>WEKY01013316.1:127329-163310 GCA_013390045.1 Picathartes gymnocephalus | reverse complement strand
GGGCCGTGCGGCCCCTGTGGGATACGGGCGATCCGCGGCCCGGGGGTGCCCCGAGGGAAAGGGGGGTTCTGGGCAGTCTCTTCTCAGCCTCTCCTCTCTCGCCCCGCGCCTTCTCTCCACCTGGTCTCTCCCCGTTTCCTCTACATAGATTCGGAACCCCCTTGCTGAGGCCAGAGAGAAAAATCCCGGACGCTTCACAAGGAGCTGCCGCTCTCTGTCTTTTTTGGGTACCTTTCAGATCTGCAAAAGCAAGAGGAGCGCGGGGAGCTGCTGCAGCCGCTGATCTTCGTTCTGCTGGTTTTATGCTCGGTTCTGCTGTACTTCAAGGTGTCTCTCATGGATCCGGGTTTTGTTAAGCCTGAAGAGGAAGTGAAGGTAAATCCCTTCATAAATAGAACAAAGTGCAGGAGCTGTAAAGTCTGTAGGCTTTTCTACTTTTTTCCACTCTGCTAGGTAAGAACAATCTGAAACCATTTCTGTTGTGCTGGCATAAAGGACACATGCACAGACCCTTTGAGATGAAGACAGACTGTCTCACACTGATATTTTCTAACAGCAATAGGATTTACAGGCTTTAAATGTGCCTTTCACACCACACTGCCTTTGTACGTAACTGTGCCGTTTGAGCCCGTTCTCTCCTAGAGCAGAGGCTGCAGTGCCCTGTGGAATGTATGTATGACCTATTTTACAATAACCACTGCTGCGTGGTACAAGTGCAAAAAAAGCCCCGAATTGAAGGGCGAGCTTGGAAGACAGTGCTTTCTACAGCTTTATTTATTGAACTCTTTATGGATTTGTTGCCCTCTCAGAGGGCACGCCCACAAACAAGTTACAGTGAAGTACATGGAGATGCAAAGTTTCAGTAACTGATAGTCTGCTCGAGGTTCACTGCCTTACAGACTGTGTAGGACAAAAGCATTAGCAATCTTAGTCATCCATCATCAATGTTGGTCTTGACTGTGTACGACTAATTAGCAATGCTCATACTGAAAAGACATTGTTACTGTGTTTAGAAGTGAAGTTTAACCTTGCTTTTGTCCCAGAGTATATCTTGTCCACAGTTATTTCTGCCTCTGTGCAACCATTCTTTGTAAGGGTAAAAGTAATTTGTTCTCTCTCACTGTCTGCAGCTTCTGTAGGAATTTTAAGGATTTATTTTGTTTAACCTTCCTAATGATAGAGATAACAAGCACTGTGTAACTGTTAAGTGAAAGGACAAGACAGCCCAGTCATGCCAAGACAGCAGCCCAGGAACTCTCCTCAGTCCCTCCTTTTCTCTCTTTTGTAGGAAGGTGAGGAAAAAGGACAAGGTGTGGTGATCCCTCAGATTCCAGGTGACATTAAGCTGCGGCGCTGTGGTTACTGCCTGGTGAAGGTGGGCATCCAGAACATGCTGGAAGAGGAAGGGATGAGTGATTTGAAAGCTTATATTGTTCTTCAGCTGCTGTTGGTGATGTCTTTCTGATCTGTCATTGCTGCTCAGAGGAGGCTGGACAGACTATGTAGCTACACAAGTAGCAGTGATGGACACTGGTGCACACGCCAGTTTTCCAAGGCTGAAACAAGTCCCTGCTAGCTTATAGAAACAGGAATCCTTTTTACCATGAGAAAATTGTATTCCACATTCTTATTGCCATGTTAGCCAGACCTTGCAGTACTGTCAGAGAAGTTATTTTGAATATACATTGATAGTCAGAAAGGCAGCTGAGTGTGACATGTGGGAACTGCTCATTGTTGTGAACTTGTTCAGTTCAGAGGTCTTAAAACAACAAAACATTGGTCTGAATGGTAAAAGACAGCATGAAGGAGAAATTACAGCAATGAAATTAGCTCTTAAAACAGTTTGCCTAAAGCCTAGAAAGGCTTGTTTTCAGAGTGATCCTTATCAGTTTAATGAAATAAGGCATTCATAAATTCCTGAAGAGTATCTACCAGGAGGGATTAGCTTATTACAAGAGGAAAAGCTGGCAAAGCATTTATACACTGCAGGGGACAAATCCTAGGAAGCACTACTTTTCTCAGCCAGGTCTTTCACCTTCTCTGTGCCTGGTAATTGAGCTGTTGTCTGTGCAAGTGTCTTGTATTGACACAGAGGCACAGTGCATCCCCAAAAAACATCCCATCCCTGCCTGCTCTATATGATAGTAGTGGTCCTAGTTTTTCACCTCCATACTCTGCTTATGCTTTCCTGACTACACTGATTGGCTTTGTCTCCCTCCTTGGCACGCTGGACTTCCTATAACAGATAGATAATAAAGAAAATGTGTAGATAGGAAGAGTGTGGGAGAGTCACTTAATTTCAATCCCACTCATTTGGGTCTTGACCAGGAGAATCAGTCCCTTTGATTTGTCTTAGCAATGTTGATGTGCTGTTGTCTCACAGGGGAGTATTTTAGGGACAATATTGTGGAGAAAGACAGATTTGTATGATGTTCTCTTCTACCAAACAGGAGTGGGATAGCCATGAACTATAGCCAGTGGGTTTTTTCTTTTTCTGATTATCTTTTGCAGCAACCCATGCGAGCCAAGCACTGCCAGCTGTGCCAGCACTGTGTGCGGCGCTATGATCATCACTGCCCCTGGCTTGAGAACTGTGTAGGAGAAAGGAATCACCCCCTCTTCATAGTCTACTTGAGCGTGCAACTTGTGGTTCTGCTGTGGGGAGGCCATGTTGCTTGGTAAGGCTGGGAGATGGCATTTGGACATCTGAGATTGCTGAAAGTTGTGGTGCTCCTCAGGCTGGCGTAGAACATAGCAGTGGCTGGACTGGCTTTGGATCCTCACCCTCCTCTGCATCATGGAGTCCTGTAATCTTGAGCAGAATCTGATTATTTAGGTTTCATTGTTCATTTTGCTTCAGTCACTGTAACATGATCTTTGTTTACACATTCAGGTGCTGGAAACTCCAACAGGGTTCCTTCCTGCTGTTCAGGAGAAGAGTTAACCCAGGGTGATTTTGTCTCACAGCTGTCAGGGGAACCAGTATCTTCTAAACTTAGATTCTAATCCCTATGGTGCAGTCTCTCAGGACTTCATAGTATATTAACTCTCTGTAGTAGAGGATTATCAGCAGCTCATTAGTAATGAATCAAAGTGTGTCATCAGGTTTCCTTAGTTTATGAAACTAGTTCTGCTTCTTTAACTGCAGATTTATTTCTGTTTGAATTGAAAGGTCAGGCCTCTACTTTGAACAATCCAGGGAGTGGCTGCAGCACAACATTTTCCTCCTTATATCCTTCCTCCTGATATTCATATTCACCATTGTGGTCCTGCTGCTGCTTGTTTCCCACCTGTACCTGATCTCATGCAACACCACAACCTGGGAGTTCATGTCACACCACCGCATCTCCTACCTGAGGCACTCTGAGCTGGAGAACCCCTTTGACCAAGGGATAATCCTCAATCTCTGGAGATTCTTCTGTTCACGCCACCTCACTGCATGGGAGAAAATCTATTTTCACAAGAACAGTGAGCCTGTCTAGTCCCAGTGTGCCAACACACCTGGGAGGCTGCTGGGTAAAGCTTTGCTGATGCAGTGGCTGCTGTTTCCTTGCACTGAGCTTTAATACATCATGGACTATGCAACCTGCTCCACAAACTGTTCACCTGCAAATTACATTTCAGGGATAGTCAGGGGTATTTTTAAAATATAAATAACACTGTTAAAGGCAAGAATCCAGTTCTGGGAAGACCAAAGCCAGCAGAACTGATTTCCAGACTGAGCAAAGTATCTCTCTAAATTTATTTCCTTCTGTTAAGTGTATCCACCTCTCTCCAGAAGAAATGCAAGATGACTGTGAGTATTCATGTTCTCTTCTCCAAGGTCTCCCTTGCCTTTTACTGCTAGGGAACAACAGCAATTACAGATGATACCAGCCAGGATCAGTGTAATTCCTGTGGCCTTCTTTCAGCCAGGTTCTGACTGTGAGAACTGCAGTGCCTTTTGGCAGCAGCATCAGGCATATAAGAGAAATATTTGAGTAAATATTTAGAGAGTCAAAAGCAAATTTTATTTTGTCCACATGCCTCAACTTAATGCTTTCCACAAAGACTTAAGGCTTAATGCTGTTAACGTGCATGAGAAAGAGCTGTAAGACACCCAGTTAATCTTACGAGATAATTAACCTGTGTTTTGTGGTGCCTTGAGCAGCTTCCTCACAGCTTTTTAAGTTGATGATGCTGCAAACAATTAATTGTTTTGAATCAAGTCAGTGAAGAATGATACCATCACTTTTCTTTGGACAGAAAAGTAATCCTTAGCTACTGAGTTATTTCTGCAGATAACGTCATGCTCAGGCCTTTGCTGTAGCTTGGGAGAGAAGGAGTAGCAGAGGTGGGTACCTCATGCCTAACTCAAGTAACACTACTACCTCAACTCACTAGTGACATTTTAATAAAATAATCCAATTTCAATGCAAGAGGAAAGCTGCCAAGTCCTGGTTGATTAACTGAGAAGAAAGATGCTGACAGCTTTCAGGACAGCAGCAGTAGGACCTGTTTTCCATTGAAATAAAAGGTCATACTTCAGATTTCCATGGGGAACTAAAAGGAAGTTTGGGATGACCGATCTTAGCTTTAAAACAAAAAAGGCTGTGGTGTGAATTTTAGTCCTGACCCTTTATGGTTAAAACAAAAACAAAACAAGAAAAACCACAACAAAATGTTAGTTAAAATTATCTCGTGCCTTAATTGTCTTGGCTCAGGAATTAACACCAACTCAGAAGCACTGAGGGTTTGAAGTTGATGAACACTCATGAAAAGACAGTGTAGTTGTTAACACCACAGTCCAAAAGCAATTTAAGTGCAGCAAAAGATCCCTTTTTTGACCAGCTCCAGAGTTTGTAATCTGTGTGGTCTGGTTTGTTCAGGGCAGAAGCTCTATCAGAGGGATATCGCAACGCTAAGGATTGTTTTTGTAACACTGCTACACCATTCAGAAGGATTCTGCAGTTGCTTGTGTTGCTGTGGTACCTGCTAAAGTGTGGCTCGTGTGTCACATTGCAATTCCTGGTTCTTCAGGCATCAGTCAAGTGTAAGTTTATCAGCAGGTACAACAGCTCAAAGCAGTTTTGCTCTGTTTGGTATTTCTTTAAAATACACCTGGGTGTTAATTTACCATTTTTTTTACTCAACCATAAATTATAAAATAAAAGATTAAATATGCATTTTAAAATTTTCTATGCCTCTCTCTTTGAACCCAAGTTCTAGGTTTCACCTGTGCTAACAATCCACTGTGCTGCCTCCCCACTGCACAGTGGCCTTGAACTAAAGCCACAAAACACACCACAGGGGCCAGCAGCAACTACCACCACTCAAACAAGAGTGAGGAGAATGTGTATCCTGCTCTAAACAGGCCAGTGTACTGCTAGGGTGAGCGAGAGGTTGAAAGGATCTTTGTACATGGGAATCTTCAGAAGCAGCTATACTTAGCTCTGAAAATAGGAAATCTGGGTTGAGTGTGAAATATCCCTGGTTTGCACAAACCGAGCTCTTACCTCACTGAATCCTGAAGCACTGAGACCTGCTTTGGCTTAATTCCCTAGATCCTTGTCTCCAGCTACAGTACAGCTGCCTTAGTCCCACTCCTGTCTCTGTCTTGCAAAGACACACTGCAAGAGCAATGATTGTGTCCCTGTTTGCAATGGATGCCCTAACTCTAAAAACCCTTCCCTTTTTGCCCAATGAGCTAACATCATGAATTTAAGACATGTAAATGTATCTTATCAAGTATAATTACAAGATAGATCACGAGGCAATGAAATCACCTTTAACTCACTGATTTTCCAGTACTGACTGTCATTACTTAGCTGTCCCCAGAAATTATACAGGATATACACACTGATAAAATCTGTGGAGAGATAACCCGACTGCAGTCATTGGTATCTGACAGCTGATGACACTGTACAATATGTACACAGACAACCTGAGTAAGAAAGAAGAAAGAAAGAAAATATTACTATTGGCTTTTATGGAGAAAAGTAAAATCCTGCCTATTGAGCTTTTCGGTTAGACCTGATCTGAAACATTCAGCTGACACAAAGGAGATGAAAAGCTGAATATTTATTATATAGAAAGGTATCTTTATTTTCAAAAAAGAAAAAAAACGTGCAAAGCTGTGGGGTTTGATATCATTAAAAACAATAGCTAAGAGTTGGCATCCTTAAGTAGAAAGGATTATTCCTTCTGATAAATCACTTGGGTCATTATCAAACATCATTGTCTTAGTAGTGTTAAAATCCATTCCTTGTCTGGCATACACAATTTTATGAGTGGGAAATGGCATAAAATCATTACCAGGAGGGAATGCTGCATCTCTAGAAAATCAGTGAGAAGTGGCCATTCCCCTGCTATGCTACAACTTTAAAAAGTCACACTACTTAAGCTTTTTGCAGAGAGTAACCTGGGTTGCAGAAATGATTTGATTTCATCAAGTCCAGCTTAAATTCCAAATTTCAGATACATTCAATGACAGAAGAAGATACATCCAGTCAAATGTTAGTTACTCCTTAAAGGTAATTGACATCCAGGATCCTTCTGACAAATGAGGCTGGAAAACCCACAGCAGGTTAACTCAGCTTGCAGGGCACCTCATCCTGGGGCCATCAGCACTACCTGTACTACAAATCCTGTTGGCTTTTCCACTGGCCCTGCAAAGTCTTCTCTGTGCTTTCTCAAGGTGGTTAACAATCTCTTCATGATTTTATAGCACAGGAATTACACATCTGAAAGGTGTCTGGAGACAAAGTCAAAGTCCTTGAAGACAGTCTGCTCCTTACGGGTTAGGAGAGAAACCTCCTCAGGAGGAGTAAGGATTGGCTGTTGGGAAGTGAACTCTTCATCGAAGTTGCTGATGTCAGTTGGATCTCTTAATGTGGGCACAAAGGGGGGCTTCAGCCTCCTGGCAAACAAGGCATCCCAATCAATTCCCTGTCAGAGAAGGAAGGGAACAAGCCAGATTGACACAAAGATTATGAAATGTGGAAGTTGGAGGGAGAATTGCAGCTTCCCTTACGGATCATTTGCATCATGTCTTATTTCTACTAATTAAAAAAAAAGAACTGGAAAAAGGCCCAAAACAAACAGCACAGGAGGTAGTGCAGAGATTCCATGCAGTGTATTTTACAGCTACAACTGTATTTAGGAGGGACAAAACTACAGCTCAGCCATGGCCAGGTGGATCTGTGGATCCCAGCAATTTCTGCTGACATCCAAGTTCTTTTCTTGCTCCAGTGCAAAGCCACACAAGAGTTAGAAGGCTAAAAACTTTTGGCAGATGAGCAATTATGAGAAGGGATGGCAACACCTTTGCCTGGAACATACCCCTGACACAAAGCAATTTAACCTCCATTTCTCTTAGGAGTCATGTGTATCTCGCAAATGCAGGTGATCAAATAGACTGACTGACAGTCAGTGTCATCACTAGATAACATCTCTTATGCTGCAGTTTGATTTTAGAAGAAATATTTGTTCATGTCTCTAATGCTAGTTATATTTGTACATAGAAGCAGCACGATCAGAAATCAACTGGCTCTGGAAGTGTAAAGATCCCAGAAAAGAGACTTGGGGGATGTCATTTCAAGCAGGACTTGAAACACATATTCCTGAATGGAGCAATGCACTGCAACAGAAACTATCACTAAGATCTCACTGATAACAAAGAGATAAAAGCCTCAATACCAACAGAGCAAATCACTTTCAGCTCAAACACAAGAAGTAAGGGAGAGGTATACAGCAAGTTCCTACCTTAAAAAAGGGCTGAATTTTAATCTCTTCTGCATCTTTTTCCCCTGCTCCCAGTCTACGCTCTGGACATTTCCGAAGCAGCTGCAGAAGTATCAGTTCAAAATTAAACAATGGGAACAAGAATGGACAGAAATAACGTTCCAGAGAGAAAAACAAAAGAAAGGAGATGGACTGATCCCTCGGTGTTTTCTCATTCTCACTTTGTACCAAGGTCATCATCTGCCAGGAATAGCTCGGACCTAGTTCCTTGTAAACAATTTGCCAACAGCAATAAGATACCTGCCATAAACTGCATGGACCATTTCAGCTTAATTGTGCACCTGTAACTATGGGGTCACATTCAAAAACTGAATCCAGCCATCCTCACTGAATGACTCTAACATTCCTGCCCTTGAATCAACACTTCTCTGTGCCAGACTTAGCAGGAAGAGTAAGCAGCCTGCTTAGTCACCCTTACAGGGAAGAATTGCATTTATATAAGGAGAAGGAAGGGAAAATATGTGCAAATTTTAAATATTTCCTTAGCCTATGTAGGCAGCTCCAGATTACACATACAAATGCTATACAGTTCTAATCAAGTCCCTCTGGATCCACTTACACAGTAAATGCAATTCCTCAGACTTCCAGACACCCATCAGCCCTTTACCTTACGAATTATGGAAAGTGCTTCAGTTGAAAGGAATCGTGGATACCGGACTTCATCATTGACAATGCTGTCAAAGACTTCCTCCTCATCATCTCCAGGGAATGGTGACTGCAAAAGGGACATTCTATTATTCAATTCATATAGCACCCATTCCTCACTATTAAATAGGCATGAGAATAGCAGGGAGTTGTATAGATTAATTACTGCTTGGCAAGCACTGTGAATGAGAAAAATGTAACTGAAGTCCTAATAAATACTTGGCTACATTTAGCAAAATTTTACCTCGGGTGGTCAGGTCTCCAGGCCTGGTTAGTGAGATCCCGTGAGGGAAGGTGGCCTTACCTCACCAACAAGCATCTCATAAATGAGCACACCCAGGCCCCACCAGTCCACTGCCCGCGTGTATGAGATGTCTGTCAGCACTTCCGGGGCCAGGAACTCAGGGGTGCCACAGAAGGTGTTTGTCCGGTCTCCAAAACCTATTCCTGCAGGAAAAGGACACTTTGGTAAAATCCAGCACAAGTTACTGAAGGGACCTGATGCAGCCTCACCTCCTGAAAGCTGTCACCTGATGATGTTACCTAGGGAACTGCCAGTGAAAAGTGTGAAACCTGAGGCCGCCAACGACTCCAAATAACAAATACACAGACAATGCTTAAATAAACAGCAAACCTAAGGGAACTTTCTGCACATTCTGTTGCTCATTTACCCATCTACGTTTTATTATCCTACATTCTCACTCCTTTGAACAAACAAGCACATTTTAAATGCTTTCATAAGTCTCCTGAAGATTACACAAAAAGGTATTCTTCCCAAATTCATCATGGCCAGATAGGTAAGGGTTTGGTTTTTTTGTGGTTTGGCTTTTTTGATTTTAATTTTTTAAATGGGGATTAGTACAAGTTACACACAAACACGTACTAAAGCTCAGATCCTAAACTGATCCTGATGGCTCAATTTCAGCTTCTCCAGTTACTCACCTTCCTTACACAATCCAAAATCTGCAATCTTCACAAATCCTTCAGCATCTAAAAGGAGATTATCCAATTTCAGGTCCCTGCAGGCAAAGGAGATGAAAGAAAACAGTGGATGAAGATTGAGCATTATCATCCAACATGTTTTTTTGCAAGAGGTCAATGTTAATAAAGAAAATAGAATCTAGATTGAGTAAAGTCTACATTTGGTTTAATCGTGCATTATTTGAAAGATTTCTCTTAACTGATTGATATTTTCCCCTAAATGAAAGGCTCACAAAGCAGCTTGGAGCTGGGTGGGGCTTATTCATCTGGAAAAGAGCTCCCACAACAGCATAACAAATTATCTGACTACCACAGTGAAAAAGAAAGCAGTGACTTACAGGTGCCCCCCAGAATGTATTGCTATGTCACGGAGGATTAATCACCTGCAACATGCCAGATGAATAGCTTCTAGGTGACTTTCTCTACTGTGAGCACGATGAACATGCTGATAGTGACAAGGAAAATAAAGACAGGCAGAAAGATTAGAAACTCCAGCAAGAGAGTGAGCTCCAGACACAGCTACAGGAAAAATCAACCTTCAAGTTGCTGAACTGTCTTGAGTCTCTGCTGCATTACCTATAAACAATTTTCTTCTCATGCAAGAACTGGAGCCCCAAGACTACGCAGGCTGTATAAAACCTAAAAGACATAAATAGTTATCAGGAAATATATGAGATTCAAGTAAAAAATTTATAGTGCCTGGAGACAAGACTAATTCTAACTCACTGTGCCATATGCTCTGGAAAGACATCTTCATGTATGCGCATCATCAGATCCCCACCTGGAGTGTATTCCATCACAAAACAGGCATGATGAGGAGTCTGGAAACACGCAAACATGTTCACAAGGAATGGATGATCAGAAGAATTGACCACCTCAAATATTCGCTTCTCACAGTTCAAGCTGCCAGGATTCAAAGAACGAAAATGCCAGAGTTAAACAGACTCTTCAGAAAAGCGTGTTTTAAGAAAGAGAGGACGAAGAAGAAAATCTTTTCATCCTAAGTTAGAGAAATAAAAAGTGAGGGCTAATAAAATATTTATCTTATATACTTCCAAATCTTGAGTTTTAGAGTGTTCTTCAGGTGTCATTCTTACAAAAGTTAGGCACCATTCTAAGTTTCCTTATTTCTGATTTTAGTTATCCAAGCCTTAAGGTCACATTTAACCTTAAGAGTACCACAGCCAGTACACACCATACCTGCTAACATTTGATTACAGTTCTGGTAATGTAGTCTCTGGCAATAGTACCATCTCTAAACAAAGCTCACCTATCAATTTCATCTCTCCTAATAATGTCTTTTTTCTTCAAGGCTTTGATGGCATACAGCTTCCCAGTTGCCTTGTATTGGGCCAGCAGTACCTGAAAGACAACAGAAAAGCTGTACTTCAAACAATCTTGTATTTCCTTATTGGATTAAACTCCAATTGATGCCAACTATTTTCATCTATTCCAGACAGTCATCCTCAAAACCAAACTCAAGGAACTCGAAAAATGGAGCACTTGTGTTTTGCTCCTTGGGCTGCAGCAGTCCAGAAGGATGTCAGTGTAAGTTATGTCCTGCTCATAAACAGTACTGTCATAGCTGGCCCAGTGCTTTAGGAGCACCTCAGAGTTCTCACAGAAGGAGCTATGCACAGATTTTTGGGAATGGAGCTCTTCCACTAGTGATCCTCATGAAAGGAATGGTAATGGTGTGCTTTGATTTAGCACTCTCAGGACAGCTTTCTCCAGGCTTTGAAGTCACAAATCTTCAGGAATTTTGACTGTTAACAATAGTTATCAGCTGCTTGTGTGGCTGGGCTGGGTTTGTTCCATACCTGCACTGCAATAAGTCTCTCCTCTCCTCTAGTGCAATGTTTCTATTCAAACACCCAGGCAGAGCCCTATTGTCACAACCACTGCCCTCCTGCACAGTGTACTTCTCTACTACCTTCCCAAAGTGGCCACGGCCCAACACAGCGATGCAGTGAAAATCCTCGAGGTGAACTGTCCTTTTCCTGCAGAAAAACAGAAAAGAGACAGTACCCAAGAGATGCATGAGCAGATAACAAAGGAGTACATGTTTGTGTCAAGGGAAGCTCTGTATAGCATAAAGGAAAGCAAACAGCTATGCCAACCACTCCTCACCTAATCCTGACAACTAAAGCTTGTGCTGCTGTTCTGCCACTTAAGAAAGAAGAAGGTAACCCTGATGTAAGGAAAGTGCTCCTAGTGGCAGCAGTCTGACTTCTATCTGTACTGACAACAGAAGCAATAATTCTGACTCTTCTAGGCTTGTTCTGTTACTTTACATAACAGGATTAGTTCCTCTCCACCCCCATCCTTGGGGTAGTACAACTCAATTTCACCTATGCTCCACTGAACAGGCACAGCAGCAATTGTAATCAGACATGAACATGTCTACAGTGCTAGGAGATACAAGGATGTAAGAAGAATAGAAGTTCTCAAGCAGGAACTGGAAATAAAACACATTGAGACAACAGACAACACGTTGTTGGAAGAAAACAGCTGAATAAAGAAATGCCATAGAAGGTAATGTCAGCCACAAGGTGTCATCAAGGAAACTCAGGCTACAAAATTGCTAGCAAATAATTAAAAAAGCCAAAACAACCTACACCCTAAATGCTTTAATCCAGGATCATTTTTAAAAGGCAACAGACACTCCATACTCCTCCAGTAAGTGAAATGAAGAGCTGAGTGTCCATAAAGATTTTGCTACTTCTGCTTTTTCAGTCAGTCTTTTTCCAACAATAGTGAATTGGTTTTTTACTTGTCTTGGGTATATTTACTGCTGTGTATCCCTGTTACATACAAAATATGTCTGTGTAAGTGCCATAGACTATAATCAGCTTCCTGTTTTATGCCTCCCATCATAATGAGAGACAATGTACTGCAAATCAGTAGAAATAGAAGAGTGTGAGGGATGCCAAAAGTAATTCTGGAATGTATTACTTAGCACATAGACACATCTAAATACACTACACCACAGCACTTCAAACACAAGCACTTGAAGACAGCTAAATGACTGAATCTTGTACTAAATCACCTCTTACACTGCAGTGCACAGTCTATCAATAGGCTCACTATTTGGGTTAATGAGCAGATAAGACACGGCAGACATTTAGACAAGTGAAGTTCACAGCAGATTTTTCATTGGATTGTCCACACTCAACACTAAGAATTTGCTGCTGAGAAACCAAAGCACACCTTGAGCAGAATTTTAGACTTCATGTTCAAAAGTTTGAGCCCAGTGACTCTTTAATCTGTGACCTGAGACAGCTATCCACAGTTACCTTGGAGACGCTGGGATTGAAAATCCTGTTACAGAAGAGCTGCAAGACTTCTCCTCAACATGCAGCCTCTTCAGGCACTAGGAGGAGAAAGAAAAATACAGTGGGTCATTCTCTGAAATCACCAAGTCTCACCTGAACACCCACATCCTTTGTCAGGATCCAGCATAACGACAGACATGTTCTTGCAGATGGTCACTGCCTCTGCTTGGAGGTAAGTAGTATAAAAACAGATTAGCTATGAGCACACAAAACTATTCCCACGTACAGTAATTTTTATAGGGTCAGATCTTTTAAAATAAGCACTCTTAAAAGTCTAGGATAGAACATTTCTTACCTAGAAAATGGCAACTCACGTCAAGAGTCACAATGACCAAAGAATGCAGTTTCCTCTATCACAAAAGCCAAACGAGAAAGGGTAAAATGTGGTAGAACAGGTCATTTTACTGCTCAAAGCAATTTTCCTGCTCCTTTCTGTCAGAAAAGTAGAGCTGCTCTTGGTTTAGCCCAGTTTCTTTAATGACAAAGAACCTCATCTGCTCCTGAAAGCCTGCTGACCCTCCTTCCCTGTTTTCTCTGTGCAGTCTGTTCTGTACTCTTGCCCTGAACTCCCAATGCGGACCTACCTCCCATTTTCCTTCTCCAAGAAAAGCAAGTTATAATTTTTTAAAAGAGGGGGGAAAAAAAAAAAGCGCAAATCTTCTTGAAGACTCCATGCCAAAATGGCTCACTGGATTCTGAATCACTGGAGATCAGCCAGCTAATGAGGCACTTGCCTAAAGTACAGCAAATTTCTTCAGTAATAAACAAATAAGAAAAAGAGGGCCTTGAAAGAACACCAACCAGCAAAGACAACTCTCCCAATCAGCCCAGATGGTTACCGGAGAATCTGCAGGAGGTGGCATTGATTCCTTGGAGTTGGCCATCAGAAACAGGCGTGGAGGCTTGGGTGGTGTTTCATCAGCAAATGCAAGCTTAGCCACAGGAAAGTCACTGCATTTGTAAGACAGAATTGAAGGAGATTTTGCCTTAGGGCAGAGCATTGTACACAGACATCACCTTTGCATCACCTCTGCTGTGTTAGTTCAGTCCAAATCACTGGACAACAGGACTCCCTGACTCACACCAGAAGTCTGTGAAGTACCAACAAGACATATTCTCTCCTAAATTAATTAAAAGTTGGTTAGACTCACATTCTAACACTGGCTCTCTGATGCTATAAAATTAATGAAACACAGGTATGCAGAAGTATGTCAAGAATTGAAAAGAAATCTTGATTTTAATAGCAACACAGCAGCTGAGTCAATTTTTTTTTTCTTTCCTAGGTCCTGTGCATCAGGGCAAATAATCTCTTTAGAGAACAACTAATTCAATCGAAAAAAATTTATTTGGAGAGAAATTTTCTTCTACAGTATATTCAAAATCTCAGTTATGTCCCTTCTGAGTGCTACATTAGTCATGAAAGCAGGGTGCATTTTTATCACAACAATCACATGGTGACCTTGCACAGATCAGTTACTGTACTGGTGAAGACATTTAATGAATGGAATTTTCTTTCCTTTAGAGCACAGAAATTGTACATCTTTTTTTTAGACAGACACATTTTTCTCATCAGTGTCTTTCTCCACCTCAGTAAGGTGCAACAGAATTTTAAGATCTACCCTACACCCATTCCAGAGTGTTACACAGCAACACTCAGGACATCACTTACCTACTCAACTTGGACACTGAATCACCATGACTTTGTGGGGAAACTGGAGGAAAGTCTGTGTGATTGGGATCATGAAGTGGGGGACTCAGAGTGCTGATGGAACTACAGGGAGGGAGGAAACTCATCATCAGGCGACCCCAAGCTGCAACGTTCATGTTCATTTGAGGAGCTCGGAGAAATTCCTTCCCTGGAGGAGTCAGAGTCAAAACACCGGTGAGATTACAACACACAACATCTCATGTAGTGTTAAACTATAGTTTTCAACCAAACACCTGTGGTTTACCCCAAAAGGGTAGCTCACCCTTGGGAGAACGGGCTTTTCTTCAGGGAATAGAGATTAATAATCATGATGATGAAACAGATCTGCTATTTCACCTAAGTTCAGCTCCATATAGTATCATAACATTCCTCAAGATGATATTGAATAGAACATTAAAAATTGATTTTACTTCTCTTTCAACACTAATTTTAATTATGCAGCCTATTAACAGGAAGTTTCTGAAAATGTGTTAAAAAGAGTAAAACATTTGGGATATTTTCATTATTTTTACTACTTCCTGGAGAATATAAACATAAAATCTCATTTTCCTCACTGCCATGAAAGTATGTAAAGTTTCACCTTATTCAGCTTCCCAAAAAAGAATGTGCAGAGAAATAAGAAAGTATGCAAGCTATTCCAGTCCATAAATCTCATAAATCTGAGATGCCAGCTCTAGAGACTTGATAGATAGTCAGTAGCCTGTTCATTTTCAGAGTTTTCCAGAAAACCTTCCAATATCTGTTCATCAGCATGGCTAGTTAAATTAGTACAGTTTGAGTCCTGGACCTTCTCATAGAATTGTGGCATGGTTTGGGTTGGAAGGGACCTTAATGACCATCTAATTCCAACCCCCTTCCATTGGCAGAGACACCTTCCACTATCCCAGGGTGCTCCAAGACCCGTCCAACCAGCCCTTGCACACTTCCAGGAATAGCGCAGACACAGCTTCTCTGGGCAACCTGTGTCTTGCCACCCTCACAGGGAACAATTTCTTCCCAATATTCCATCTAATCCTACCCTGTCAGTGGGAAGTCATTCTCCTTTGTCCTGTCACTCCAGACCCTTGTCCAAAGTCCCTCTCCAACTTTCTTGGAGCCTCTTTAAGGCACTGGGAGGGGCTCCAAGGTTTCCCCAGAGCCTTCTCTGAGCTGAACAGCCCCAATTCTCTCAGCCTGTGTCCAGAGCAGAGGGGCTCCAGACCTCTGAGCATCTTGGTGGGCCTCCCTGCTCTAAGAGGTCCATGTCCTTTTTATGCTGGAGGGCCCAGAGCTAAGAAGTCTGTTAAATAACTAGCAATTAAATCCTCCTAGCAATGTTTATTGTGAGTAACAACACCACAACAATATCACATTATGCACTTCATGTGACTGAACAAACTTTCACATACACAGTAATTAGCAAGAGTTTTAACATCTCTCAGACTGAGTAGGACAGGAGAACCTGCTTGTGCAAATCCCTGCTCTCACCCTGGACAGTCACTTCTCCAGCACCTCACCTTTCTGTTTGGGGAAAATGCGCTTCTGTCGCTGCAGTTTTGGCTTCCTCTCAATGACAGGATTACAGAACATCACCTGTCAGAGAAGCCAAAGGGATTTGTCAGGATTCTCCATTTAAATTGTAAGCCCAGATTTTCACACATGCCTGTTTTGTCATCAAAATCTCCATTCCTACCTGTTTGGTAAGTTTCCAGTCACTCCCAGACTCCAGACTCTGTTATTCCAGACTCACCCTCTAATCAGCTGCTACTTCAGTTGTGGGTTTAGAGGTTGGAATTATCTGCCACCCGAAATTCAGAAAACCCCCAGAATTAAGACCAATTTGTATCCCCCAAAAACTTTATCTAATTTGTGAAGCCATGCATAAAGAACACACCCATTTGTAGGACAACAGACACAGTAGTTCATGGCACAGAAGTAAAAACAAAAAAAAAAAAAACCAAATCAACTGCCACAAACCAACAACAAAGAACAAGAAGGCAGGGAGAGTAGACAAATTTTGGTCCAGATCCTACTTTGGAATGATAACCACAGGAATTTTCATCACAGCACAAAGAAGAAAATACTGCGGCTTTTAAGGGATTATCGAGATGATCTCTACATTGATGGCACTTCAAACTATTATTAGCCTCAGAAAGATGATAAAATAAGCATAGCCAGAGGGAGTTTGGATCTCTGATTCTACAGTCTCTGTGATTCAATCCTGACCATTAAGCCATATGCTTAATTAAAGTGCCACCAATGACTCATAATGAAAGCAAATAAAAATGAATGGATTTCACAGCACACACATATAATTACAGTGGAGCAGCTGAAGAGTCACTCCAGGCTATTGCATGTGCACATCTATTCTACTGTGTTGTTCCTTATTCTTATATGGGCTATTGATGCAAGAGGGTTTCAGGTACATTCTACCGCTCTAGATTATAACTCCTTCCATTCCTTGTATTCTGGGTTGAACAACTGCTTTTAGAACAGACAGAATTCTCTTAAAAAGAAACAAAAGCTTACATTTATACCTCTGCAAAAAGCATCCCTTGGGGCTCCAGTGAGAGGCACATCCCGTGACGTTCATTATCAAGAAAATCATCCAAACGTAAGAACTTCACTGCACAGAGTTCTCTCCAATCTCTCCAATAAATTGCAATTTCTAGCTCACGAGACTGGTGAGATGGGTGAATGGTAGGGGAGAAAACAAAGGCAGAATAGTTACATACTGCTCCATGCTGTGGAAATAGCACATGCATTTCTAAAAAAATAAAAAGAATCAGTAAACTAAAGAGTATGCATAAAAAACTTCTTTAGTCCTTCTGTTCCCTGCTTTTGATGTTTTTACATCTTCTTAGCTACAGACCCTCTTGGAGGTTGTTGTCTTGGCTCCCCATTTAAAAATCCCTAAGAGCCACTCTGCTGATAAGATGAAATAGAATTGCTCAGATAGGGAGAGAAGGACAATAGATGCTGTTCAAACTGAATCTCTGGTAGAGATGCTTTGCCTTCAGGGGAAGGCCGAGCTAACTGGCACATTGAAGGACATGGGGACAGCAGCAATACGGTGTTGAACTAAGTGGAATGACCACTAAACAAGAAAATCAGGTAAGGTTAAATGGCAAAACAAACAGCACATGAATCTGGGGCAGACTTACCCGGTCCAGCTCAATGACAAAATTCTGGTCCCACGCCTGGTTATTAACTGGTCCCCAGTTTGTTTGGCCAACCACTTTATTGTCCACTTTGAGCACAGCAAGGACCTCATCTGGACCAAGGAAGAAACATGGATTATAACGTTTTACCAAAGAAAATCTCTCATGCTGGAGGTGGACATCCCAACCAATTCCAGGAGAGTCCTAGGAGGACCAGGCACAGTGCAATTCATTCTCTCTCTTAGTTTTGCAGAAATCAGGTTTCTTATAATAACACTCATACCAGGCTGACCCAGTGAGAAGCCCCCTTGCTCCAACATGCCACCAGCAGGTCAACAGGGAACCCTGTACTCACTACATGGCTCTTCATTCCGGTATTTTCCTGCAACACCTCGGCCATGGATGCCCAGGCCAACTCGTGTCCGGGAAAGAGACCTCAAATCACTTGGGCTGCCACAGATTGGAGAAGAACTCGTCATTCGGGAACGTCCTGGAACATTTTCCAATAGATCCTGACACCCCATCAGTCTCACTTCCAGTGTTCCTGAGGAATTTGAGAATAAGGAATATTATTATGTAAAAGATAAAGTGATTCCAGTCAGCCTGCCCTCGAAGAAGTCCCCAAATTTCTCAGATTCATGATTTCTTGGTTAATAGTTGAAATTAACTCCAGATTAATAGACTGCAAAACCATATTCTCTGAAAGCTCTGCCTAGTCTAGAAGACAGATGTCCAGCTCCTAGAAAATCCAGTGTCCATATAACAATGATCAGAATAAATAGAATTAATTTTTCCCTCTGTCCTCCTCACAACAACATGTCATGTGGGATCCCTTTACCTGTAAGGGCTGTAGGTTTGATGACTGAAGTGGGTTGGATGCTGCCATGCCGGGCTCCCAGGGAGGAAGAGTTTACTAGTTCCTGTTTGATGAGTGCTCTTTTTGGGTGATCAGGAGAAAGCTCACTGAGCTGACGTTCCAGGGAGAAGCGGAGCAGATCAATCTTCTGAGAGGACTCTTGCAAACGACCCTGAGCCTACCAGTGAGAAGGAGAACAGAAAGCAGGCAGAAATTTTCCATGTAGAGCCTCAGACGAGGTATTATGAACTAGAATAAGGTTAGAAAAAACCCAACAAGACAACATCTTGCTAATACAGGACAAAGACAAAATATTTTCCCATAGAACTTGAACCCCCACCAGTGTCACTTCTGATGCTCCTGAGAAACTTCACCAAAGCAAGGAATGCTATTCCTAGAAAGGAAAGTGATCCCAATCAGTCTGTCTCCACAGAGAGATAGGAAATTCCTAAATTAGTAACTTGGTTTAGCCTGCTCATTCATGCTGAATCACTAATGTGGGGGCATGAAACCACCCTCTCAAGAAGGCCTTAGCAATGTCTGCTTACCTCAGCCAAAAACTTGCGATCCTGTACCCGACTCCCCCCCAGGATCTTCAGCACATTTTTTGCCCCCTCTGCTACAGCAGCTTCAATGCACAGGTGATGCCTCAGCTCCTCAATCCGCAGCTCCAAAGGACTGATGGTGGTCCCCATCCTCACTGGCCATTTGGGAGGTAAAACACGGCAAGGATGAAAATCAGCCAAGTACTGTGGATCTTAGGGCTCTGTCTGCATCTGTTGTGGGCTGTATCAGTTACTTAAAGCATGTTACCTGCTGGATCCACTGTATCTTCCATCCCTCCTGCTGACTGAGATACTTTCACAATGTGCATGCGGATTATTTCAATCTTTGTCTTGCTGTCCTGGAGCATCTGCTGAGCTGTAGCCAACAGCTTCCGCTCCTGCCAAAAGGAATCAGACGCAGAGAGAGAACCATGATCATAAAAAATGGGTGATGATGATGTGCTCACATATGAGAGTGAGGTGGTATTTTCACAAAGGGTCATAACTGACTCTGAAATGGAATACACAAGTGGTTATGTAAAGGAGGCACCACTGAGGATCAAGGACTCTGAGATCACGATCTCCATTTGCAGAAGGAAAGGACAGGTCAAGGACGTGCCCAGTTAATACCAAACCCTGCAGTCACTGAGACTTCTTGTTCCCTGGTTAACTGTGCTTATAGTGTTCTGTGAGCAGAGGTTTTGAACAAATAAAAAATATCACAGCCCTCTTACTGGTCTTACTGAATTAAGCTTCATAATAAGCTTCGATTTGAAATGTTTTAAATGATTTTTTGACTTTTAAATACGATTATGTCAAACTCCAAAAATGAGATTAATATGAATCCAGTAAACCTCTGAAAATTTTTCTCACATAAAGAGATCCCCCATGCTGTGCTTTATCCTAAACAACTTAGTGATATCAAAACATCACACCAACTAACTCAGTTACAACATCAATGCTTTCTTAGCTTTCTTTCCTCATCAGTGACTTAATATATCTCTTACACCACCCTTACGTGCTATCATTATGCTGAGACTCAAAGCACAGAGCTAGGATTCAGGCAATCAAGCTTTGCAAATTAATTTCTCTCCCACATCATTTATCAGAGAGAGATTTGTGTATAGACTTTAAATACAAATTTTGATCCAGTAATCCATGCTCCCAAAAGGCTCTTTATTCCTGCCTACCTTGGATGTTGAATACATTTGGATCATGTTCTCAGCTCCTTGTTTCACTTTCATTTCAACATGCAGCTGCTTTTTCAAAGCTTCAACCTTCCTTGCCATGGGGTCCGGGTTTCTTTCCCAGAGACAGGGATCTGGAGATACAGATCCATCTGCACAAACAACACAATCAATACCATTAGTCATCTTGTCTCATATCATTTCACTCGGTTATGGATGGGTGACTCTGCAAAGGAAGGTTAGGCCTTATTTATTTATATAAAATAAGGTACAAAAAGGTCTTGTCTACAAAAACTGACTGGGAAACACTTTCAAATGAAGCTCAGGCTCATATCTGTAAATATTCCTTAATTTATCAATGAACCTGTCCTAACAAGCACTCTTCCAATTTTATATTAATTCATTCTATAAAATACTTGGATGTTCAACTGCCCAGAAACTCTATTCAAATCTCTTCAATTCCACCTACAACCTATTCCTGAATATTGCCCATGCCCACCATTCTGAGTTGGTTTTCTCCCTCCATCTCCTTTCACTTTTATTGCCCCACTCTGAACTTTTTACACCAAAGATAATTTCATCAGCTAAATACCAAGAAGCTCCCACTACATGTGAACACTCAATAGAAGACTGTATCAATTTAATATCTCTAGAGATTGAAGCACTCTATAACAGAATGTTCCAGCCAATCATGACCCAAGACCTACCTGTTGTATTCTCCTCTTTGTCTGTTATCACAATCCTTGCATTGAGCTCCTGAAGTTCCCAATGCAGCTGCTCCAGTTTTCGGTTGGAAGATTTCAGCACGTGCTCAATGTGAACAAGATTCTTTCTGTCTGTTGTCGCTTTGCGCAGGTTTTCTGCTCCCTCTTTAATCTTCAGTTCTTTCTGTATAGCCCGGCGAAGCAGTTCCTTCTCACCCTCCAGTTTCTGCTGGAAGCTTGGATCCATTAAGTTCACACCATTGCCCAGCTGCAAGAGAGAGCTGCCCTGCAGCCCAAGGGCATTGAGCAAGAGGATTTCAGAGAGAACATGGTCCAACCACTTTTATGACACTGCAGCGACACACTCATAAGATTCCACTCCTTCATTTCATTCAGAAATTCTGAAGTCAGTCTTTTCACCAATTTTTCAAGAAGACAAACCTACATTTCAATTGCAGAGGACAGAATCCAACTTTGATCTTACCATAGCTTAATTTCATTTTAAACCATAATGGAGAAAAACCTTCATCTTACTTGTCCCCTTGTTATTTAATGCCTACACATATCTTTGTTTTCCAAGAATCAAAGCCCAGCCAATGTTTGCTTTTGTTCTGATCAACATTAACTTTTACCAGTATGTTTTAGATACAGATTTCTTATCTGATTATGCCTTGATACTGATTGCTCAAAGACACCTCTCAGCTAATCTGTTCCAGCTTTTAGGAATGCCAAAAGCATGTGTTAACTCTCAGCTGTTGTCCCTGAAGAAGAAAAACACAAGCCCTACAGCTGTTTCTACAAATGAACAAGTAAAAGAATAAGTTTGACTGTCTGTTGTGTCTGAAAAGGTGAGCAGACTGGTGTCTCAATCTCTGTTCTCTAAAGGCCATGTTAAACACTGAGTACTTTGAGTAGCATTAGTGGCATTCACACTTGTCCTGGGCTTTGTTTTACATCATTTCCAGTACTACTTGTTCTAGGGATACATGGCTTAGCAACAGCTCTGGACAGAGCTGCTCTGTCACAGACTCTGGACATACCCAGTTTGGGCAGAGTAGAGGTTTATCTCACTGCCCAAATGCACACAGGATTCAGACAGGAGCTGCAAAGCATCCCTAAGGGTGCTACCCAACACCAGAACACATCCAAGCAAGAGCTTGTGCTTCTCTCTTCAACAGGAAGAGCAGCTTTAGGGCATCCAAAGCAATGAATGGGTTCATAACCTCACGTTAATGACTCACCCCCGTGGCTTAAATGCAAAAGAAATGGTCAAGCACTGCTACAGTAACTGGCTTAACATCAAAGAGCACATCAGTGCCTAAAGACAGGGCTCGGGAATCCCAACTTGTTTGCACACTCTGTCACTGGTTGACCACATTTCCAACAACAAGCCACGCTGGCTTTGTGTTACTCATGCACATTAATACACTTCCAGAGTGTGCTGTGCATCCAAAGCCTCCTCCAGAAACAAATACCTAACCGAAGACCCAACCAAACCTCCTTGATTAGTTTTTTGCTACAACTTCAGTCCAATAGCACAAAGAAAAAGGGAAAAAAGTCCAATTTAAAAGTTGGTCTAAATCCAAGCTTTGGCCACAATAGCCAAAATAGGAGTTGTTCAGATTGGTAACAAAACAAAAAGGTTCAGATTAACATCCTGATTCCAGGAAGTTCTCACCCAATTCGTAAAGCCAGGAACTAAGCCAGAGCTTTGAAAAACATCCAAAATTTTGTGAGGAAGAACTTGAATCATGGAGTTCCTGAGTCATACCAGCCCTAAGTTGGAAAATCAAAAGGCTCTTTATCCAGTCTGTTGCAAGTTACTAAAAGGAGTTTGATGGTTACAATTCTCATTTAAATAACTAATAAAAGCACATAGATTCATCTTCTATCCAAACTATGCAAATGGGTGTAAGAAATTCCCCCCCCGGCTCCACTCAGAGCAAAGGAATGAGCAGTGGTACAACATCGATACCAATAAAAGGTGCTGAACATGAAGCTCTGGGTATTGATTTAGAGAACAGGTACAGTCTCAGCAGTTCTCAGGTCAATTTTCCTCCACATCAGTCTCTGCCAAGAGCTAATCTGAGTATCAGTTAATGCACCAGGCTAAATTTCTAAATATATTTAGAATGTAACCACATGTTTCACTTCCCCTTCTTCCCTGTTAGAGGGTGACATAACACCTTCCTGGTTGTTTGCACCAGGAAGATAACATACTCCATTTTTGAGAAGCATGGGAAAGACAAATTTGCATTTGGGTTGAGCCATTTTGCCTTCTGGCTCAGGAATTTCGGTGGGGTGTCAGGACACTGTCACACCTGTGCTGCAGCTGTTCTTGGTTTCCCTGGGAAGGTCAGTCTCCTACACAATCCTGAAATGCATTTACAGCTTACAGAGAAATACCCAAAGTAGCTGAAATTGGCTTGCTTTTGGCACTTGTAGTGGGGCTTCTGCCAGGCTTGTGTCACCCAAGTGTCCAGACTGCTTTCTAACTAGCAAAAATTTCAGCAGTATCATAGTTACACTTAATCCTTTGGACTGCAGCCAGGGAGATCCCATCCTGCCAGGGAGATCCCATCCCATCAGTCACGCTCAGCTTGGAAACGAGTTTCACCTGCACAAAGCCCAGAGCAGACCTGGCCTTTACACTTTCACCACTAACACAGAAATTGATTTATAATTTGGTTTAATAAGCCAGTGGTGAAGATGCCATCCTCCCTGCAGCCCAAACATTCCCAGGATGTCTTAAATCCCATCTTTCACGGCAACTCTGTGCCGTAGGGATGAGGCCCATGTCGGGGAGCCTCATACCAGCCACATTCATGTCTTACAAGAAAAAGTCATCGCTAATTTAGGAAAAAGGCACTTGTGGTCCTGCCTGGAGCCTTCCTTCCCAGCTCCAAGGCTGAGGGTGGGAAGCAACGACCCGAGGAAGCACCGGGATGGGAAGAACCCGGTCGGGCAGGTCTGGTGTCTCTGTCCCAGATTAGGCTTGAAACTTTCGTCTCAAGGGAAGAGGACAGGACATCTGCCCCTCTGCGGGGAGCTTGCTCCAGACACGAATGTTTTCCCAGCACGGAGCCTGACTGCCCTCCCGGCCCCGCGCCAGCCCCAGCAGCCACCTCGCCTCCCACACCTCCCCGACGCCGAGAGATTTCCTCAGCAGGCATTGACTTGGCCTGAACCCCATTTCCCTGAGGCGAAGAGGGACATTTTTAGGGGATCCCACCAGCTTCCCACACCCTCTCCCAACCTCCTTGGGGCGCGGCCATGCGAGCGGAGAGGGAGCGGCGTGCAGCTCCCACCGCAGCCGCGTCTGCGGGGGCTCCCGGCGGGGCGGGACACAGGATTCTCCCGGCGGAGGATGGATGGAGGGATCCCCAAAGGGCACAAGGACTCCCAGAGGGTGCAGGGCCGCAATGCTTTCCCGGCGGGGCATGTATGGAGGGACCTCCGAAGGGCGGAATGGTGCTTTCGCGGTGAAGGACCCCCGAACGGCGGAGCAGGGTGTTCCCGGCGGGGGATGGATGAAGGAACCTCCAAAGGGTACAAGGACCCCCAAACGGCGCGGGGACTGCCTTCCCCCAAGGCGCTGCTCGCCCCGCTGCCACCCCCAAGCCCTTAGCGCTCACCTGCGGGGTCGCCATTGCCGCCATTGCTCCGCCCGGACCAGCACTTTTCAAACTCGGCGGTCCCGGGGCCACCGCCAGCGCCCTCTCGCGGGGGCGACCCGGGGGAGCCGCCGGCGGGCAGCCCTCAGGAGCGGGAGCGGGAACCGCCCTTCCCCACTCGGCCCCAGGGCAGCCGCCGCTCTAACCCCCGGTGGAGGTGGCGCCGCCGCCTCTGCCCGCCCCGAGGGGAAACGCGCGGCCGAGGTCCCCTGAGGCGGCGGGAAGGAGTGAGGGTGCTGCGGACGCGGAGGTACCGGACATCGCCCGCCGGGGAAGGAGAGGCTGGAGGGGTCAATGCTCGCGGTGGCACAGAGGCTGCGGGTCCGCGCCGAAGGGAGGGGACGGGAGGCACAGTGGCAGATCCCCTGCTCCGTCCCGCTGGAAGCCCTGAGCAGAAACCCCGGCGGGTGGCCCCAGCCGGGGCCCTTTGTGCTGAGGCCATCGGGTGGTTCCCAGTTTCAGTTCTCCAGATGGGCTCGTGACCGGCGTTTACTCGTCGGGGAACCAGCGAAGTGCAGTTCTCCTTGGGACGGGATCCCTGGATCCCATCCCTGGAACGGGGCGATGCCTGTCACACTGCTGGGCTCTGGGGAAATTTTCCCCTGCAGAACTCCCCCTTCACACGCAGGATCTGGGGTTTCTGCTGACTATTTGATTGGAAAAAGCATCTCACGTGCATTGGCGAGGCTAGCAGCAATCCCCCAGCTATCGTAGTGAAAAAACACCGTGCTGCAGTACTGCCACATCACACCGAATCGACAGTGTGTCACAGGCCCAATGCTTAAAACAAATTAAAAAGATACTTATTGCTTTCAGGTGTTTAAAGATGCTCCTTAGCAGTATGACGTGTTACTACCCTACTAATATGCTTTTCAGTCACAGAGCGATGCACAATTGTGCATCAGAAGGCATTTGGAGGTGATAATATTCCCACATACAAATTTAGACGTATACTAATAAACAGAAGTGTCTTCCTTTTACTTAATTAGAACAGTTTTTCTAGCCTAAGCATTTTGTAAGCTATTTGCAACTGAGTAATTAATAAAAGGGACTCGTCACAAAATTAAAAATTTGGACCTAGCTTAACTGAGTTGAACTAATAAAGCCTTAAACTAATACAAAACCTTTGAATATGCCCCTGTTGGTAATAAAGCAAATGCATTTGATTAATATAAACCCTTCAGAAACCTGATGCTATTTAGAACATGGTCCAGGCTCTGTTTAGTGTTTAAGCAATTATTTTAATTTGACTGTTCATTCAGTGGAAATACTGGAAAGGGGAAAATCAAACTAGTAAATGTCAACGGAGTTCCAGAGGAGCAGGGACACTTCCATGCCTTCAGCAGATCCGTCCCAGGAGATGGGATCAGGGCTGTGTTTGGCTGTCAGTGGAGAGGTGCTTGGGGGGCTCTGGCTAGAACTGTGGCTCTAGGGGTCCTTTACCCACCACACACTCAGGGTTCATATATCAGCTTCCCCCTCTTTCCTTCAGGTCTCAGACCTTTCAGGGGAGGCAGAGGGAGGGCGGGGGACAGTTCAGGGATACTGGGGTGGTCCCCAGCCTGGAGGGAAAGGGCTGGTTCTCAGCTCCCTGATGATGCCAGAGGCTGTGCCCCTGGCTACCCAGCATCCCAGCCCCATTCCCCAGGCGTGGTTCAGCTGTGTCCCGCAACTGCTGCGGAGAGAGAGGGCCGGTACGTGGGATCAACAGTTCCTGCCCATTCGGCAACCCCCTGTCTCACGGGAAGATAAGTGTCACAACGGGGAGCATGACGTGCCTCTCCCACAGGGCACCATCCCCGGTGCCGGGGATGATCTCGGCCCAGGTTCTGCCTAGGAGCCGGCGAGGGGCTGTGGCACCGGCCCGGGAGCTGTGCAGACTCTTTGGGGGTTCCCGGAGCGGGGCGGGGGCTTAAGGTGCGTCCCGACCTTGAACCGGCAGCCCCTGTCCT
Source organism: Picathartes gymnocephalus (assembly GCA_013390045.1). Lineage (NCBI taxonomy): Eukaryota > Metazoa > Chordata > Aves > Passeriformes > Picathartidae > Picathartes > Picathartes gymnocephalus. The sequence continues at coordinate 136,801 of WEKY01013316.1, read as the reverse complement.
CCATTATACCCGAGAGGGCACGGTCGTGGAGCACATTCACACGGAGAAGGTGATGATCAAGAAAAAGTCTTAAAAGTTTCAGGTTTTAAATCAGGAGAGGGAGGAAGGACATTAAGCATAAATCTATTTCTCGGAGGAAGCAAGTTTCGTGTACCAGGCACTTGTGACCTCCCCTCATTCTTCTCCATAAAGAAGCAAACACTGTCCACCTCACTCGTGAAAGACTGTGCCGAGTTTAGGACAAAAAAACTGATTCTTTTGAAAAAGACTCTTAGAAATGGTAAGATCAATTAACAGTTAAATGTACTTTAATTCCTTCAAACAGAAGGACAGCTTGAAGGTACAGCAGAGAAATTATTTAATTGATTTAATTATCTTTAAAAAACAAAAAACAAACGAAACGAAAAAACAACATGGCTTCAAAATTCAGGAACAGTATCCAATAAACAAAGTACTATCCTTATGCACGTGGTTTAGTGTGGTACAAAGAGCTTACAGATTCAAATGAATGTCATAAATGACTGAGAATATCGATTCAGATAATGCTTGTTTACAGGGACAGAAACTATGTTGACAAGTATGAATAAGTACACAGATAATCTCTTTAAAAACGCCAAACCTTTCTAACTGTATTTACACACTTGGATGTATTTGTTTCCTTTGGCACTAGAAATTACAGACAAAAGATTCCATTTTATAGCAATTCAACTTTTAAGTTTAAATATAACCTTTCAGATAGTTAGGCCATATAGCCCCAGCACAGCAGCTTCACCTTTATTAAATTGCTGCCAACTCTATGTTCTAACCCTGGAAATTCAGGGCTAAAAACCTGAAGTCAACTTCCATGTGTGACAAATTTCACATACTGAGACTAACTGCATGTGAGGAGCTCAAGCAATGGGGAATTAATGATAGATATTTAATAAGAATGAATCTCCCACTATCATCCAAAGTGGATATCTCTTTAAAAGCTCTTTATACACATATAAAATAAATCCAGTAAAGAATGGACACCCATTACATATATTCAGCCAAATTAGACATTAAGTGAACAAGAGCAAGCAATGGCCAGCTGTAGCATTTCTTCAGCATTGCAGAGAAATGTGTTAATCCCTAATCATTGCCGTGCTAGGAAAAAAAAAAAAAAATTAAAATAACACTTAACTAACATGGTTTATTCTTTTACCACGTCAGTTTACTCTTTAGCCATGGCCAGGAGTAAACCCCCAAGTTTCACAGCAAATTCAGTATTATCAGTACAGTAGCAAGAGTATTTTGGCACCCTGTAAAATCCTAAAGAATACGCAAGAAAAATCTCTTAAGTAGCATTTAATTATCCAGACTTCTAATTTCTTGTTCCTGGTATTCGACTTCACAGAGCCTGAAGCCTTGATTACTTTCAAAACAGTTTTTATAGGTTATCTGCTTGTTACCAACAGGGATGGAACAACAATGGCACAATATTTTTCCTAAAGCATTCAACAGTAGCAAAAGATTATTTTCCTTGAGGAACTACAATTAGGACTACATAAAAATTAAGTAATGAGGCATCATGGCAAGTAACAGCACATGGACCCTCTACCACAACAGGAAGCGATTTTCAGTATTACAACAAAAAGGAATCAAATTAAAAAGCACTAGAATTTATAGGACTTCGTGGGTTTTGTTCCTTCTCTCTCTAGATGGTAAGAAACCATTACTGATCAACATTGTACTTGGCCCTGCAAAGCAGGATGAGGGCAGAAGCTTTTGTTGAGATGGAATAACGTACAGAGTTGTCTTATTTTTGCACTGATCACATGAGACTGGACGTTGCATTGTATCTGGTAACTGGAATCAATCCAAGCTGGACCACACACTTACAGAATGTTTTCCCTCACACATGTTATTTGTGCACATCTCAACCAGACATTGATATTGTTCTGCCAAGTGTATTCTTAAGCATCCAAAAAAGCTGAATTTGACTACAGCAAATTCTGTGAGGAAAAGGAATCAGAGAATATAACAAGTCTTCCCAGAAGACAGTCTTTTCTACACATCCAAAGAGCTGTTTGAATTCCAGATGAGCTGATAGAACATTTTAAAAAAATATTTCAAAAGCAAAGCATGTTAAAACAACTTCCATTACATTTTGTGGAATACCAGTTCCAACAACCTCTTACGTGAAATTGTTACAAGTTTCTCAAAAGCAGTCTCTTAAAATGAGAGTACGGTGTATCTAAAGCACATATACATGCTGCTACCAAGGAAAAAAAGCAGTGAAGTAGCAACTTTTTATACATGAACTTTACTAAGAATCTTGCTCTTTGAAATAGCGCCCAAATTAGCTTGCCATTAAGATTTATTTTCAACTGAAAAGACTTACAAAACCACCCAAATATTTTAAGACCACCCCTTGGTCTTTTTATTCTGAGCTTGCATGGTATTTTCATGCAAACTGATGTACTGGAGATACAGTACTGCACGTTACTAAAAATTCTACAAATCAAATGACTTTCCTCTTTGCAAAACATGAATATACATCTGTGTCTTCTCATATAGCACCTGACCCTACAGCCCTACAGCGAACTCAAGAGTCAGTGTGCAGTAGGAACTACCAAAGGAAACACAGGTACTGAAATAGTGGAAATGACATGAACTGGTTCAATCCACACAACCACAAGGCTGCATTGAACTACAGAAATACTGACAAAATGCCCCCCAAAATGCCAAGAAACTACAAGAAAGTTCTAAATGGGGTATAAAAACTGTTTCTTTCAGTGAAGACCAACCAGTCCCTTTGTGTACACATTTAGTTTTATTGTAACAAAGCAACTTGTACACTTTAACGTTTAAAACTGAGCATCTTTCTTTCCTTTCCAGTGAAAAAAAAAAAAAAAAACAAAAAAACCAAACCCAAAAAGAAAAAAAAAAAAAGAAAAAGAAAAAGAAAAAAAATTTAAAATAAACAAGAGCAAAATTACAATAGAGAATGTCAATTCCAAATAAGATCCTGCAGGTTCTGCTGATTCTCCATCAAGTGGCAGGGCTCAAAGTCATCATTAGGAGGTTTTATTTTAAAAGTGTCATCTTAAACTGCAAGGATGTTTGTTAAACATCACAATTAAACATGCCAAAGGAGAAGAAGCCATGTTGTCAAAATGCCCACTTAACCCACCCAAACATCTGAAACCCACCCCGGCTGACCTTCTATAACCCCATTTTTATTTTTTTTTTTTTTGTGTTTTTTTTTTTTTTTTAAACAAGAGAAAGTAGACAGATACATGTTGGTAAATGCTAACTGTCCATATTCACATAGAGACACAGTGTAATCTCTGAGCCCAATATACAGAGAAAGAAGGAAAAAAGCTAGATTCTATGCACTACTACACAGGGGCCTAGCACTCTTCAGCTTCCAGCAGAGTGAAGGGAGCAGAAGGTTTTCTTTTTTCCCACAGAACATGGTGTGTTGAATTCATAAACAGTTTTTGTTTTGAGACAGAAAGGGATAAAAATGAACTTGAAACAGAAACTGGTAGATTCTTTTCCACTGAATTCTGCTCAAGGTATTTCCCCAAAATAAATCGTGAACCATGGTGTAGAAGAGAGAAAAAGAGACCTCAAGAGAACAAGGCGACTGAGCACAAGAAAAAAAAGACAGCAACTTGCTCCCAGGGACTGGAGAAAAATTAAAAAGGTAAAAAGGGGGTTTGGAATCCATCAGTGTTCAATTAGTCATCTTCTCCTTCATCCTCCTGTTGAAAGATAAGCAACAATTAAATAAATCTAATCACTAAACTTCAGATAGCAAATGCAGTGACCAGAACTTTTTACAGTGTTGCTCATGCTGCTGTATGATCATCTCTTCCCTCACTAAAGGATGGTAACACTTGCCCTGAGTGCCCAGCTACTCAATCACTCATTACCTGGCTGTCCCAAGGAAAACATCAGAGGTTTGAGAAACTGTGCCTTAGAATCACTACAAGAACTGACATGAGTTTAATATGTGGAAAGTGAAGGGGTCATCTTTTTCCCCGATTTTAAACTCTGAAGAACAAAACACTTCACCTTTCACATGCCAAATTCTAGGTTACAAAACAGCCCAGAGCAGCCCTCCTCTCACTGCATGTAGTTGGTGCTGCTGGAAGTCAGAGACACCACGCCCAGTTCCGAGAAACACACATTCTAAACTAAGTTCCCAACACCCTGGACGCTGACGCTGGAATCCCACTTACTACTAAACAAATTTCTAATTCGTGAACCCAACAGAAAGTCTTAGCTAGGCTGGCCATAAGCAGAAATAAACAAACAAGTGGGAAGGATGACTGGATGCATCAACAAAAGCCATTTATATGTAAAGCATTGCTGGAATGCTCACTAATGAAGTAAAAATTTTGTTGCATTAATATCCTAGTTCTTTTAGAGCACTTCCCTTACAAATTTACTGAAACTATGTACTTCCACTGTCTCTCAGACACATACTTACTACTACCCTGAAACCACTCAAGTTAATGTAGTGACAGTTCTCTTTCTCCCCTCCAAACACCTTGGGGTGCAGAAAAGAACCCAGTTCACATTTATCACAGTTGCTTAGTATTCTTACAAGATCCCTCTCAAACACCAGATGAATGGCATGAAGGGCAAGATTACTCACCTCTCCTTCCTCTCCCTCATCATCATCTTCATCTTCCTCCCCCTCATCTTCATCTCCTTCTTCATCAATATCCTCTAATCCTTCCTCCTCTTCATCATCATCGTCATCCTCCTCTCCCTCCCCTTCTTCATCATCCATATCAGGAACCTTAAAGACACATTTGCAACATCAACTACAGTGATCAAATTCACTCTTCCACCGTGCTGTTGTGGGTACAGATGCCCTGCACAGGGCTGTACCTACCAAGTAGTACTGTAGGGGATTTGGCCAGATGTCATCCTTGATGACTTCTCCTAGTTCATCAGCCCCTGCATCAGAGTGGTCAGTGAACCAGGTGAAGAAGCTTTCTGGCTCTTCATGCTGCCTCTTCCTACTGGCTTTGTTCTGTGTCTGGCTTGAACGTTTTGTCAGGTCCTGAAAGGAAAATTAAGAAGCTCCCTAAAGTCATCTTCCTATGGCATTTTTTTTCCTATAAGCACCATTTTAAAATGTACTTGTCTAAACAACCCTAAGAAGTCACCTTCCCCTCCCTCTTCGAGGCTAAGTCTGTAAAACACACCTGAAATCCAAACAACTGACAGAAGATGCTGCATTTCTCACGAACATGAGAGAACAGTAAACCCACTTATTTCTTTCAATGGCCTTCACTGGAACACTGAAAATTCACAGAGTATCGCATTTGATTTACATTTGCCTATCTCAGGAAACACAAGTATGATAAGTGTTTAATGACACACCAAACTTACAAGGTCTCACAATGCCTAAACACCACTCAGAGTAGTTGTAATTGCAGCAACTACTACATACACCCAATTTAAGAAAGTCTTCACACCTCTAAGCTCTATACTCATTCTGAGATAAGGACCTGCCTAGGCTTTTTTGCTTAAGATTTCCCACTCTGAAGTCTTCAGGCCTCTCACTCTCTGTAGTAAGTGGAAAAAATAACCACACAAACCGCTAAAACACGTGGTCACAAGAACACATGTAAGGTCTGTATCACCTTACTCTAGAAAAGAAGTGTAGTAAGTTTACAACAATCTTTTTTTAAAGTCTGAAATTTAATAAATTATTTCTTTGACCATACGGTTACACCACACTTCCAGCATTTTTTTCTCCTGATAGAATGACAACATTTATAGGTTTAGACTGCTTAAGGAAGAACGATAGCAGAAGTCACACCGATTTTGTGGTGTATTGTAAAGATCACTCAACTGGTCTGTACAGGAATGTAATACAAGAGGAAAAGTTCTAGTTCTCAATACGAAAAACATTAAATTTTCTCCTTGGTCTGAGAGTGACAAAGCAAGTGGCAATTTAACTGCAACCTTCAGCTCTACTTTTAAATACTCAGTTCAAGATCTTCAGGGTAACACTGAAGTACTTCTAACTTCTACAGAAATGAACTGCAGTAAATTAATGATGCTTGAACACTGCCTGGGTTAACAGGTATGCCTACATTATTGTGGCTGCAAATTCTACACATGATGTGGCATTTGGAAATGAAGCTGAGGAAATAGAGGAAAATATACAACAAGATCACACACTGCTAGCTGATCCCCCAAAACCTGTTGTCCTTGGAATTCCTCATTTAATAGTTATTTTAAGTAAAAAACACAGTCTAAATCCTGGCCAAGGAAGAGACAAGCTAATGCACTTAGCAATGTTTTCACTTGGTCACACTTGCGCTCTCCCAGATGCAACACATACCTTTCCAGATTTCCATTTGATCTCGGTTGATTTTGAAGATGGGTCTCCACTTTCATTGAGGTGAAACTCTTTGGAGAGAACTTTATTTTCAAAGTAGGGATTCTCATCAAAATACTGCAGAGTGGAAAGCAAAGAGTTAGAACCCACAGAATGGAAACACACGTATCAAGTCAAACCTGGCACTAAACAGGTAACTGCAGAGATTTAAGTTATAAACTACAACCCAACATGCAATTATATTAAAAAACCAGTAAAATCACAAGTGAAGGAATAATTTAAAGTACTTACAAAATCTATTCTGTAACCTGATTTGATGTCTTCAAATTCTGTCACCTCAACTCTGGTCAAGTAATGCAGTGCTTCCTCATCTTCTTCTCCCAGCAGTGCAGATACTGAAAGAGAAGGAGGAATCCCACATTAGCAAAGCCATGAAACGTGTCAGGCAGGCAAAACACAGGAAACTGATAGAAAGATCTAAAAAGCAACACAAGCCAAGCCAACTTCTTATGACTATTGAATCTTTTCAAGTTACCAGCCAACAGCCTACCCACACATACCTACCCTTCCCTCTGAAAAAAAATTTCATGCATGTACTTCCACCAATCTAAGCAGTCTACACACTTGTTTTGTAGAAAGTTTATTGTCAAGAATCCCAAGAAGCTCACTTCCAATTAAAAAACACCCAAACAAGCTAGAATTTTTTTTTTTTGCTTAAAGTTCCCAATGAATTGAATGAAGTGGAAATTTGCAACTTAAAATGCAGAAAGGAATTTTAGGATTGAAGTATTTTAGTAAATAAGATGTTCCTTTGGTCAACAGAAAGAGCTTAAAATACACAACCTAGGACAGAAAGAAAGTGTTTTGTATGCTTAGTAACAACTCTACAAGACCCTCAGAGCTTTAAGACACTCACATACAAAGCAAGCAAACACTGACTTTACAGGAGGAAAAAAAGAGGGATATTAAGAATGTACCTTGTGGGTGGTTGACAAATGTTGTTACCCAGAAATTTGGGATTTTGGCGATCAATTCTGACCTCTTCTGGAAGAATGGTTGGCGGAGTTTGTTGTATTTCTGTTCTACTTTCAAAATTTCCTCACTGGCTTGTTCATTCAGTCTGTAATAGAAAGAGCCATGTTAACCACAGGGAGAGAACTGGGATTTAAGGACACATCAGAGCAGTTAACTAAAAGTTGAAAGGGTTTGGTAAGACCAGTCTGCCAGATTCTGCAGATGAAATATCCCAAAAACCCCAGAAGCTCAGAGCTGTAACAACTGTTAAAAAACATTCTGCCAGAAGCAATCTCACAGGTCTGAATGGAACTTGCTGAACACCTTGAACATTTTGCAGGGATGGATCTTTATGCAAAGCAGAGCAGTGTTTTACCTCTTGAACGTTTTGTCTGCGTAAGAGCTGCAAATAGGTAACACAGCCCTATCACCTGATCCCTACAATTTTTTGGTAGGCAAGGAAGCTACAGCAAAGCAATTCTGCACCCTGTTCTAGTAAAATCTGAAGACTTAAAATTGAACTGTTGTTGTAAAAAGACATAGCCCTGATACTGTAACAGCTTCACGTGGTCACAGCCCCAACAGTCACCAGAAGTCCTTGTAAGACAGTGGGCATGGAGAGAACACACAGGCAGGGACTGACAGAACCCACAGCCCCAAGAGCTTTGGTATACAAAATTAACATCTCAGAGACATATTCTGTGTATTATTGCACAAGCACATGAATATTATAATAAAAATGTATAACAAAAGCTGACTTTCCAGCCAAGTGTTTGATTCTGTTTGCTAACAGGGAAATACTTTAGCCAAATAGCTTACACATTAACTTGAGAAGCCAGTGTGAAATACATTTCTATTATCAAAAATAGCGCAATTAATTTAAAATTTTAAACTCAAGTTCTACCTCTTTAATTAGACACAATTAAACAAGGAACCAGGATACTTTTTTGTTATTTTAATGCCTCTAATCAAGTCAGAACACAGGTGTATCTTGGCGGAGTTCAAGGACAGTGAGTACTACTGAGCACTCACTTTACTAAACACTTTCACTTTTGTCAGTTATATTTCAATTTCAGCTAAACCTTTTTAAAAGTTAGATAATGTTTACCTGTCTATTTCATTCTGTACTTCATCAATGTGTTCAATTGCTTCCTGTTGCTCTTTTTCTGAAAAACAAATGAAAACTTGTCAATATCTCTTCATTCACAAGCCTGACAAATCACCTGGGGTTTCTCTTTGAGACATTCTCTAGTGATCTACTGGAGAAGTTCTTGGGTATTTCTATTAAATGCCACAAGACTTACAAGGCCTCAAAACACCAGCTCTACAGGGTGTGCTACAGCTAAAGTGCAGCAAAGTTTGACAAAACAGCCCTTAAATGTGAGTTTACCCCTAGAAATCACAGCTCACATCCCGCTACACTGTTTTACAAACCAACTGAAATTATAAGTCAGTAATAATTGAATTAAAAAGTTGTAAGCCACATTTGCTACGACCAACACATCTGAAGGAACATCAAGTAATTTACAGAGCACTGGTATATCAATAGAAACAGCCTATCTGGGCACACGCCACCTTGCAAAAACCGAAAAGAACGTTCGAAAGGACGGTTACAAATGAAAGAGACGCGAAAACCGCCGTTTGGCAGATATTTTCTAATGGGCACTTCCCCTGGACCAAGTTTGGCCGAGGCCTGGGTTTCGGAGCGCTGTTTACCCATCGCGCGGGAGATGAATGAGCGGTAGCGGGAAGCGGCTGGAGCGGAGCAGCGCCCGGTGCGCGTTCCAAACGGCCCGGCTCGCGCTGGGGGACAGCTCTGCCTCTCCCCTCGCGGGCGCGGCGGACGCACGTGGGGAAGGCGCTGCGGCCGGGGGCAACACCGACCTTCAGAAACCGAGATCGCACGTGGGGCCGGCGCGGGCAGCCCCAGCACCGCGCGTTCTTCACCGCTCCATCCCCGCGCGGCCCGGCAGCACCACGCGGCCGCGGCCGGCGCGGAAGGCGGCGGCGCATCATGGCGGCGGTGCCGGAGCACAATGAGGCTCCGCGGATGCTGCTCCGGGAGGGGCGGCAGGGGGGTCCCGCTGCTCCGCCGAGCCGCAGCGCCCCCCGCCCGGCACC
>WEKY01013316.1:64491-126836 GCA_013390045.1 Picathartes gymnocephalus | reverse complement strand
GCATGCGCGCCCCCCCTCCGCCCGGGCCACGGCGGCCGCACCGCGCGTGCGCATCGAGCCCCCCGCGCCGGGCGCACTGTGCCGCGGGCGGTGCGATGCGCAGGCGCACTGCGCTTCGCGCACACACGCGCGCACACACAGACACACACACAGACACACAGACACACACACACACACACACCGGGGACGCTCCGCGTGCGCAGCCGCGGAGAGGCCGCGCCCCCCAACCGCCCCACGCCGTGCGCTCATTGGTCGGAGAGAGCTGTGGGGGCGTGGCCGCGGCATGGAGACACACAGGACGGCGCGCGCGGGAGGGCGGGGGCGCGCCCGGAGGGGAGTGTGTGTAGGAGAAGGGGCCGCGCATGCGCATGTTGCACGTGCCCGCACACCCTCGCTCTGGCGTAGGGCGCGAGGCCCCGTGAGTTCCACCCCCATCTGCCCCGTCCCGTCGCAGCCCGTGGAGGCACCGACCCCTCGGTGCGGCCGGGATGGGGCCCGTCCCCTCCCCCGACCGGGGGACATCGAGGGGCAGGATTGGATTTCGGGACCCCTGATCCCCAAACGGTCCTCAGAAGGCTGCAGTCCCGCTGCCTGAGGCGTTCCCCAGGACTAGCCTCAGCGCTTCCCTGCCGGGAGTGAGGTCACGTTTCCAGCCTAGCGTGCTCTGGGGGTATGGCATCCACATCTCCCTGCGCTGCCTGCCTTACCTGAGACATGGCACAAAGCAATCACGTAATCACCAAGACTGGAAGAGACCTTTAAGAACATCACGTCCAATATCCACCCAGTACTGCCACAGTAACCCCCAAACCATTAAAGCACATCACCCAGTGCCAGATCCAGACACCTCTTGAACACCTCTAGGGATGGTGACTCCCCCTATTCCAATGCATGGCCACCCTAGCAGGGAAAAGTCTCTCTCAAATATCTTATCAGAATTTCCTGTCTCAGCTTAAGGCCATTTCCTCTTGTGTTCTGACTGCCTGCAAGGCAGAAGAGACCGGCCTCCACCTCACTGCAACCTCCTTTCAGGTGGTTGTGGAGAGCAATAAGGTGGCCCCTGAGCTTCCTCAAGACTAAACAAACCCATATAAATAACTTAGGACATTCTGTGTTGAGGGCATAGAGCCCTGTCAGTCACATCCAGCTCAGTTACTGGGGAGCTCGACTCCAGAAGGTCACAGAGCTGCGTGCCAGCACACCTGCCACTGTACCAAGAGCAGGCAGACTTTAAATAACCCTTTTTGTCCCTTCCTGTCCACCTGTCATGGAAGAGCTCAGTGCAGCTCCACAGCTACAGCTCGTCTGCATTTGCTCTTAAAGGAATATCCAAGTGTTGTGGTTTGAAAAGTGATTTTTCCCTGTAAGGAATTTGATGGCTTCCTTCAGGCTGAGAGAACCAATTAGCTGGCTAGTTCTAAGATGGACACTCTGTTTAACCACTTAAGAAGCTGGATACATCTCTGTGATTCACATTTAAGAAAGGAGAAGCCTGGGAAACTCTCTCTTGCTTCCAGCTTCTGAACAGGTAACAGGGGGCTTGCGTGGCCCGGTAGGGTCAGCCAGGCTGGGCAAGGCCCACTTGACTGGGCTGGGCGCGGCTGAGATCCTGCCACAGCTAAATCCTGGCCCGGCTGCTGAGATCCTGCTGGTCCTATCCCCTCTCCCCAGGAAAAGTTTGCAGCAGCTTCGGCCGCTGCCCAGCAGAGCTCATGTGACCAACAACAGGGCCCGGCAGAGATCACAACTCTCTCAGTACACAGATGAAACTTACAGACATCAATCCTCTCTTGAGTAAGAGGAAGAGAAAGAGTGAAGGCACATGAGGAAACCAACATGGAAACACTGAGGTCAGTGAAGAAGGAGCCGAAGCCCAGAGGGAGCCGAAAGAGGAGATGCTTTAAGCTGAAATTCTTTTGTAAGGCCATGGTGATGGACTGTGATATATTAGACTATTCCTTGTAACTCATGGATGCAACTGTGGGGGTGCAGCATTCTAACTGCAGCCTGAGCAAAGGCACCCGTGCTGAAGCAAGCAGATGTTTAAGTAGCTGTGATCTATGAGAAATTTGAACAGAGAGAGAGAAGAGAACCCTTGCCCCAGGGATAGGAGAAGAGAACCCTCGCTTCCAGAGAGAGAAGACCCTTTGCTTTTATACCAGAACAGATCATCCTTAAAGTAGTACCCCATTAGACAGAGATGAGCCCTTGAAAGCAGTTGAGGGAAGAGCTGTAGGTCGAGGGAAGGGACTTTCACATTGTGAACAGATTTCCTTTCCGGGCGGCTAACTTGCTGTGATATGAAGCCACAAGAGGACTGTTTTCTTGTGGAAAAGTCTCCATGGCATGGCAGGAGAGACTCCTCTCCCTAGGTGAATTGAAGGAAGACTATTTTAGAGGTGGTAAACTGACTGAAAGTCTCAGGTTTTGTCTCTTTACATTCTTGGTGGGAAGGAAAAGATGAGGTGGGGGGAGGAAGAATGTTCTGAAAGTTGATTCTGATTCTTACTATTTTCCTTTTAGTTCTGTTAATAAAGCTTTCTTTATACCTTTTAAGGTTTTGAGCTTGCTTTGCTTTTCTCCTAATCCTTATCTCACAGTAGAAAATGAGTAAATAAGTTTAGTGGGTGCACTAGTGTCCAGTCAAAGTGCTCAACCCATTACATTAAATTGGTGCCGTGACTCGGATGGCAAACTAAAACCACTACACCAAGTCACTCTTTCCTATCAAAAGCAGCAGCATATCATTCACATGAGTATTAAGATACAGATCAGGCTAAGAAACAAGTATAACTTTGATGCAGTAGGAATTTGCTGTCTGTATTTGCTTCCCAGTCATACAACATTAGCATAGTCTTCCTGCTTGTTTCCTGTTTTGCCTCTTCACGTTGCTCTTTTACTGGACCTACTCAATGAGGCCCGGATTAGTTTCTGCCTCCTCAGAAGCCTTGACTATATTTTTCTGAATCCTGCTCCCACCTGTTCCTTCCAAATCCCCATTGTTTTTTCTTTTGTATTCCCAGCTGTCACTTCCTACCAGCTATGTCCTCGCTTCCAGTGCCACCCACGAGTGCCGCATGTGCAGGGTCTGTATTGTGCTTCCTTGCGCAAACAGCAGGAGAGAGGAGCTGCCATCCCTTCCTTCTCTGGTTTCACATACAGCAATTGTAACCGCTGGGCATAAAAGGTAAGCAAAGGATCACAACTTTATAAATGTAAGATTATGAAATCCTTCCCAGGGGGCGATATCTCAAGGCCTTCCTGAAGCCCATCACAGCAAGATAATTCTTCTCATATTCTGTCTTCATCTCCCAAGATTGATTAATGTGGATATCTTCCAATTCAGACAAGGTAAACTCACATCCGTAGCTTGATTTTCTTCTGTTTCGTTTGGGTCTCTTGACTATGCAGTTGTATCTGCTTGGGTTTTTTTCCTCTTTTCTCACCTGTAATTTACTATATTGTTTTTCTCTAGATTAGTCTTTGAAGGTCTATAATTTGAAATACAGGTGGCAAGTCTGAAAGCTAGTTCCAAGCAGGAACAAGTGGCACCTGTCAGTTCCCTACTAGAACCCCTTGTTTAGTCTATAAATTCCCAGGTATTCCTGAAGTACATGATTATGGTGATACAGTGATGTATCTAAAACTAAGTAATCATTAATTTTAACTGCGTATGTTAAAAAAACATTTCCAAGATCTGTTTTTACTATCCTATAACTAGCTGTTATCAACAAAAAGGGTATATTGATTATATATAAATATTAAAAAGAATATAAATACATGTAAATATTTAAAGAATATGAGTTTAATATCCCTGAGACAATAACAAAATAACCCCCAAAAACTTAAAGGGTTTATCAGTAAATATTCAGTTACCTCCCTTCACATCCTTCTAATGTTTTCATGACCTGTAAGTAGCCTCTAAGGCAGTTTTAGTCCTTGAATAACTCTGGAGGGGTTCAATGTATAGTTATAACTGCACATTTTCCTCAAGAATTGACTAAACAAAGCTTGTTTGTAAAGGAAATCTCATACTTGCTCCTTGAAGTTCAGACCTCCAGTATTTCTTTCCTTGGTTAGTACAAGACAGAGACATAACTGGTAATCATGCTTACTTTCTGGAATGTCAAGTCAGATGTAAATTTTAAACTCGAACCCCCAGTTTGGCAAATGAAATCAGCAAATGTGCTAAATCCTCTCCAATACAATACAGTGATGTGTGAAAAAAAGAAGAGTACATCTTCCCCTAAGTATCTCTGCAATGCAAAATGGGCATATATACAATCATGCAAGTCAATGTAATTAATAGCAACGCATGGTTTCACAGCCTTCCATCCCAAAGAATCGGGAATTATTGTAGAGAAATACAAAACTAAGATAATTTTACCATCATGCTGAAATGTAACCAACTACTTAACAGTTGTATATCTATGCTGGGAGCCTGGTTTTCCACAGAGAACCTGCAGGCTTGGGCTCTATATTAAGAACAAAGATTCCCCCTTGGAGTGCGAGATAAATTTTTAGAGTATATTAAAGCTTTCAGGTTACTGAGTGTACTGGTGAGTTGAAGGCACATTTCAAGAACACACAAGCTAGTGCTTGATAGCAAAGCCTGACTGGCCCATCAGGGCTTGCTGGGAGCCACAGGCAGAGACACGGGGCTGGTTTGCTGTGTGTGACCAATCTGACAGCCCCCAGGATCCGCTGAGCTTCCCCGGCACTACACACAGAGTTTGGCACATAAATTAACCAGTCAAATACCAGCTCCAACTGTTTATTCATCTCCACTAGGCACAGACCTTCCCAGTCAAGTCCTCATGTTAGAACTGAAGGGTGAGATAATGCCAGAAGAATCTTCCACATGTCCTCACAGTTGTTGCAGTTTAAACCTTCGGATGAAAATATTTCAGGGCTGATAACTGCCTTGAAGCAGGATAGCAGTTCAGTAACACAGACAACAGGCAGTGACTAACAATATGTCATTGAAATAATCCAGTGATCCTATTTGAATTAGCTTTTTATTTTTTATGAAATTTCCGTTAGACTTAGTTGCTAAACCTGACTTTTATTTTTTCCTACATCAACATCTTTAACTTGCTGCTTGTAATCCATGAAGAGATGTATGGTCACATAACATCTGCACTTGTTCCCAAATACTAGAGGCAAAGAGGAAGTCAAAATACACTTTAAAATATTAAATTGAAAGTCAATGAGACCTTAGACACTTCTGAACATGAGGCATAAGCTTTTTAGACATGTTGAGGACTAGATAAAACTTGAGCTTCTGCAAGGAGATATACAGAAGATCCTCTCCATCTTCTCCACTTATAGGGAAATTAAAAGGGAGACAACATTTCTACAATCAAATTATAAATGTTTGCTTTCTAGGATTTTAACTCTGGCCAATTCTTAAAATTCTTATTTATCATCTCCTCAGTCCTACAGCAGGAAAACTCTTGCCGAATCCTAGGCAAAGTTGAGTATCACTTCCAGATTTGGTCCCTTGGGAATAGCACTAGAGGCAAAAATTTTACACTCTGTGTATTTCATCCATTGTCTTGTTACCAAGTGGCAGTGGTTTTTGTGGGAATCATTAAAAACTTCCCTTGTTATGTAGAGCACTATTGATATTTGAACTCTCAGAGGGAATAACCTCTGTGTCTATCCAAAAAGTATCAGATAAAAAATAAGCACACACAACATTGCTCAGCAAAGAATGAGTACATTAATTACAATTCATTAGTTTGAAGTTGGCATTACTCAAACATTTACAATGTGTATTGAGTCCCGTGTAGGAGTATGGTGACAGGAAAGGTGAGACAAAAGACAGGAAAACATGTAGGAATCTGTCATACACAGTTTTTGCTATAATAATACATTGTGCACATTATTCTTTTCATCTGAGAATGTCAAAGCTCATTTTAAAAATCTGGTTAAATGTAAAAAGCTCTGTGAGGAAAGTAATTCTTTTACTAGTAGGTGAACTGAATGCCAGAATTATTCAGAGTTATTGCTCATTAGAGCCAGAGATGGAACTCAGGAATAGAACTGGTCTCCAACTTCAGCTACATAAAATGCTGCATGAGTTGCCAACAATGATCAGTGAGTGGAATTTGGTTAATTGTGTCAGTCTGTAGGAACAGTTATTATTTCTTGGTATTACAATAGCTCTGAAGTTCCTGCAACTGTAATCCCTGTGTGTGAGGTTCTACCTGCACACACAACAGAGTGGCTCTGGCTTGGAAGAATGTAGTCTCTCAGGACATAGTTTGACAAACTATTTTTTGGTAAAGTTCCTACTTACGCATTCCCCACCACACATTCCTCCCGTCTTCCCCTTTACACTGTTCCTGCATTGTGCCAGTGATTTTTTTGTGTGTGTGTTAAATTAAATCTGAATCTGAATCTGATTTCAATTAGAAATAGTCCCCACAGCCCCTTTTTTTAAAACTCAGACTAGTACTCTGATCTGGTTCTCTGGTGCAAATGTAGGAACAATGTTACAAGCAAGAGAATCCTATTAAGACAGGAAAGAAAGAGTGAGGAATACATTGCACAAGTTTTACTTAGCAGAGGTGTTTGTCAAACTGTGCCCTTAAGTGAGCCCAAATATGACAAGGTTCTAACTGCAACTGGTGTGAAAAAAACAGCAATTTGTTTTTATAAGTTTTTAAAAATTTGTTACACAAACAAGTGGAATATATCAGTAAACAAAAGAGCAGCTCTGCCACCTCAGGTGATACTGTAAAAACTTTCAGAGTAGAATTTGAGGTCATTGACAAAACATCTTCCTTTCCCCTTTGGAGTCAAAACTCAGAAACACACAAAGGAAGTAACCTTTAAACTCCATGTTTGTTTTTGCAGTGGTAGGACTGGAAAATAATTTCATCTGCCTTTGTAAAGGGGAGGGCGGGGGGGTGGTATAAAACAAAGTAGAGACCATTTCCCTCCCACCACAGCCGTTCATCTATTATCTGACTCACCACTTCTGGGACTCCTTCTGGCAGCTCTGGTTTTATTGCACTGAAAATTCAAGCCTGTGAAAATATTCCCTGTTTTCAGGTTTCTTTGTTCACTGCTTTGTTCAGGTCAATATTCCTTCCTTTAGGGGTCTAGAACTCAACATTCAGCAAGGGCTGGATGTTGCAGTTCTTAAGCCTTGTAAGACGGACCAGCTCAGTGGAAGGAAGGGGGGAGGGAAAGGAAGGGGGAGGAGAGTCCATATCTGAAGAGAGACTACAGACTGGAGAAATTTTACTTACATCCATTCAGTTTGCAGCGGGGTCTCCTTCAAGGGCTTTTACTGAGCTCATCAGGTCCCTGCAATTCACAGCGGCATTTACATGCAACGTTTCCCTCTGGGAGCTAAGGTATAACTGTACTCCTGGATAATAATCACAAAGAATACCACCAGACTCCCATTGAAATGTCAACCAGCTACTACTGTTGTAGAGAGTAACAAAGAGATGCTAATATAATTAATTATGAAGCCTCACTACCCTCATTATCACATCTTTAGTGCCTAGATCTTTGAAAATCAGCTGTATAAAGTGACTGTCAGAGTTAATTCCTTATAAATTGCCTCCTATCACATCTCAGCACTGCAGCAAGTTCTCTCAGGCCTTGATGCTAAGAAATCTGGGGTTTTTTTAAAGTTCTGATGCAGTTTTTTTGGTGTTATTAAAGGTGTAAGCTGTTGCGTAAGCAGTTTGTCAGGCTAGAGTAGAGAAAAATAAAAATGCCTTTAGTCAGCCCAGCTTACACAGTTGGTGGCATAAATAGGAGAAGTTTCAGTCAATTAAATGGAAAACTCAGGATGAAAGAAAAAACAGGAATGAAAGGTGTCACATAATTTGGCATTTAAATGTTTCCGGACCTTTTTTTAAATTTGAGGACTGCAGCCAGTTTATAGCTCTCCCTCCTACTGCTGCCTTTACGACAGCATTCCAGCTCCAGGCCTCATTCCAGAGCATCCTACTTCCCCTCCACTCCCGCTCACAAATATATATTTCAATAGGCTTAGACTACATGGAGTTCCAAAACCAGCATGTAATTGGTGCAATTGTCTTTTACACTTCTCCAGAGAGAGCCACATTCATGCTACTTAAGCCCTGTTTTGTCATGTTTTCCCTCTTTTTTTTTCAAGCTAGACTGGGATCAGTACTTGTGTTGGGAACCCTACATATATACTGAAGAAAGATGTTACAGGACTGTCTGGGTGGTTCATTCTGTTATTTCTCAGTACCAGACTGTCACTCTGCTACAAGATAAAGGGAGGCGATAAAAAGAAAGTGATCATTACAAATCACTTGGCATTTTCTGCGAGCAGTTAAAACACTCACACTGACATATCCAATTTGTCTATACAAGATACTCTGTTTCCCTCCACCTTCCATGTGCTTTTGATAAGGTGATAATCTTTCTGCAGTGCATAAGTTTGTAAAGTTATCTCCGTGTGCTTGTATAATACATTCCAGGATTCTTTGTAATCCCTGTTATATTTGGGATAAAAAAAAATCAAATGAAATATTTTTATTTGCCATTTAAGAAGTGACTTTTGCTTTAAGTGTTTTTGCTGGTCTAGCTAACCTGGCAATATGCAATCTCTCTAAATGGAGGTAAAATTTATATCAGTAAAAGGAGTCCTTTCAAATCTGTCTTTTCTGCTGCATTAGCTAACATGGTAAGAATGTTATTTTGTTCTCCACTCTTAAATTACATATCCATACCCCGGTAAAACTAAGATGTATTTATTGAAGATTCAGTGTTCATAGAAATAATGTCTAAGAAGTGAATGTGGCATGCTTGAAATTAAATAAATACATGGATTTCTGAAGAGCAACCCAGAACTATCATGCAAATTCTGTTTGCTTGCTTTACACAAGCACAAATCTGATGGTACCAAGTGGAATGTAATGACTTATTTCTGAATGTCCTTTTTTGAAACCAGTTTTGCAAAGGAGAGCCAGTTCTGTTTAGAGGATTAATATCTGTCCACATTGCTTTCTGAGATAGCCACTGGCTTTAGACATAGCAGTTAAATTTCCAACTGTTTGCAAATACTACAGGCACAGTATGAGTTGATGAAATGATGTACAGAACAGATAACTAATTTTTAGTCATGCATGGCTACTGAATATGGGATTAATTTAAGGGATCTCTGTTTTCTTTCATGCTGTCAGCACTGCAAAGGGTCAGATACCTTTGAGGAGTGGCACAGCAGATTGTACCTTTATTTCTGAGATGCTGGACGTGCTGCTACAAACTCAGCAGGAACTAGAGGCTGCCGAGTCCAAAAGGAGAGACACTGCCGGTCACCTCGTTGACAGCAGCAATCCCTGCCCAAGGCAGAGACTCCCAGCTGCCACCAAGTTCGGAGCACCACGGCAGCCAGGATTCAGGATCCTGAGCCTTTCACAGATGCCTCTTTGGACAATCCATGGCACTCGGCCCCGTGCCAGCCCTGCTTACCATTCCAACCCTGCCGGCAGTGCTTTTGTGCCCCTGTGGCGGTAACTTGCTGCCACCTGCCACAGAGCTTGCCCCCTGCTCCTTCCTGGTCTGGTCACACTTGACTAAAATCTTTGTTTTATTATTAATCATGAAGGAATGAATAGGGGATAAACAACACCTGTACAGGGCAAGAAACCGCACCCATATTTATAAGGAACCCCCAACTAATTCTGCAAAGCACAGTAGATCATGATTTTAATGGAGATGGATTCTTTTGATAATGTATCATGTCTTCTGGTGTAACAGGACTTCAGAAGCCAACTGACATTTTCTGCTGAGATGGAAAAATAGGTTTTCAAAGCAAAAAAGCATTTGCAGGGACATTTGGGAGGGGGGACAGGGAAAAGGCGTTCACAAATTAGAGAAAATGCATGAGCCTGTTACAGATGGCACTGGAAAAGAAATAGCTGGGGGATTCACACAGCTTGAGGTAACACACAGAGTCCACACAAGGACCTGAACCCTCATCAGGCTACTGAGCACCTGGTGGGGTATATGGACATGGGTTCAACACTGACAGTTGTGGGGACCTCACTTCCCTCAAGGTTTGGTGAATTTTAAAATAACGAATTTTTAACAAAAAAAGAAACATGTGAGTAACTGATCAGATATTGTCCACACCCAAATAACAGGCTCAAAATGTCATCGTAAAGTCAGTTCCAACTCCAGATTACATCCTTTAGTTAATGCAAAGGCAATAGTTCAGTACACAGGCCTCAGCCAGACCACATCTGTCAACTCGGGCTGTTCAGCAGTGCACAGGTGGGACAGGAACAATTAGGGAACAGAATTAGGTCTTGCTGGTTATACAAGCTGGAGAAGCAAGTAGGTTCTGGAGTGACACTCCTTTGAAACAAACCCTTTCTGTTGGTTCAAGAGTTTTGTTGGTTGGCTGTGGTTTGCTTTGAATAAACGAGAATACATTAAAAAATTCTGTTCCTCTGAACAGAGTCATCAATCGCCAAAGGCAATACCTTCAATCCCCTGACAAGCCACTCCCTGCCAGACTAAGTCCAAGAACTCCTTCTCATGGCTGGATTGATCTGTGCATGTTTTTTTATTCATCTTTATGTGCAAATGTTTGGGGTGGAAGGAATAGAGGGGAAGGTGTAAAAGAAGGCTCAGTTATGTCTCTCCATTTTCGGGTACAATCTGCTGTTTTGCCTGTCTGGAGCCTCAGCAGAACTAGCTGCATTTATCACAAATCGAGGGCAGGGACTGCACCCACTAGTGGAGGAATTTTTACCGCGATGCAGCTCCGAGCATTTATTTTGCTCAGGTCACAGCGATCACACGCTAGCATGCAGCTTCTTGTTACAGCTCACTTTTTTTTAATGCTTTCCCCCTCACTTTTCTTCTTGTTTTCTCTTTACCTCAACCTTCTCTTGTTGTTTTCTGATGCTGATTTGCTCCATTATGTGAAAGTGAAAACTTCCTACACTTTGTCTCATGAAACAGAGAAGAAAAAGCACAGATCAGCCCTGTAAAAGCAGACACTTTAGAGAGACTGGGTAGCCTCAGGCAAGTAACAGCCCTCCCCCACTTATCCCCGATTTTGCCTTACTTCTGATGTGTTAAGATGTGAAGACAAAAACATCCACGTATCTGATACTGCCAGGCCAGAAAAAAAAAAAAAAAAAGCAACGTAAGGTTTCTTGAAATACCTTTGATATATTGAAACCCCAGCAAATTAGAAGAACTGGAATAAAGGATCAAAGTGCAGTTACTTAGAACAGTCCTTGTCTGGAGCTGTTTGCTCCTTTCTCATCCTCAGGGAAGAAAAAGCCCAGACATGCACCATGATACAGGGAACATGTTCTACATTTGCAGTAACTTTGCATACTACAGGCTAAAAAAAAAAAAAAAAAAAGATTTATTTTGGTCTGTTTCACATACTTAAATTACAGTTTTCTTATCTCTGCCATTTCAAAAAATCACAAACTTTTCTCCTTAAGTTACCCCTGACAAGTTATTTAAAGTTTTTAAATTGCAGTTTGTGCTTAGCACAACTGATGATGCAGCCTGTATATTAATTCAGACTCATAGTATTTACTCCTCTACTAAAGAGTAATATGCCTTGGCAGTTCTAATCATGCCAATTAAAGATAATTTAATGATAACTGAAGATGATCTATTTATAGAGGATAAATCTCAAATATTAAGACCCTCTTAAGAAAACCACTCTGTTACAGGGTTCAAATATTTAGTATCAGTTTTTCTACACATGAAAAACTGCCCCATGCACTGATCCAAAGAGAGGAGCCTGTCTGCAGGAGAAGCAGGCTGGGAAAGTGCTTGGAGTTACATCCAGAGTCTCCAACTGCCATTGCTTGGGCTTCCACATGAACCAACTGCTGCTGGAGATGCCAACCTTGAACTTTGGAAATTCAGATTAACTCCTGTGCTAATCAGAAAGAGATGACAGGGCTAAAAGGGCTATCAGTCCAGCCCAAGAGTGTTTATGCTTCTATGTTCTTGGCTCTTCTATGGGGTATCGTGATGGTCCACACCAGCCAGGGGAAGAATCACAGCAGATACCCAGGCAGGATTTGAAAGTCTAGAGGATTCAGTTCCATTGAGACTTTTTGCTTTTGAAGGAGGTGCCACTGAACCTCTTTCTGCTCCAGTTTCACTGTCTGTAAAATGGCTATAAGAGTTCTTTACCTGGCGTTTTAGGGACTCTTACATCACTATTAATTGTGTAGTACTTTAAATTCCTCAGAAGAACCATTGCACTGAGCTCTGATATAAACGGACTCACATGTGCTCAAAAGGTGAAAGCACTACGACCGTTCTGCTGAGCTCCTACTCTGTATCCTGCAATCTTGATTCCTACACACAAGCCAGACTCCTTCCCAGCAACAGCCGGAATAACTCCACTGAAGTTGGTGCATCTGTGCCTGCTTATGCCAGCACTAAATTTAGACTGTGCATTCATCGTCAAGTTGTTCCAATGAGTTAGTTAGAGAAAATCTCCAAGCAGAGTCATACCTGTTAGGAATAATCACTTAAAGATTATTAAAATAATCACTACAACACCAGTCACTGTCCCTGCAGACAGGAACAGCACAGGTTATCCAGGTACAGGGGCTGTTACCCAGGTACCGCGGTGACTCCCGGAGAGGTGCCCCGCGGGCATGCAGCCAGCTCGGTCACACAGTAATTCACCCTCGGCACAAATTACCATAATTCCCCCGTTAAAACCAACGACGGTAAAGAGCAAAGCAACGAGCCAGAGCACACCCCGGGCACTAAGTGTGCATTGAGCCGGTCCCCGGCCCCGTATCCTGGGCAAACACACAGTGATAGCCAACAAGAGCTTCCCTCACAAGGCGGCCCAGGCCCCTCTCTCCACCGCGCTCGCGTTTCTCACCCCCTCCCCGCCGCCATCTTAACTCCTGGCAGCTCCGCGCCCTTCGCCTGTGCTGCCACTCCTGCCCCCGGCAGCGCGGTGGGACCAGCCGGGCCCCAGCGCAGCTACAGCGGGAGCGACCGAAGGGGAAGAAGAAGCCTCCGCCAGACCCACGGCTCTAACGAAGGCGCCGGGACAGCCCGCACCCCTCTCCCGCATGGTGCCACCGCCCGTCCAGCACAGCCGCTCCGCGCCCTTCCCCAACATGGCCCCGCCCGGCTCAGTTTACCGCTCTCAGGCCGGCGGGCTCGTCGCTCGGGTGACGTCACCGCACAGCGCCCGTTTCCATAGGAACCGGAGGCGCGGGCGGTGGGAGCGCCGCGGGCCGTGACAGCCGGGAGCGACCCCCGACCCCCCCGGGACGGCCGGGCCCTCTCCGGTCCCCCCATGTTCGCGGACAGGACGGCACCCGGTGCCGACGTGCAGTCGCTGTGGAGGAGCGCCCGGAGCGCGCGCTGCGAGGCGGTAAGAGACCCCCAGGGCGGCCCCACTTCCGCTCTTGTACCACCGGGCCGGGTAGGGGGCGGCTGTCAGGGCTGCGCCTTCCCCGGACCTTCTGGGATCATGCCCCGACTTGCCCCTTCCATGTTCGTCCGTGATCCCCCGTAGGTCCTGCGGCTCCAGCGCGGCCCGGGACCGAGACCTCCCGCTCAGGGAGTTGTTGGCATCGTGCGGGGCCCGGGGCAGCGGGGCCTGTGTCTGCCCGCCGGCTCTGTCCCATCGGCGTTTTGCTGATTTAGCCCCTGTTTGTGAATTGGCAAAGAACCGCCCCTGCGGCTGCCGCCCCGTAGTTTGAGAACTGATAATGCTGCGCTGTCACCGTGAGCGCTTCTTGCTCGTTACTCTGAAGCTCGCTGCCTTCTTGCTTTCTCCCGTCCTTCCCATTCCATGCTGTAGAGCACTGCCCGAATTTGACGGGCATTCGGGCATCTCTGCCTCCGATCAGATCACAGAAGGTCACAAAAGCATCACCAACACCTGGGCAGGTACGGAGGTGTCCTGTGTTTAACCATGAACCAGAGCTGTGCAGAAGGGCTGGAATGTCTCTGTGAAAGGGCAGGAAGGGGAAGATGCTTTGAATGCTTTGTGCAACACTTGTTTTTCTGCTTGGATTATAGACTGCCTGTCTTCTTTTACTAGAAAACTTGCCAGACTGGGAAAATTTCAACAGCAGAAGCTGCAGCACAGTCTCATACAGCCCAAGATGCTGCAGTGCAGACAGAACAGAGTAAAGATGCTGTCCAAGACTTCCAGCAAGAAGTCCAAGTAGATTACACGGGGCTTCTGTCATTCCTTCAGAGAGTGGAGGATGCTGTTATCAAAGAGCTAAATAAAAACTGGAAAAGTCATGCCTTTGATGGCTTTGAAGTGAACTGGACAGATCAGGATGAAACAGTAAGTGACAGAATTCAGGTCATTGTCCAAGCAGAGTTGGTTGCAGTTACTCTAAGTCATTAGTTCTAGTCCTTACTGCTGTGAATGTTCTTGCCAGGTTCTAATAATTAAACATTACCAGTTGGATTGCCTTGGTTTGGTTTTTTTTCAGCTTTCTCCTTGCTTGGTAAAACTGGTCTTCCTGCTGGTGACTGATCTGTAGCAGCAGTGAGAGGAGGAAGCCTGCAGTTGGTGTAGGCTTTTCTTCAGCCCCTTCAGAGCACTCCAGCCTAGCAGGGATCTAGGAACAGTTGCAGTCAGTGAGTTGGCAGCTCTTCCTGCTTAGATTATGTTTGTTTAGTGCATAGTGCTCAGGAATGGAAGCAATTTGTATCAGACAGTACATGTTGGGACTGGCATTTTCAAACTGTTACTTGTGGAGTTCAGTGAGTGCCAAACTCACACCTGGTGGCTGCTGTAAATTCTTAGGCACAGCCTTCCAAAGCTGTGCACTCTCTGAGAGGTTGTGTTTGAGTGACAGTTGTGTTGTGGGTTTGTTTCCTAACAGGAATTCAACAACCTTTTCACATAAACTCTCGGACTGAGGAAAGCTCACACTGTAACCACACAATCACATCAAGGGTGGGCACAGATCTCACTTCTCTCTGGAGATTGTTGCTTCAGTGCTTGGATTTGATCTCTTCCAGGTGTTGTGTTTGCATACATTGTCATACCCAGAGGCTCAGGATCAAAACCTGCAGGTCACCAGTGTTTCATGGAATGCCACAGGCTCTGTCATTGCATGTTCCTATGGCCGGTGAGTATCCGGATGGATTTGGGAGTGCAGCTGAGGCTGATGTGATGTCTCAAGCTGACCTGAGGTCTAGATATGTTTGCTTTCTCTGCAGTAATAAACTGACATATATATACCTATCTATATATATACATATGCATTATGCAAGTTAAATAATTAATCTTCAAAGTAACAAAATCTCAGGCAAGTCCTGAATTATATCTTTTATTTTTTCTACCTTCCCCCCACCCTGGAAATGGATACATGATCTTACTGATTTGTTTCTAGGTAGATTCTGTTTGAAAAACGTAAAGAGCAGATGCACTTGCAGATATCTGTAGGTGAGGTTTGGGAGAATGTGCTTTATCTTCACTGAGATCATGATGTTTAATGTGGTCTCTGAGTTCCCTGGATGAACCTGGCACCTGTTCACACATGTGCCTGGTGCCATGGACATGTAACAATACATGTTTAAGGATTTCTGAAATAAGGATTACACAAATCATTTATCTAATCCAATAATGTCTGTAGCAGCCCCCTCTTTCTTGGCCCTACTGCTGCCCTTTTGTTTTTTTAATGCTCCCCTTTCCTTAGATTAAAAGCCCCAGCAAAAAGGGTATCCACGAGGGAATGCATAGGGAAGAGTAAAACAGGGCAAACCTGTATGTTAGTTGCTCCTTCTGCTCTCCTAGTCTACAACTGTTTGCAGATGAGGATGTGGTTTCTTTGTCTGTGGGTACCCTTTGCAGAATTGCTGCTGTGAACTTTCCATATGCACCCTTTTGATTGTTCCCATTATTTGAATGGTGAGTAGGTCTTGGAATAGGGAAATTGTACCCAAAATTTACTGGCTGCACTTTATTGTAAGCACAGACATGTGCCCTGGCACATCCTGTATAAACCAGCCCACAGAGAAGTTCCATCCCCTCATGATTCCTTCATGAGAGGACACAAAGGAGCACAATGAGGGGACCAGGGGGGTATCTCAGAGCTCTCCTGGACTGGGATCCTCTGGAACACACAGACCAAGATGTAGCTTTTTGTTTTTCAGGTTGGACAATGGGGACTGGAGCACAGAAAAATCCTATGTTTGTACCTGGAATCTGGACAGAAGAGGGTTGAATCCACAGTACCCTGACGTGGTGGTAGATGTTCCCAGTTCTGTCATGTGCCTGGCTTTCCATCCCTCCCAGCCATCACTGATAGCTGGTGGGTTGTTCTTATCTCAGACCATGCTTGAAACATACCCTTTTTTCCTCCAACCTGGTTCCTTTGGTTTCTCTCTCTGAGTCCAGCCTCAAAGTTCCTGTAAAAGGAACATTGTTGCAGCTCCTCAAACTGAGGAACTAATGGCCAGCAATACAGGTAAGTGCACTGTTGCATCTGAACTGGGACTTGCTGCCTCTTCAATGACATCTGCCTTTATATCACAAGAGAGGTGACAGAAGGAAATCCAGCCCTGGCTGTAAGGGAATAAACTTATTTCAGCAGAACAATATTCTCTTACACTAGAACTGTCTGTGCCCTCCCTGCACAGAACTGCCCAGCCTTTGAAGCTGGTGGGGTCTGTTTCCACCATTGCTTCATTTGTGCATTTTTTCTGAGCTGTCAGACCTTAGACGTTTTATATTTGTCCTTTCAGGTGGCCTGTTCAGTGGGGAGTTGGTGGTGTGGGACACCAGCAGGACAGAAGACCCTGTGATCTGGAGGACAGGGATGACAGATGACACCCACACTGACCCAGTCTATCAGGTAACAGAGAACATTGACAGCAGACAGGGCTGGGGCAGATGAGAGTTGCCACTGCTCTGTGTCATCTCTTTGGTTCCCATCCACAGCCAGGCAGCTCACAGACATTTCAGCAGTTATATTCTTTGTTGCTTGACTATTTTCCCTCAAATCTAGCTCCTGAACACACACTTAGCCTGTAAAAAAGAACTTCTCATTGTCCAGGATAAATGAAGAACAGACCCATTCCCAAACTGTAATCATTTATTAAAGGAGATGCAGCAAATGATACTTGGAGTGGTTTAAAAACATGGCAAAGTGTCACTGATCCTTGGAAGCTTAAAGCCACGTGCTTTACGAGGATTTACCAGCATGTTATGCAGTCTGGCTTCCTAAGGATTTTGCCCTTCTGGGGCTTTGTGACCATGGACATTCTGTGTATTTTTCTCCTCTGATAGTCAGGAAAATGCTATTGTTTGGAGTTGGGTGAAAGTGCTATAAATGCCTGTCCCAAAACTGAGGGCAGGTAAACTATAGAAACTGCAATGGAGATTCAGCCCTAAATACCTGGATGCATTTCTTTCTTTGCATCTGTGTCTGTGCCAGCTCCCAGCAGAAGCTGGTTTGGTACCAGGCTCATGCCTGGCTCTGCTCCTGTGTCTGGGTAGATCCAGTCACTGCAGGCTGCTGCATGGGCTGGGCAGTTGTGACAATCCCCGTTGTCCTGAGCTCATGGCATTTGGAACAGGTTAACTGGTTACCTGACACCAAGCACAGAAACCACTCCCGGCTGTTGAGTGTGGCGACAGACGGGAAGATCCTGGTGTGGAGGGCGGAGCGGGAAGGGCGGCTGGCCTTGGCCGAAGGATTTGCCATCGTGGCTCAGCAGATCCCTCGCAGCACTCGGCTGAAGAAGGTGAGTGCAGCAGCTCAAAGAGTGCTGTTTCCACAAAAACACTCTAAACGCTGGAATCCCGGTGTCAGAGCTTGTCCTGCTCCAAGAAGGGCCAGGAAAAGCCCCTTCGGAACATAGACACTAACCCTTGATCCACAGCTTCTTTGCCATATGGAAATCATTCTTGGAAGACTGGCAGCAGCTGAGGTTTTGCCGTGCTCTAAAGAGAAGTTGCTGGGATGGAGAACTTGCTTGTAACGTTAATTCATGTGAACCCCTTTGTAGGAAGGATTCAGAGATTAAAGGCTGAGCAGTGCTACAAACAGGGAGCTGTCTCAAGCTGTGCTGCTGGGTCCCCAGCAGGTTCTGCTCACGTGTGCCTCTCTCTGGAGCCCCAGCTCACACCTGCTCTGTCTCTCTTTCCCCAGATGGCCTGGGGAGAGGCAGCCATGGGGGTGACCTCGCTGTCCTTCTCACACTTCGATCCTGATGTATTCGTAGTGGGTGTGGAAGGCGGGTATTGCCTGAGGTGCTCCACCGTGGCCCAGACTCCGGCTCTCCCGCGGCCAGGTGGCTCCCTTCCCCTCAGGGCACCTGCAGAACTCACCTTCTCCCCTCATGCTGGGCCCGTGTACTCCGTGAGCTGCTCACCCTTCCACAGGCAAGTGCTGCATGTGGGACACTATCAGTGCCTGGCTCTAAAACATAGATTTTTCAAATAGCCCCTGCGGGTTTTCCAAAAACAAGTTCCAAAAAAGGGTCACCTGGCATTAGGAACTTCCCATTGTAGGAGAAACAACATCCACTGGCTCTGGTGAAGCTGCCTACTGGACTATGCTGCATGTGGGCACATAAGCAACATTAGCACCTTCCTTTTAGATCCTGGTTGTTACAATTAAAACTCAGTTTAAAGCCAAGGAGATTAAAAAATCCTTCACTTGGGCAGATCACACTAAAGATTTTTCTGACATCAAAAAACTCACCAGTAGCTGTCAGATTTTAAATGAGAAGCTCCCATCTCTGCCAGCAATTCACCCACCACCCGTGGAGGCCCCAAGCCCTGTTTCTGTGAAACATGCTGACAGCCCAGGTTTGCATTTAATTTGCATGAGACAAGCCCAGCTCGAACAATGCCCAGCTCTAGATCAGCAGTTCTCAGGCAGCCCTGGGCCACAACCCTTCAGTGGTCAATACAAGCCCTCATTATGCTTAATTGAGGGCAGTAACAAAGCTGCATCTCTACAGCCCACAGCACAGCCTGGCAATTGCTGCTTTAGTGAACAGACCTTTACAAAACAGGAATATTGTCCGAGGTCATGCTCCTTGATTAATTTTTGTTCTTTATCATTAGCAATAAAACAAAAATAGCTGTTTCTTGCTTCCTCCTTCCCCCAGGAACCTCTTTCTGAGCTGTGGGACAGACGGACAAGTTCACTTGCACTCCATGTTGCAGACACAGCCCCTCTTTGCTCTGCAGTTATCAAAGAAATACCTGTTCTGTGTATGCTGGTCTCCAGTTCGACCACTGGTTTTTGCAGCTGCGTCTGGGGAAGGCAAGTAACTGCAGGTGCCTCCTCTTCTTGAGCATAAAATTAAGAGTGTGCTGGGTATTAATTAGTCAAGTCGATTGTACTGATTAGCAAATCCCACAAGCACAGAGCAGTGGCCGTTGTTTGCACTGTGTAATCAGTACAAAGGAGTAATTTCTAACTTTCGCAAGGTGAACCAGCACAGTTATTTTTCACTTCTGATGGTACCTTGAAATCTGTTGCCACAGTGATTCACAGGAATACAGCACAGCAAGATCATTGTGCCTAAATCTATTTCCAGCTTGTTTTTGACATCTGCTTCCAGAACTAATGGTTTAAAATCAGAACTTTTCCTTAGAAAATCGCCCAAATATTTTTGAGTTAAAGAATGGAGATTTCACAGAATTTGGCAAGCTGGTTTCAGGTATCTGACAGCAGAACAAATTCGTGCTGCCTGCAGTGATGTCAGCTGTCTGTCACAGCCTAGACACCCATCAGCAGGGGAAACAGGTTAAAAATAACTCAGTCCCAGACTAAGCAGCTACTCACCTGCTGTTAGATACGATGTCTGTTGCCATGAAACTGCAATGAATGTCTGTGTCTGCAGGAGATGTGCACCTGTTTGACCTGGCGAGGAGCATGCAGAAGCCCACTGTGTCCCTGAAGCAGTCCATGAGCGATTGCCCTGTGTATTGTTTGGAATTTAACACCAAGCACACACGGCTCCTGGCAGCAGGGGATGCTGCTGGGACAGTCAAAGTCTGGCAGCTGAGCTCTGACTTCACCGAGCAGGGATCAAGAGAAATGAGTCACCTGGAGCAGCTGGCAAGTGAGATCATGGACTAAGGCAGCAGCACAACAGCTGTCTGAAGCTTGTAACTGCCCTGACTCCAGGAACAGTTCCCCACTCACCTGTTTCACTGTTGGCCTGGAAAATACAGGTAACCAACAGCTGCAGTTGCCTCCAGGTATCGGTTAAATTTGCATTTAACCATTAAACACAAGATGATGTGGTTCGACCAGTAACTTTTATTGAAGCACACTGCAACATGTTTCTTTTCCCTAAGAGTTTTAAGCTAAGCACTTTAAGGTTACATCATAAAGTAACATTGATTATTGTAGAGCACAAAGAGAGAGAGACACATGCAGAGCTACAGTCAGCAAACGTGAGCATGTCCTTTGCATCTTTTGGTACTAGTGTTTCAGATCAATTCACAAAGAGTGAACGTGTAAATTCTATGTAGTCGTAGGCAGAAGGCAGTTCCCTGCCCTTGCCATCCATGTAGGGTTTCATGTGAGAGATGCAATAATCAGCCTGTTCCCGAGTCAGGTTCTGAAAGAGAGACAGCGTGGGGGTGAGAGGGCTCTGGGGCTACCAAGGGCCATTGACAGGCAACCCTCCCATCCCCTGGGGCAGAAACCACAGCAGCACAACTACACCCAGCATGGAAATGCTCTGGCTGTTGGCACTATTTCGTTAAGGGTTGGAAGGCCTTACCAGAGTCTTCCCACTGAATAAGAAGACAGAACAGGTAACTGGCACAAGGAAGCACTGCAAACTCTTTATTTCCCTGCCAGCTGGTGGTATTCAGTCAGGAAAAACTTGCTGTCTTGGCAGGGCAGTGAGAGGGAGGAGATGTTCATACTATCTAAGCTGAGGCTCAAGCTTTTCCTTTGAGTCACTGTCTGGAGAAACATCCCCCTCTAGCTTCCCAAGTAATGGAAGGGAAGCTCCAAATTCTGAAGACAGTGCACTCCCTTCCACGCCTTTGAGCAGCTCTTGTTTTACTCAACCTGAGCAGTTCTTTGGGATGTAAAGCATTTCCTCTTCCTCTATAGAGCCAAGAAAGCAACTGAGTAGGGCTGTCACAGCAATTTCTGTGTTTGCTGCAGGGGATCTCCTGGCAGGGTCAAAACTGACTCAGCCCCAGTGACATGAGCCTCCAAGCCATTAGTGCTGGGCTTTATCTATAAACTAAAGCCTTGTGTGTTCCTCCCTCGGGGTCAATGACAAGCACTTACCTGGTAGAGCTCCTCCTTGGTCACATAGGGCTTCCCCTCAGAGCTGAGGGCACGGAAAGCACTCTCGATCTCCTCGCTGGATTTCACATTCTCTGTTTCCCGGCTGATCATGAAGGCCATGTACTCCTGCAGCGAGACGTGTCCATCCCTGCCAGAGAAACACAGCGTGAGCACCCAGAGCACAGCACTGCCAGGCCTTCCAGAGAGAGGTTGGAACTGTTCTGGAAGGAGTGGAAGTCAAAACACAGGAGACTCAACACCAGATCATTCTCTGAAAGTTAATTTCTTCTTTACAAACGTCCATCTTGCCTTCCTAAAGGCTTTCACATGAGTCATTGTAAAAACAATCACAGCTCTCAGCCTGTGAAGGGCCTTCCAGCCAACTCTCCAGCTAATACCTCCGTGTATTTTGCAGTACAGACAGGTGCAACTCACATACCTGTTGGGATCTACAGTGTCAAGAATAGACTCAAACTCAGGGTCTGGCTCTCCTTCCTCAACCATCGGCAGATCATAGCCAAGAGAGCGCAAGCAAGACTTGAACTCCTGGTGATTGAGTCGTCCAGATTTGTCCTTGTCAAAGTGCCTAAAAACATAAAAACAGAACCCACATGTGTCAGTTATTGAGAGCCGTGAAGTGAGCTGAAAACTAGATCAAGGTTATAACCAGCCCCTGTTCTGGACAAATGAGTTTGTATCAATAAATATTTCTGTCTGGCATACATGAAAAATACGCACAAATTCTTAACTTTACTTAAAAATCATCCCTCCCCCACCAAAAAACCCCCAGCTGTATTCCCAGCTGGAATGCATTGGCACTGCCAGCAGCAGGGGCTGGAGGCTGTTGCCCTCTGGCAGAGAATGGAGCACCTCAGCACCAAGTGGGGCAGACAACAAAGGAGCCACAAATGGATCCTGCAAACAGGAACCATACATGTGCCAGAAATATCTCCTCTGGCATGTGTTCCTTGTAACTCACTTGAACATCATGCTGAACTCCTTCAGGGCCTCCTCAGTGACTCCGGTGGTGTTCCTGAAAAGGAAGCAGCAAAGCTGATTAACAGTTCCTGAACTGTGGTACTCCGAGTCCAGCAGCTGCACCGCATGGTGAGGACAAAGGAGCAAACAATCATTCCATGTGAGAACACTTGTACACACTTATTCCACAGAATAAAACTGTTCCACTAAGATCCCACCCTTGCTCCTGGCCAACAGGACCTATTCCAAAACTGCTCCCTTTATCCCTCAGAAGGGAACTGGGAGGTGGTGGGGATGTACAAACTCACTGCATCCACTGGTCTGAACACAGGAGACTCTTTAGCACAGACCATGCAAGGCTGGCTGCAGGCATGGGCAGCTGTGGCTCCTGTCTTTCCCCCCACCCCGAGTCAGACATTTCAAACCGCACATGGGCCAGGCAGTACCGGGCTTGGATCTGCTGTTCCAGGTTGTGTTGCATCCTCATCCCCAGCTGGTCCAGCTGGTCCCACTGCTGCGCCAGCCCCACAGTGCTGTGTTCTGTGTATTTGTTGTCCAAGATAAGTGCCTCTTCCATGGCTGCTCCAAGGTCCTCAATCTTCTTCAGCTGGCTCCTCATAGCTCGGATCTCTTGGTGCTTGCGCTGTGAGAAGGGAGCAAAGAGGAGAGAGATCATGGAGCATCAAAAAAAAGTTACCTTAAAAAGTTAGAACAGAGCCTGGCAGGGGAGGAAGGGTTATATTCTTCTTTTTCTCCTATGACTTTATATACATATACTGGGATTTGTGAAATAAAATTCAGAGCAATGTTCATCTTCATGCTCACTATTGGAAACCAGGGCTTGCAAACCAGTTCTGGAGACTAGAAAACCTCTTATTAGGAAATGTGCTGAAAATACTGCATCATCTCTGCCCTACCCCACCTCCTTTAGGAAAAAGGAAAACAAAAGGAAAACTACATCAGTGTTGTTTAATGGCCTGGGATGTAGTAGACATCAGATATGTAAATAGATAATCCCAGAGGTCTCTTCAGTATTCCAAATGTCTAAAATCAATTAAGATTTTCCCACACAATTACATGCATTTCCCTTCCCACCCTGTGTTCCCAAGCCAGCTAGAAATGCTGATTTAGCCATAGGTGCACATCACTTACTTTAGTAGCTTCCAGCTGTGACTCCAGCGTTCCCGATTCCTCCACCATACATGACCTAAACACAGAAAAACAGTGAGAGAAGGCACTTATCTCATAAAAAAATGGCATGTGGGGCTTGAAATTAACAGTCCTTCCTTGAAATGAAAATTCCGTTCAGTACTCAAACACTGTTTTTGTGTTTTGTTTATTCTGACTCATCCTATTTCAGACTGACACTGTACATTTTGTCTGATTCTTATTTCTCTATATAGTTAATTTCTAGCCCCATTTGAAAGGCAATGTGATCAACAGCCACACTTCATGCCAGACTCAAAGCACCCACTTTACTGGACCTCACAGAACTAGAATTTAGTGCAGTACCACCCCCCAGCCCCGTGCCCAGCACACACCACACACACCAACTGCAGGTGAGTCACTGGGGATGGGCTGTATTTGCAGTCAGGTACAGGAGCTCTACAAAGGTGTGTTACAAAGGGGAAAATGAGGGTAAAAAAAGATGGTGAGAACTACTGGTTTGGTTGAAAAGTAATCTTAATGTGGCATAATCCTTGCAGAGAGCTACAGACCTCTGCTGCTCAGCAGTGCCTGGTGGAAAGGTGCCTTTCCCCACCCCACCTCTCCATGCTGCACCCAGAGCAGCTGAGGTTCAGCCACTCTGCCCAGTGATTTCCACCCTGAGCTTTACATGCAGGTCCCCATAGTGGCCAGGAGATCCAAGATCTCCTTCACACAGACTAGCTATGGACAGTCTCTGGATGCTGCTTTTCCCCCACCCCAAAATCCCAAGCAATCTCTAAGCAGCCATGTTTGGGAATCTCTGTCCTTCCAACACGTACGGTGAGAGCTCACACTGGATGACCCACACATGAACAGTGGGTCTGGGTGCTGTGCAGGTGGGGTGTCCTCTGACTCTGGGATATTTAAGTTCCTAAAACCTGAATCTCTGGTATTTCAGTCACTAAAACCAGGTTTTCATCCCCACTGGACTCTGTCCTCCCACATGCTTTTGAGCTTCTTGAGAATGGGGATTTCAAGTGCTGAATCACTCTGTAGCAATGAAAATGCACCAAACATCTGGGTGTTTCTCACCACAGGGTTAAGGCTCAGACTCAACGCCTGCCTAGAGATGAAGCGCACGCCCAGAGCCTTGAGCAGGAAGCTGGGAACCAACCGTGGAAAAAACCAACAGGGAAACAAACCTCCAAGCATCTCTAAGCCGTGAAAGTTAGTTGGAAGGAAAGCGAGCCTTGGAATTAACGAGTGCGTTTGAAAACCAAAGTGAGATAAGAAAATAAGAGGAAAAAACCTTCCAGATAGATCATCCCCAACTTCATACTGATAGACACGAATGACACGACGATATGCTATGCTAGTCAAAGGAAAGAAACCAAGTAAATTCCAAAAAGGAAGAAAGAAAGAACAGAGGAAAGAACACACCAAAACATGGCCACTGCAGTGGAGCCGCACTCCAAGCCAGCACTGCCTCACAGCAAACTCAAGCAAGTACTTAATGAGAGAAAATTATTTAAATGCTAGTTGCACATACACAAAAATAAATTGTTATTATTTTCATGTAAGTCACAAAAAAGTGAGTCTCGCTAAGAGACAAACTGAAGTTTTGCAGTTAGCTCATCTACAGATTGTTTAAAAGCATTTTTCTTCCTAAGCTCCAAATTGTTTTTACTCTCTTTCCCACAGAACACCTCTCTCAGGCAGTGCTGGGCACGCACAAGCTGCAAAGCAAGGAGTGCGCACGGCAGCTCTTCTCCTGACACTCCCCTGAAGCTCTGCCTTCTCTCTTGCCAAGCCAAGCTAAGCACAGCCAGTGCCTCTTGGAACTAAATTCATGTTTTTAATCTATTCACACAGAATTAGGGACAAATTCTACCTGGCATATCAGCAGCCCTCTGGTAATTTGTTCAACAAAAGAGCCTGGCATGAGGATCTCTAACTCTGACCCTGCGTCTTTCAGTGAATGGCTCCTTTCTGTTCACTCATTCTTGGATACCAGAACTAATCTACAACACTACTTGACAAAGGAGCAGGGAATTCAGCATCCATTCCAGGAAAATCTGCTCAGTTCCATTAAGCTGTACAACAAAAACGGGGCAAACTATTTTTATCTGGCAGAACATAAGAGACTGTGATCCTAACAGAGCAAAAAAGCAGCAGAATTATCTGCAAAGATTCCACCCTTTTATTAGGAAAAGCTTTCTCTTTAGGAGGAATGCCCTGGCTGCCTCCAGCCCTGTTCACAGGCTCACACACAGCCTCTGCCCTGGGCCAGAGACTGTTGGCATTTAGCACCACATCTTATCACTCTGCTGAGGCTTGTCCTGCTGAAGAAATTTAACTCGACAGACACATTTGCAGAGGCTTTGGTAGTCTGAAAACATTTAAAGATCTTATTATTTCCTTTCCACTTTGAGACAAATGGCCAGCACACATCCTCATCAGGAACTATTCCTGTGGACACAGAGCGGGCTTAAAACTGCTGGCAAACTCCAACAGCTTCTTGGATTCATGTTGGAAGGCTGGTTTTCTCCTGTCAAGGCTAAAATTTGTGTGGGCCATGGTTCTGCAGCAGAGCAAAAATGGGCAGTTCATATTTGCAAACAGGGTTTTAAGATATGCAATTTCAGCAAAACATTGTTGTAAGAATCTTCCCTTCTCTTCATCAAAACCAGCCAAATACTTTGGAAATTGTTCTCAGAACAGTTATCGTCAAATGTTTTATTTCACTAAGCAGGTCTCTTAAGCTGAAAAACTAGAAATATCAGAATAGCCTGCCTTTGGAAAGCAGCTACGTCTCATATCTTCTCAAATTAAGGGCCTTCTCCTGTGCAAGCTCTCAGAGAAATCAAGAGGAAAAGTCAGGACTTCCATGGTGTGCCAGTGACCACCCACTGTAATTCTGCTTTTGACTAGGAAATTGTTATGTTTCTACACTGGTTTATGGTTAACTACTCCAAAATCTTATTTCCTGTGTCTGTGCACCTCAGCAAAAAGTTGCTCTTTTCAAATAGGACAGGTTTGAGCACAGCTTTCAAAAGCGATGTAATGACAGAAGAAAACACACAGAGCAGAACACTTCACCAAAATTTGAAAGATATAAAATTCAATACTAACCCATCTAGCAGGTAAGTCCTGTAGAATGTGAAGATCCAAACATCAGGCAGCAGGACAGAGACAAGACAGTAAGAGAGGGACAGAGATTTGGGTGGGAAGCAAACATCAAAAAGTTAAAAATCATATTTATATTTCATTATTTCATGAAGACACATACAGAACTATTTGCAAACACACAGACAGAGAATCACAGGGTTACATGGAACAGAACTCACCTCCTCTGACCCCCAACCAGAGCCTGTCAGAGCTGCTGACAGCACTGACTGAGCACAGGCACCTGCAATGCTCAACCTTGAGACTTTTTATTTCTAATACAGTAGTTAAATCTTTACTCCCTCTCCTTAGAGAAGGTTATTATTAGACAGTAGCCCAGGGAAACAATTACGAAGTTTTAAGCTCTTTTCACATCTTTCTCTATTTCAACTCCAGTAAGATTCCCAATACACTACTCAATACAGAACAGGCATTAAGAGAAACATCGCTGGCACTTCAGTCTCTGCTTGGAGCTATTTGTGCTCCACCTCCCCAGCTGTGCTGCAGCCTAGTTCAGGAATAACTGGAGAAGAATGAAGTCCTGGAAAACTGGAATTGCTGCAGGAAAATGAATTCAGAAGTAGGAACATTTTTAAAGTCTGGTGTTTCAGGGCTTTCCTTTCCCCTGTAGCTAATGGGACCTCCCTCAAATCCCAACTGCAGGGAATGGACAAGTCCTGATGAGCTGTTTTTTGGTAGGGGACATTTACAACTTTGACAGTCCAAAGAGATGGAGGATGCACACAAATACTACCTAAGGAATTCTCTAAGGGCAGGTCCTGGAAAGACAAACTACCTGGTCTCCTGAATCCACTGATGGAAGGCATTGGCATGCTGAGCAAATTCCTGACGCAGTTTGTCATTTTCTTCCTGCCTTCGCTGTTCCTTCTGCAGCTCCAGTTCACGTTCCTGGAAATGAACAACAGTAATTTGAGAGAAATAAAGGGATTGGTCTCATCCTGTAATAGAACGCAAAAACTAAAAGATGCATCCCAGCACTGTTCTGAGCCTCAAAACAAGATTGAGTGCTCAGTGTCCTAGATATCTAGAGAAAAGCATCTCAGGTGATAATTCAGAAGTCCTGAGAAACGGAGTTGAACCAGCAGCTGCTTCACTGCACAGCAGGTGCACACACACAAACTTATATTACAGTTAGGAAGTGAGACACACGTGCTTTGCCTTTGGAAGAGCCACAAATGGAAAACCATGAGAAAAACTGACAATAGCACAAGTTTATAGTTAGTGGCAATTTTTCTTCGCTCACGAATGTAGAGATATTTTGACCTGTGTAATGGGTACAAGAGTTTGTAACCATAATCTCAGAAAACAACTTCCAGGGATGACTGAAAGGTCACAAACTATGAAGAAAATCTCCCTCACTGACTTGCCTTGATAATTTTCTGCAGATTCCTCCAGGTTTCTTCAAGAGCCTCCATAGTGAACCAAGTGTAGGGGTTGGAGGCCACACGGAAGCTCTTGATCTGGCGATCGAGCTCTGCCAGCTGGTTGAAATCAGCTTGGGCAGAACTCAGGGAGGAACGGAAAGCATCGTGAGCTTCTCTCAGGGCTTTAATTTCCTCCAGTGAGTTGCAGCGCACAGGATCCGTCAAGTCTTCCTCAGCATTCTCAAACCAGCTGTTGAAGGCAGAGGCCTTCTTTGCGAAAGTCAGGAACAGATCCTCAACCTTGAAAAGAGAAAAAAATCCAGTTGTTCAGTAATGCAAATACTCTGTATGAGCTCATCGGGAATTAATGTGCATCAGCAAGAGTTTGCCTTACAAGCACCTCAGAAATATTAAGTCTCCAGGATCTCCATAATCATTAGTTGCAAAAGCATAAACAAGCTACAGAAGTTGCAAGTGTATATTTTTTATGCAGTGCACAATTAGGTTTTTATGGCCCATCGTTGGCCACTCACCTTTCTGAAGTGCTCCTGAGCCTCCAAGAGTTTCTTTTTCCTGGCAGCAGAATTAGCCAGTAGCTGATTCCACCGTTTCATCAAGGAAGCATGCCGGGCCTCAATGGCCTTGGACTGGATGTGCTTGGCTGCGAGCAGTTGGTCTTTCAAAGCAGTGATGTTGGCAATTCCCTCCTGTTGGAAAGCCTGAAGTCCAGCGTCAAATGTTTCCTGAGGCGTTAAAAGAACAAAAGATATTTTAGATTGTGTTTTTCTTTAATCTCTCCAATACCCTGCATATATTTCAAACATGGAATCTTGTGTGTTGTAGAAGAGTTCAGCTGGTCGCTCCCTCACGGGGTGGCAGCAGCATCACCACTGACCTGTTTGGTGAGCAAGGTTTGCACTGAAGAGAGGTCACGTCCATAATCATCTGTCTTCAGACTGTTTTCCTTCTCCCCTGCAAAATGAAACAAATTTTGCAAAAATGTAATTTCTCCATCTCAAACACTCCCTCTGTTCTAGATCAGGTTACTACAAAAGCATAAAGCAGGGACAGCCCTGCTGATTACTCTGGGTTTAGATCTGCTTGTTATAACAGCATATGAGGAGCTACTGGAGACCTTTGGAAATGAAGGAGTTTAAGGTTTGCTTGTGACCAAATATTGTACTCCAGTACAGAACATACCTATCCACGACTCCACCACATCTGCTTTCCAGTTGAACTGAAGGAAGGCTGAGTTCTCATCCAATTTGGCTTTCCTCTGAGCTGCTGCTTTCTCCAGATCTGACACCTTGCCTCTGAGCCCCTTCATCTTGGCAGTGATGTTCGCCTCATGGTGATTGTTCTATGTGACAGGGAGGAAAAAAAATATAGGCATCCTGTATGATGTTAAAGTCATCTTAGGCATTCAGGATGTTGGTGACAGAGCAAGGACTTCAGCTGAAAGATATTGTCTCAGAAACAGCTTCAAAAGCAAAACACCAACAGCTTATTCAGCTGCAAAAAATGAGTAAGAGATCTTTTCAAAGACGTGACAGAGAAGAGCAAGTCTACTGTAACATGAAGATGTCCTGGGGAGCCTTTGAAGGTTTCTCTTTACTAGTTCATGCTCACCTTTTTAATGAGATCCTCTCCATTGGCACAGACATCATTCACTCTGTCCTTGTGGACAGTAAAATCAGTCTCAAATGCCTCATGCTTCTTCAGCAAGCCCTGCAAATACAAGACACAAGCACTTCTAAAAATAACTTCTCACCATTTATTAAGAAGTAATTAGTTTTATAAATCAGTTAGCATAAACTTTTCCTGACAAAAATTAATCTTAACCGGTTAGCACAACTTACTGGTTTTCTGTGGACTAAAGGAGACTGACTTCCAATCAGAGGCCAAAAGGTGCAAAGCTATGCCAAACTGCAAGTAACTTCTACAGGAAATAACATACTTGGGATGCTTTTATAAAGTGAATTTAAGTCTTTCACAATGTAGGCCTTCAAAAGGAACCCACAATAACCTCTAAATTGTAAGGACAGTTAAAGAAAAGATTCGTTCTGCTGTAACCAACAATAATGCAATAACAAAGTGCTGACAACTTCCTCCATACCTGGATAGCAGCAAGTGTGTCCCCATAATCCTCGCTGGCTACCAGTGTCATTTTCTCATTGATCCAGGCTTCTTCTTCCTCAACATTTGCTACAAACTGCTGATACTCCAGAGACTCCTCCAGACGCTGACCCCTGTGTGGGGAAGGTAAAACTAGTCAGTGTTGCTTTATGGCATTTAGATGTAAGATATGAAAATGATGTGCAGAGCCTGAACACTATCATTCACACTTCACTCCTCTGGCAGCAGCCATGGATGCAGCTCTAGGAGTTCCTTGGACTACAAAGTCTGCAGCTGCCAAAGGACTGACGCAAACTCTCTCCCGACAGTTTCTAATCAGGAAAAATCTCCTGGCAGTGGATTAAAGCCAGCTGATTGCAAGTCTGTGGTTTCCAACTGGTGCAAGAAAAAGCTAAAAACAACATACACCTCAAAAAGAGGCTCATGCTTCTACTGAGGAACATTGTCAGTAGTCTTGTAAAGTCTGTGATAGGTGCTGTTACATCATATTACTAATAACTCATATCCTGAAATTCTGTAAATCTGATCACTGAGTCCATGTAACTTTGAATTAATACTGAATTTTACAGAAGTTCATACCTAGCAGCTGCCAACTGTTTTAACTCTTTCCAGTGATCCACAAACTGAGCCAGTCTCTGCTGTATCTCCTCCTTTCCAATTGTGTTGTCATCCGAAAGCTTCTTACCCGTGTCCAGAACACCCTGCAGAGAAACAGTTATTGGAACACCACCTGCCTTCCTCATGTGCATTGCTTGGGGTCCAGCAAAACTACTGCTGGCTTTCATCTCTTCCACAAGCAAGAAAGGTGCTGCTTATAGAGAAATCTGTCATAGGGAGAGGCATTTACCTGGATAGCAGGTTCGTGGGCAGCTAATTCTGCTTCTAAGCGCTTGTGTTTCTTCCTCAGATTCTGCACACCTGTCAGGTCTCTGCCGTAGTCCTCTGAGCTAACCAACAGTTTCTTCTCTCTAAATTCAAGAGAGAAGAGAAAAAGATAAAATATGAAAATTACTTCTAAAGGTCCAACCTGACAGAGAAAACAAAAAACCCCTCAGATACACAACTGCTGTGCATTGTGCAAAGATCCTGGATATAAAAACTTGCACACGAGAGTTATTAGCAAACAGCAAGTGGGTCTTGGCAGCACGTTCATGTGTGGGGAAAAGAAGGTGACAGAGGGCCCATCATTTATCTTTGAAGGACAGAATTACTCTGTACTGTTTTCTTTTTAAAAATAGATGTCTTTTGTAAAGTTGTCCAATTTTTGTTTGTTTTAAAAGCATGACAAAAAAAGTGCTCTAACTGGAATGATTTTTATCAGCTTCACTTCTTTCCCTTCTCCTGACGTACTAACACCAATATGGAAAGAGTATTTGATTAATTACAACTGGCTAGAATCAAAAAAGTACTTGAAACTGAAGAAGGTTTGAATTTTTGGTAGGAGCTTTCCCTAAAAGATTAAAATGAAATTTCAGTTATTTGGTCTGAGTCTAAACAGTGTTTTTCTGCTTACTGGGATTTGGCCACAGAAAACTGCAGATAAGAAACCACACCCAAAACAGCTTTTGTGGAACAGCAGCAAAAGTGATCTATAGATGCACAGTTGTGGGAAGGCAGCTGTAAAGCCACACTAAAGGATATGAGTGTCGTTGGCAAGCCCAGAACTTCCCAAACACCCACTTGATCCAGGACTCCTCGTCGTCCATGTCACGGAAGAACTGGTGCAGGCGGTGGCTCTCATTGAGCTTGGCACGGCGGGCGCTGGCCATGCCCTTGATGCGCTGGAAGCGCCCGTTGATGGTCTCACGTTTGTCCTTCACTTGGGACGTGTCAAAGGCACTGCTGGTCATCAGACTGTCAGCCTGGCTGTTCAGGTCCTTCAGGCGGTCCTGAACACGTAGGGGAGAGAGAGCAGGGATTGCTCAGAGCTCATTTGTGTGCTCATTATGTCAGGATGAAAATCAGAATCTGACTTGCAGTCATAGATTTTGTTAAAAACCACATTTCAACAAGTCTGTGACTGCAGCAGGTATCAAGAGTTGTACCTATGGAATTTGCTTACGACTATGATTTATCTTCCAAAACTAAAAGAGAAAGCAATACCTCGTGAGCAGATATATCAGCTTCCAGTAATTGGTGTTTTTTCAGAAGGTTGTTAACAGATGCCAAGTCCTTCCCATAGTCTTCAGATGCCAACAAAGCCTCCACCTGGGGATGGAGAAGGAAACAGAATGAAGAACAAATTGTGTTTCACAAACTCCTTGAAACTATAATGCTTTAAAACCATGCGAATTACTTCTCAATTTTCTACTAAACCTTTACTTTGTCACACGTTTATTACCTAAAAGGTTCCATGCAAATTTGAGTCTTCTCACCTTATTGTTTATAACTAATAACATGAACACATACACAAGAATTTTACCAAAGTTTTTTTAAAATAAACCTAGACTTGGTTCAAAGGTTAACAGTGCTCTACAAAATCTAACATCAGCAAAGGTAATAAAAACTGAAAAAAAGAAGCCTTGCAAGTAATTAATTCCCATCTTATTACCTCTGAAAGCCAAAAGTCAAAGTCCTTAATTCCAGTATTAAAATTCTGTTGCTTATTAGCTTCTTTCAGTTTCTGACTCTTCTCTGCTGATTTCTGTACCAGGAATTGCCACTGGTCAGCCAGGGCAGCCAGGCGTGCCTGTCAGAAAGTGGGAAGCATAAGTAAATGTCACAAACAAAAAATGAAAAAAGTTCTGATAAATGCAAAACCAGAACATGGTGGAAGTTTGGCTGTTGATTCCAGATATGCAAGTCAGAGTCATTATTTTTTACTGCCCAGCTATAATTTGCATCTCAGAGGATCAGAAAATGTATCCTCCTTGAGACCGAAGCAGAATGATTCACCTGATCTACGGTGTGTAGTTGAAAT
Source organism: Picathartes gymnocephalus (assembly GCA_013390045.1). Lineage (NCBI taxonomy): Eukaryota > Metazoa > Chordata > Aves > Passeriformes > Picathartidae > Picathartes > Picathartes gymnocephalus. The sequence continues at coordinate 93,837 of WEKY01013316.1, read as the reverse complement.
ACAGAAGCTTCTATAAAACAAGATTTGTTCTAGAGGGACACTGTCCTGCCTCAATTATCCAAACACTGCTCAAAGCACAGCCAAGCAAGACCTGAAGGTGCCCACCTTGACGGCGTCCTCGCTGCCGGCACACGCGCCCCTCTCGATGAGGGAGTTGCCCATGTCGATGACACCGCGGATGCGGTCGGCGTTGGCGTGGAGCTCGGCTTCAAAGGCCTGGTGCTTCTGGTGTTTGCTCTGCAAGGACAAACCCAACACTGTCAGACACTGCACAAAGGGCTCCTCCATTGTTCTCATGGGCTGGGTTGTCATCTGCTTTGTGCACAGGCTGAGCTGAAGAAGTTCTCTCTGGGAACTATCTACTGCTCGATCCAGTGGTTACTCACATTATCTGAGTAACCACCAAGTTGTGACCTGGCAAAACCATGGGTGAGCTGATACACAGAACTCTGGCAGCATGTTCTGCATATCACAGGTGCCAATTCAAAATGCCCTGCACTGAGCTGAGCTGTTACTGCAGTAAAGATTCCTTATTTTCAATGCACCCCTTTGAAAAGCAGCAACTATACATACCCTGAGTAGAGCAGATCATCCTTTCTATTCCTACAGTAATTGCACAAATTCCTACTTCCCTTCCTAATCCATAGGTAATTAACAGAAATCACTGCTCCAGCTTATCTGCTTTCTGCACAGTTGTGATATCAGTCGTACACAGCTCCATTATATATATATATATATAAATACTGAATTAACAGCCAAAAATTTCTACAAAAGCATAACTGAATTATTTGGTAAGAATTTTTCTCTGCCAAGTTGAGAGCACCATGAGAACAACAGGAGCCTTGGTGTGGGAAGGAGTGTGCAGCTCTCATGTATCCATGATCCATCCGCCCACCAGGAATATGACATTAGCACAATACTAACAAGACAGAATTTGCAAGTACAAACTGGAAATGCTAGTGACATTGGACATGGGTAGAGAGTGTCCTAGAGAATGGAATGAAAGGAAATATTAGATTAAAAATAAAAAAGGAAAAATATTATAGTGCTGGTATGAGAAATTCTGCATGAGCTGCTTCATATTGGGAACTGTAAATCCCAAACCCTGACATTATAAAATCATATGCTTCAAAGCTAGATCTACCAACTTGGAAAATTCAATTTAAAAGCTGCCAATTGCATATCTCCATATAATTACCATGACAACAAATTGCAGACAAGCCTTTATAGTTAAATATAAAATTCTATTTTTTTTCCAACTAAAAAAATAGTAATTTAATGTTCCACACTCTGAAGTGACAAATTATTCTTTCATTTCTTACTCATTAGCTTCCCCTTTCTTTGTTCTGTCTTTGCCTTCCACATATCCTCATTTTATTCCGCTTCTTGGATTCTTACAAGTGCTATCAGCTTTCCATCTGGTACATCTCTTTTTCTGGAGTGTTCTTTCTGTATTATTCCCTTCAATGCTATTGCAAGAACTAAGCCAATCAAGATCTACCATTTATTGAATCCTCTATCTTCAGCATTTGATTCTACAAAAACAAGCTCATGGATTTGGCATTATGCCCTGTGTTAAATCAACACAAGTGATGATCAAACAGCCAAATTTCTGAGAAAGGGGGATAGAACCCCATTTTCCTATGTGCTAACTCCTAAAAAAACCCAGACTACATCCCTAATGCAGCATAAATTAAACAGATCATGCAGAACACCTGCAAAACAAATACATAAATAATATGATGCTGAATAGGAATTAACAAAAAAGCCACATCCATAGGACGAGGATCAACAGCTGTACCTGGATGGAGGTCAAGAACTAACAGAAAACAAAGAGATTGCATGAATTGATGGATGGAGCAGCAACCAGAGCTTGGGCTCACACAGAAGCTTACACAGAGAAAAATTCACATACCAGGGCTAGTCCAAACTACTTACCAGCAGTTTGGAAAGCTATAAAACAGATGGAGAGAAGTAGTTCAGTGCATTCATACTACTTCATAAACCAGAATTAAAACATAAGAGGTAACTTTATTCCTTAGTAATGAAAAATAAATGAGACTTCACATTTTATAATGTAAAAGATTTGAGACCCAAGAATTCCATTTCTTTATTTTATTGTCTAGATTCTGGGAGAGAGAACAGCCACTTGGGTTTCTTTAGGAAACTTTCTGCTGCAGATACCACATATCTTATTAATTATATGCATGAATAATTAATTATATGCATTAATAATTACTAACCAAGCCCTATTTTGGGTCTCCTTTCATGCATAATGTAACTTCAGTTTTCTCTTTGTTAAAAGGAGAACATGTCCAACATGATGCACTATTCTATCATCTCTGAACAAGAATTTCTGAGCATGCATTTTCCAACCCGAGGAGGCCTTGCAAAATTAACAATGATATTCTGATTTTTAAGCCAAGAACCACATTCACCTGGATATTTGTGGGATCCTTATAGGACTCATCACTTGCAGTCTGGAGCTTTTCACTGATCCAGGCTTCTATTTCATCCACATCTCGGCTGAACTGCTGGAGGGTCTGAGACTCTCCCAGCTTCGATCTCTTCTCAATCATTTGGGCTTTCAGACGAAGCCACCTGCAGTAATTTGACACATACAATGAGCAAAACACTAGAGCCACATGAGACATCACCTTCAACAGCTACAGAACATCCCTAAAGAGGACTTCTAGTCATCTGCATTCTCCTCCCAGGGCAGCACTGACCTGTCCAGGACCTCGTTGCGTCTGTTGGCAATGACTCCCTTGGCGTAATGATCTGCAGCAATCAGCTGGTCAGCAAAGGACTGCAGGACAGCAATTTTCTCTTCCTATTCAAACCAGAAACCATGAATTAGAACTGTGGCTCCCTAAAGTCCAACGATGAGCAGTGTCTGGAACAGAACAAGCCTTTATCTTCTTTAAATTTACATTACTGTGACCCTATGAAGGAAGTCTCTCTTCTACAGGACTGCAGAGTTCAACTTAGAACACCTTTCACCTGTGGCATTTAGGAAAAAAGGATTTTTTGGGCTTAAAACTTCAGCAGTATGATCTCCCAATAAATCTAGGCGGTTTTCTTCTACAATAAACTGGAAATACAGCCTTTTCTGCCACAAATAAAGAGAAAATGTAATTTCAAATCAGTAAATTTACACAAATATTTGCCACTACTTCTACACTGTTGTAGGCAATGCAATACGTCCCAATCTGCATAAGCTGCTTCTAAACTTCTGCAGCAAATTCCACACGGCTGAATATTCAGAAATGAACTTTAGAAGCCATACATGGCAGGAACTCCTTTTGCTAATAATTCACATGAGGAACAGGAAGCTATTTTCCACTTACATCAGCTACACTCCTCACCTGGACATTGATTGCTTTATCAAAATCCTCATGTTTCTTGATGAGTGCCTCCACACTGTCTAAGGAGTCTCCTTTATCCTCTGTATTTAGGAAAGCCTCCCGGGCAGCCATCCAGTTTTCAGCTTGTTCACAGTCCCGATGAAACAGCTGGGGAGAAAAAAATTCAAAGCATGAGCAAGACCGACCAAGAGCACTGTTATGACCATAAAATAGTAAGCTTTTCAATGCAAAGAGGAATTATTTTTCTTATCCAAACTGCAGCAGAGTACCTGTAGTTCCAGGCACTGGTCCAGCATCATTCTGCGCTGGACCCAGGCCTTCTCCAGGTCTGTCCGTTCTTGGTCCAGAATATCCAGTTTCTCCTTGATCTCTGGGCTGGCATAGTGCCCATGGGCTAGAAGTTGTTGTCCAAACTGTTCAAATGCCTGGAAAGTGCCAGCCCTTGCATCGATTTCTGTGCGGTGTTCCTGCAAGGGGCAGAGATGTGGTGCTCAATAAGCAGAGCTAGAACTGATCTATTTTTGGAACTCTCATTAGAAAGTGTCAGAAAAAAGAAACATTTGTTGATGTTTATGATACACTTGTCTTTCACATACCTGGTGCCTTTCCAATAAAGCTTCAGCTCCAGTCACATCCTTTGCGAGTTCATCTGAGGAGACCAGGCCCCGGATTCCATTGATCCAAGACATGAGGTCCCTGTGAACACATAGTAATAGGGAATTTTCCCCTCCCTCCACTGAAATAGTCAAAACAGGGAAAACAGTCCTTTTCTGAACCCTTCAAAGAAATATTCCTGTGGAACAATAAGCCATATATACTTCACTAATAATAAACTAATTGAGAGGGGGAATAGCATCACTACCTGAAGTCACTGAGGAAGCGCTGCAGGTCATGAGAATCTCCAAGCTTCTCCTTGCGCTGGTCAGCACGTTTTCCCAGACTATTCCAAGCCTGGTTCAACTCAGTGCATTTTTCTTGGAGATCTTCAGCAGATTCTGGATGTGACTGGATCAGACGCTGGGCAGTTTCACCAAGAGAATTCACCTAGGATTAGAGAAAGGGAAATAACCATAATGAAGACAGAGAGAAGAACTGCTATAGTTCAATCATTTCTGGTAGATAAAAAGAAAGCTTCTGGGTTTCCTTCCTTAGAATCTCACCTTGTCTCCCAGAGCTGCCAAGTCTCTCTCAAAGCCTTCATGTTTGCGCTGCAGAGCCTGAACACTGGCCAGGTCATGCCCATAGTTGTCTGTATTTAATGCTTGATTCTTCTCCTCTATCCATTCCTTGGTTTCATCAGCATCTCTGATTTGAAGGAAGAAAAGGCAAAAAGAGAATTAAAACCAAGACCGCCCTCCACTGAACAAGCTGAGGGTTGAATATGATTTGTTTAGGACAGGTCCTACTATATTTTAGCATTCTTGTTAGAAAAAGCATTTGAGTCAAGACCAAACAAATGTCTTACCTGTGGAATCTCTGGACCTCATGGGCACTGCCCAACAGCTGGCTCCTCTCCTCTGCCAGCTGCTGCAGGGATCTCCAGCGCTCATTCAGCTCCTGGATGAGGGAAGTGAAAAGTCAAGACTGGCCTTTCACTACAAGTGAAGGTTACTAAATTCTGCTTAATTCCAGAAGAATGCACAAATTCAGTTAAATAAAATAATTTTAAGGGTTTCTCTTGAGCTGTAAAACCAAATTATTTTATCTATGCAACAAGATCATGATGTAACCTGATAAGCAAATGCTGTGTATACTAATGCTTCTTTCAATAAATTGATTCAAAAGAGTTTATAAAGCTAAATGAAAGACAAAGACTCTGGAAAAAGAAGGTAAAAATGTTCACAACTTCTAAATCAGGTCAGAGAAAGTTGTGTAATTACCTTGATTGAGTTGAATGTTGCCACAGTGTGTACCATCAAACGTGCAGACTGTTTGAAAAGGCAGAAATAAAAAATACAACACTGAAGTAACTCTAACCAAAAGCAAAACCAGACTGAAAGAAAACTCCTTAAAAAAATCAAATAGAAACCTCTAAGAAAGACAATGTAGGTAAATTACAAAAGCAATTAAGAATCATTGGTCATAATACCTAAGGTAGTATAGAGCAGAGCAAGAATAGTCAGAATTCACAAGTGAGCACTCTCTTGTTTAGTGTAAACTGATGCAAACAAATCTTAATGAGAACAAAGAAGAGGAAATTTAAAGGCAACACTCAATACATGAATTAAAATATCCCAAAATATTAGTCATAGTTTGCTATGTTACTATGAGACTCTTAGAATTCAATGTACATGTTTATAATCTGTAAAAAAATACTTAAAAAGTCACTGGCTCCTGGCGACATGGCTGCATTTTCTGTCAAAATATTGCATACTAACCTGGTTTCCCCATATTCACACAACTTAAAAGATGTACAAGCAGCTTTAAGTCTAACAAGGTGGATGCAAGACATAAAACACGGGAATAAAATGCTAGGGAAAACAGTGTTGGATAATTTAAAAAATATTTAAGATATTTTTGTCCTTTAGCAGGTGACAGCTCTTCCATTGTAAGCCTCTAATGAATGGAGAAAGGCTTCTTCTAACTATTGTAGAAAATGAGCTGGAGATGACTAATGGAATACAGCATATTCCTTACTAAAGGAGTATTGACATCAATGGTTTTGACTTTGAGGAATAAAAACATTTTTGTTGTAGCAAGCAGAAAGCAAAGAACTCGTGCAAAGTGAACAAGGGATTATTCAACATCTACTGGCCAGAAACTGCAATCACCACCACAGTACAAGCTCAAAACTAAACAGTTTTGTAGCAGAGAGGTAAAAACCAGGCTGTTGGCAATTTCTATGACACAGGAGAGGCAAATGGTCTAAAAAAGATGATGTGCTGTAGTTCTTATTTTCTTGTTGTGTGCTACTAAGCAATAACACCTACCTTCCAAGGAGAGGCTGTCTTAGAATCAGTTTCATCCTGTTTGAAAATGTGAAGAAACAGCTTTAAATATGAAGCAGAATCTAAAACTATCAGAATACAGTAAAATAAAATCTTGAAAATACATCCATGTTTAATTCTTAATAAATACATTTTTTCATGCAAGTATTTGTATCAATTTGGGTTATGCTGCTTGCTTAGATCTGTGACATGACACTCAGGAAATAAAAGGATCATAGATAAGATGATCTTTGAATGTCCATTCAAAGTCATTAGTGAGTTCCATCATGGATATGAACTACAATTATGGCTGAACTTCTCCTTGTACATCCCAAACCTGTTACAATTGCCACTCCATCCACCTCAGAAATTAACACTTACCCTGGGCATCATCCCATAGACTTCCTGCAAAGGAGACAGGACAAACAACTTGTTATTTTCTAACAGAAATAATGTTTCTCCCAACATGCTTCCTACTTAGTTGGCATAGGATAAAGTTATTTACAGCACAAGTATGTAAAAGGCTGGCAAAAAACCCCAAAAAAACCTAAACAAAACCAGAAAACCCACAAACCCCCTCCACTCTATTTCTTTATCTTTTTCCCTAGCATTTCTCACCCATGTTCCTGCACACAAATGAAGGCTAAATTTCAAATTTATATGCAGCAAAGTTAATGCATGGATTCTCCATCACTTTTAATATTATTGTAAAGACTTTCCATTCCTAAAAAAAGAAAGGAAAAAGCTCTAGATACTGCTGCAATTTGCTCTAGGATTATTAAAAAATATAATTCTAAAGGTCTTCTTGGGATGGCCACACTAGAGAACAGCCTGAATCTTGCAATGTGCCAGGCAAAGAAAACAAACAAAAGAAAGGAGGAAAATCTTTTGCTTCTTAGATTAGATTAAGGCAGAGAAAAAGAGTACCTGTTGCTGTACTGCTTGTACTTCATCTGCCATCAGCCCTTCTGACTCCAAGTCCTTTGCAACCTTATTTATGTCCTTCAGGCGTGACTCGTTGGCTTTCAAATCCTGCACAGAATAGGGAAATATCCCAGCATTAACATTCACCCAAGCAAAACAAGTGGAACAAGGTGGCTCACCAGGAGTGCCCAGTGTGTGAAAAGCAGGAATTGAGCACAGTGACCCTGAGTTCCCAGAGAGCCTGTGCCAGGGAATCCCAGCTGACAGATTTTTTTTTCGCACCATATCTCGTAACTATACAGATGGAAATAACTCTACAGATGGAAACCAAATGCATCTTTCCTTTCAATAGGAATAGCTTAACTGAAGGTTATACTTGACACAAACTGAAATTCCTCCAAAGCTTGGCAGATTCTATACTGCAAAGTGTTGGAAGAGTGTTTCAGCTCTCTGGGAGCTGGGAAGCATGGAATAACCTGTGGAATGTAATCAAACTGAAGACACTTGAATGTGGGATTCTCTATATCCTCACAAAATGAAATAAAAAATTCATATATACCGTCCATGGACCTTTCATGTCCAATCAAAGCCATCCTTCCTACCCAGCTATGAAGAATTGTCATGGATACATGATTGGAAAGCCTGAAGGGAAAGGCCAAAATTAACACACACATCATGCGGCATCACAACATACCTTTTGAAAATCATCAAATTTCTTCTGCAGCACCTCCACCTGCTCCAGATCAGCACCCACTTCCTCACTGGTGAGCGCTGCTTCCTTCTCATTGATCCACTGCTGGAGCTCATTGGCTTCACGGAAAAGCATGAACTTCTTGCAGCTTTTTTCCAACATGCCTTTACGTTTTTCTCCCAGTTCCAGGAGAGAGTGATATCTGGAACAAGCAGGAAAGGAAAGCAGGGAACAGTCAGATGGAACTGAGTCCAATCACAGGAATTTCCCAAGTATTGGGGTCCCCAAAAATGGGGAATCCCTGAACTTATGACTTGCTCTGCTACAGGATGAGCTACTCATGTGTAGTCGGGAATAAAGACTGTCCACATCTCTCCTCCACATGGATTGCACACCAAAATGGGAACTCCCACATGCAACACTTCACTGGGTAAATGCAAACCCAAATCACAGCCTAGGTTGGGGTAGGCTCTTAAACCACAGTATCACTGCAGGGAAGGAATGACTCCATAGGCTCTTACTTGCCAAGAGATATTTTCCTAGAGCACATCAAGTTTGCCATCAGATTATTAAAATCCACCTGTCTCCCAGCTTTAGGACATAAACATCTTCACTAGCCATTTTCCAGTGCAAAATCTGTTGAATGTTTAAGCAAGGTTATCTTTGATAACACACCTATATTTAACTGGGAAATCCAGGAAACTCATTTCATGTACACTTTATATCTGTGGAATTCTCAACATCAGTGATATTACTCCTCCTTTACATCAGACTAGAGACAGAGTGAAACCTCAAAAATGTTTAAATTGGTCTGCACAGGCAAATAAACCTCTTAAAACCAGCCAGTTATTTAAAACCACCTTGTAATCAACTAGACACAGATGATCCTGTAAGACCCTTCCCAAGCTACTGCTGAAAAAAGCCAAGAGCAGTTTTGCAGTCACTGATAACGAGTTACAAATCTCTCTAGCAATGCATAATGCCTGTTTTTTGAAAACCTGCATTCAGAAAAGCCACACTCTTAAAATAAAGTAACAGTAAGAGTAAGTATTAAGTCTTCCAGAAGATGAGACATTTTAGCTGCATCTAGAAGGGTCCTGAATCAGTTTGGACATTGGTCTACCACAATGATCAACAGCAGCAATAGATTCTCATTATTAAGACACATTCCTTCTCATGTTATTAAATCAAACAATACCAGACACTGCTGAGGTACCTCCAGGGGCCTCAAATGGGGATGTTTTCACTTCCTACTCTGAAGCACAACCTGAGCAATTACAACCTCCCAGCCTGAGGAGCTCAATCCTGGAGCATTTTCCTAACCAACAGCTCAGAGATGACAAAGTCTCCAGAAAAAAATCCTCAGTATCCTGGGCTGTAATGAACGTTGTAATACACCAAACTGATAAATCAGTTCACAGAATCAGTTCTTCCATGGAAGTAGAGACTTTGGCTTCCTGTTTACTGTAGTTTAAGACTGGGCAGAAAGAAACTAAGAATCTTTCATAATAGGTTTAAATAGAAACTTTCTACCCTGACTTAAGGAAAACACTGTTTTGAAGGCTGCCCTAACTGCAGCTGTTTGCCTCAGCAAACAATGTTAAGTATTAAATACTTTTAAAGCTCATAGAGGATCTGGGGCAAAACTCCTTTAGAAGCAGACCTTACCTCAGAGTTGTTTTGCAACACTTGAGAGATTTACATAAAAGTTTCACTTTTAATTCTCAAGAAATACATTTGCTGTGAAAAGCCAGGTACAGCCAATGAACACTGTGGCTTTGGATTTCCCAGTAACTTCCACCACTATAATGCAAACTTGGTATCTTATCCAGGAGACATGAACACAGGTTTCAGAATTTAGTTAATGTTAAAACTAAGAAATAATCACCCTAGATAAAGAATGTTTTTTGACTACCCAGCATGAATGTTACTTTATATGATAAACCACAACAGCCCCACCCTTGCCAAACTCTTAAGACATTCAGATGTGATGCAATACTTGATAGATGTATTTTATATATATTTATATAAACAAACTGATATTTCCATCTGCACCTCAGAAAATGCAGGAGATGCTTTTTAAGGAAGTCTAGATAGCCCTAAAGCCTCTTTGGTAAGAAATACCAGCGTGATGGAATAAATATGAACCAATTTAGCAGCACAGAGGTGCCCAGCAAGATAAGCAGCTGCTTGTGAGGAACAGAGGAAATACAAACCACCACATTCATCTAAACTAATCCTCATTACAGAAATTGCCTCCATCATGTCTCTTTGGAGCAGCTTTACCAAAGAAAGAAACAAGGGGAGGGAGGATGAACAGTGACAGTGTGGAGACAGCATGGTTTAGGAAAGGGCTAATCCTACTCACAGTTCTTCGACCTGTTTCATACGCAGAGATACACTGCCGACCTCCTTAGTTATGAGAGTCCTGCACAGACAGGGAGCACAGCAAATGCATGCGAAAAATTAGTCAGATTAACAAAAATAACGAAAGCAAAAGCTCCATCCATGGCTGGTCTGTGGTAGAAGATGGGTAAGAGTTCACATTTAAATGGAGAAAATTAGGTGTTGCTCAGAAGCAAACAAAGCAAATCAGACCAGGAGTACAATTTACGTAAGGAAACCTCAGCAGTACAGTTCAGCTCTCTCTATAAGGTCTCCTCATTTCCTGATTATTGTGCCATGGGATTGGAAACTAAAAGGTGGTCCCCTCTCCTTGGCTCTAAAATAAGGCACCCTGTTCTAGTTCCTAAAAGCCATATGCAAACCCATGGAGGGAATTGAATTATTAAAATCCTGACCAATGTGCTGCAATTTTCCAGCATCTTTTCCTCGTGCTGGTAAAAAGGTTTTTTGCTATGGGTTGGTGGGGGTTTTTCGTGCAATTTTATTTTAATTTTTTAATTCTAGAGCTAAGGCTAGTCATTATTGCATGGAACTGTAATAATTGATGACTCAACACAACTGAGTGGGAGGAAATTCTCACACAGAACAACAGTGTAGCTGTGCAAACAGATGGGAGTATACAGAGAACTATCAGCTTTGGCTTCCAAGTGGTTTGATAAGAAGAGCCAGCACTCACAGCTATCACCCACAGCCTGTGCTTGAATTAATCTCCAGCCACCATGTGCTTTAAAAAGGTCATTAACCAAGCAGCCTTGCAATTTTCTGTTTGCAATGATACGTTGCTCTTTTAAGAGAGATGATAAAAATTGAAAAAAAAAAGAAGAGGGGACACATTTCAGCTCCTATAATGGCAACAAATATTGACATGACATTTCAGAAAAACAAGTGATGAGCTAGCAGCAAAGTAGCCCCAGCTCATAAGGAGGGCACCTCCAGAAGACAGCCCTGTATAGGGAGAGCACTGTACTTAATGGAATCAAATTTAAGAAAGCTTTTCAAAACAGATCACACATTAAGAAGTGACAACTACATATACAAGAGCTGCTCAGGACATATATAAATCACAAACAAGTTTAAGTAGTTAGGTACAATAACAAAAGGAACACAAAATACTCAAGTCAGACAGTAAGTTGAGCTCTAGTGTCACGAGTTTAACAGTTAAAAATGGGAAAAGCAAGAAGAAAATCTAGAGTAAGAATAAAACAACTGAATTTGGTGCCTCTGGTAAAGGAGCCCCTTGTTTTGCTCCAATTAATTACTCCCTAGTGTAAGAAGCATTAACCTAAGCTGGTGGCATCTGTGAAGCAAAGGCCAAGCCAGCTAATGCTGGCAGTATCATATCTCATCAGTTAGATCTTACTGGTTGTCGATTTGCTCCTGTCGCAGTGCTATGCTGCCCTGCTCCTCCAGGAGGTTCTCTCGGGATGCAGACTGGGCAGGATCCAGTTTTTTCACATAGGCAGCTGGTACAAATCCCTGACGGTCATTGACTTCCACCTTCCACCAGTCCTGGAAGGAAAAAACCACAAAGCAACCACTGTGAGACCATCATCAAACATAAAGAAAGTTGGGCAACTGAATGCTGCAAGTCAGATTTCTTTTCACAGAAGGAAACCAGTGATGCTCTCAACAGTTTGCTCTTGTTACGAAGATAACTTCAAACAAACTGTCTCTTGAAGACAGAGATCTTACTCCCATGTCTCCTCTTGTATTTGGCCAAATACAATCAGGGAATTAAAGTTCTCACAGACATGTGCCCTGTCTTGGAAAAATTGACAGCTGTAGAGGAGTGATGGAAATGAAGCGAAGAGGTTCAGCTGAAGTGTTGAACAAGGACATGGGCTAAATGTGCCAAAACCAAACAAAACACACAGCACTAAGGGAGCCAAGCAGGGCAGCAAAGCAGGAGGCCAGAGCCCACCTTGTTGGTGCTGTTGAGTAAGGTGAGGATATCTCCCTTCTTCATTGTCACCTCCCGGGGACTCTTCTCCTGGTAATCATAGAGGGCCAGAACAAGCTCTTTTCCAGTTTCATCATCTGTGGGAGCAACTTGTTGCTAAAAAAAAAAAAAGCACAAGAAAAAATAAGCTGTTTCATGTTTATTATAATCAATGTAGTTGTCCTAGAATAGACTTCAGCTTTAGTTAAAGCTACTGTAGAGTCCATTTAGGTGCTATCTGGGCTCAAACCCTGAAAACTATCACATTAAATTGTTTTATTTCAAAACAATACAGTTGTCTTATGATTATAAAAACAGACTGATTATTTTTGAGAAAAATCAAGCACAGTCTGCAATAACCTCTCAAACCCAACAACTGTTATTGAGCTTTGTTTTTACCTTTTGCTGACCCATGAATTTTAGGTACATGATTAGCATCTTTCCTTACCCTGCATGACTGGGCCTGTTCCCTCAATGCCTGGATGCTGCTGCCATAAGCGGAGAGATCAGACATCAAAGCTTCATGTTTCTTCAGAAGAGCCTGAAAGTAGATGATAATAACATGCACACCTCGCCATTTTACAAATATGCCTCTGCTTAAAATATATACTTTGACTCTATACACAGAGGAACGTGGGTTTTTCAGAGCTGTCAGCCTTGTGACTCTCATGGAAGTAATCACTTCTATTTATTCACAGGCTAGATAGTGGTCCTAATGCTTCTGGTGCTTTGCCTATACCTTATCTCAGCAACATTCTTTTGTTCTGGCCAGAAATAACTGTTTCCACAGTGATACGGGTAAGTTTAAAGTGTGCCTTTAAACTGCACTTTATGCTGATAAAATGCCAGTAAGCACTGCCTGGGACGTGGTGTTCGACTGCAGAACAATATCAATCAAACAACTCCAGACAAAAAAAATTACTTCCAGACTAATGAACTGCTGAAAACCAGACTCAGAGAAATGCTCATCCCATGAGGAATTTGCTGATATTATTTTCATTATACTTAAAAAATCAAAATCCTGTAAAAGAGTGAATACAGAGGTAAAGCTTCCTCACCAATTGGTTTAATATACTGAGCAGCAGAATTTTATGTGCAATAGCAACTAAGACGTAGGAAAAATTGTCATCTTTTGACTAAGAGCCAAAATCTTGCTTAATGCGAGAATCTGCCCTCTTTGTTAAGAATCCTGAAATTATCAAAGCTCATTTTTTTTAACCACTGGACAAATCCTCACTGTACTTACAGAAAATTGATTTAAACAAGAATCTCAAATACCTCAGCAGAGTCTTCATCTTTCCCATAGTCTGTACTCCCTACAATGGGCTCCTTCTCCCTCATCCAGGATTCAGCCTCATTAGCATCAGCAAAGTACTGCTGAGCCTGCAGGGAATCCTCCAGGTCCTGTCGACGCTGAGAGGCTTTGGCTTTAAGAGAGTCCCACTTGTGGTTTAGCTCGTTCAGTTTGATTTTCACATCCTCAGCTGCAAAGTGTCCTATGGAACAGAAGTAGAGGGAACTGAAGGACTTGGGCAGACAAAACCAACACACATTAAAAGATTACTTGTAATTCTTCAAAGTCACAGAAATTAGACCAATTTAAAGCCTATTTAAACTAGAATAATAAAAACATAACTCAGCTGGTCCTTTTGCCTCAGACTGGAAAACACTGAGCCTGTCAATCAAGCTGTAAAAAGAGATACATCATAACATTTCTCACTGATAAAACAGGAAAAGTCATCTCTTTCCAGAGTTCTGGCAGCAGACAAATATTATTTCAGACCTGCAGGATTTTTTTTTTTTTTGTATTTTTATGTTAAAAACACCCAGTCAGAAATAAAGATGCCTCTTTATTTAAAAGCAAGAATTACCATCTTTGTAGAGAACTCACGTCATGATTATGTACCTCTGATAGAACCCTTTAACAGATTTAATTATAGCGACTGAATACAACAGGCACCAAATTGCTAAATAAGTATTCATAAAGAGTAGATGGACATCTGTGAAAATTATGGCAGTTTCCCATCAAGGAACCTACTTTTATTTTCAGGTGAAAGGATGACCAGAAGTTCATCCTGCTAGCAGGTACTTGTCTATTGTCAGGACAAAAACAGGCAATAACTCTTAACTGTGCTGGGCCAGAGAACAAAAGACTGCCAGAGTTAAAAAATATTGAGACATACCTTCTTCCACCATAGCATTGCCCTTCTGTGTGACTGCTTTAATGCGAGGCTCATGGCCTGCAATTTCTGCCTGCAAAGCCTGGTGCTTCTTTAGCAGATTCTGGACACCAATTAAGTCCTTGCCTGAAAGATACAAAGTAATTAACCAGCTAAATCAGAGTCACTAGATGAAACAAAAATTTCAGCAGATTCAGACAGGTGCAGCCAGCGCTACACAAACTTGCAAAGGGAGAACTCTAACAATGAAGACAGGGCACTATGGAAACTAAGTTACCACTGGAATTATATACGAAACAACAGAGACCCCAAGACAATGGCAAATATGTACCTCCGAGCAAGGCTAATTACAACAAACAGCTCTGAAATTTTCAGGCAATGTTCAATAAAGATACAATTTACAACGGAGGAATTCTGACATGTAAATCCTAGAGGTACCAGCATGGACCAACCTCGGTTTGTTGAAGCTGCAATAGGTTCTTTTTCCCTAATCCAGGTCTCTTCATCCTCAATGTCACGGAAAAGCTGCTGCAGGCGAAGAGAATCTGCAAGTTTCTGCTTGCGAGCTACCATGGGGTCCTTCAGAGCTTCATAACGAGCCACTAAAGCTTCTTGTTTCTTCTTGATATTGTCAGCATCAAAGTGCCCAGCCTCTTGGAACTGGCGTGCCTGGATGGTAATACCATCTATCCGATCCTAAAATTGATCCAGCAACAGCATTAGGTCAGAATTTCGGTGAAGTGGCTGCAGTGACTGAGAAGCTCATTTCTATTAAAGTCATGAAGATATTATTCTTAGAGACATATAAATTATGTTTCAGTTCAAGATGATTTTTGATAAGCAAACTGTAAAACCCAAAGCTAAAAAAATTGTAAAAACCCAGACATGCTAAGGTCTCTGACTGAGCATATTTGAAAATACCATCTTTTGAGCGAGCAGATTTGAAAGGGCAGGAATAAAAATTATTTCCCTTACCTGATGGGCAGCAACATCTGCCTCTAGCAGTGCGTGTTTCTTCTGAAGATTCTGAACATTAGTAAGGTCTTTTCCATAATCATCAGAAGCCAAGTGTCCTTCTACTTCATACAGCCAGAGCTCAATGTCCTCCACATTGCGATTAAACTGCTGCTGCTGATTGGCTTCTCGCAGTTTTATACCTGAGAGAGACAGGGGCAAGAGGAGAACATGACAAGGTAAGTGAAGTGGAAACTGAAGTTAGCTCATTTCCTGCCTTCTCCCAGCTAAACTCTCTATAAATTCACCCATATTCTTCCAAGCAAGTCATACCTTTGAGCTCAGTGGCCTCCAGAAGTTTCTTCCACAAGCTGATGACTTCATTCATGCGAGCTGCCACCTCATCGGACGCATAGTGCTTGACATCAATCAGCTTCTGGCCAGCTTTCTCCAGGGCATCGATACGACTCTGGTTAGCAGACAGCTCTGCTTCAAAAGCCTGGTGTTTCTGAACTTTACCTTGCAAGTTTGACGGATCCTACAGATGAAGAAAGAAATAGAACATTTCAATACAAAATCAGTACCCAAAGGTCTCTGAAGAATTTTTGAAATTGGACCACATTAATATAGACATGTCACAGTGTCACCAGAGGATCTGGTGCCAAAAATATGCCTTGAAACAGAATTCTTAAGCTATTGGATAGGTATGATTACTGCATGATGGGAAAATGCCCCTTGGGGTCAGGAAGAAATTACACAATTCCTCCTGTTGCCATTAATACCACCCACTATCAGCAAAATTTTGGCTGGTGTTGCTTCGGGTCATTAGACTGATTACATTAAGCCCAGTACTGCCTTAAAAGCATTCTACCATTCATCTTTGTGTTTACCTTGTAGGCCTCATCAGTTGCAGTTTTCATCTTTTCATTAACCCAACTCTTGAGCTCATCAGAATCTCGGAAAAACTGCTGCAGATGGAAAGAATCCGCCAGCTGAGCGCGGCGGTACATGGCTCTTTCATGAAGGGCATTTCGGCGGCTCAGCAGCTGAAAAACAAAAGAAAGTAAAAGGTTTTTAAATTCTTCAAGCTTGTAAGAACCACCACCATACCCCTCTTGGGACCACTCCACTGACTTATCCTATATTGAAGTCATACCACGTAAAGTAATAAAGCAGAACAAGTCTGCAGTCCAAATGTATTTTGGATACTTACAGCATCTCTGCGTGTAGCAACATCTTCCATGGCATAGTGGTTATTCTGAATCAACTTAGTAGCAAACTCATCTAATGCCTAGGGGGAAAACATGTTTCCATTTATTTGGTGTAATAAAAATAGCTTGTGCAAATTTGCTTAGTATATCAATTCCCCAAAGTTTATCACAGTGAAACCAGCAGAAAGCCATTAGCAGATCTATCCTTACACCCTTTTCTCTTTGTATCCTCATCCTCTCCATGTGGAAAAGTGCAGGTTTTTGACAAACATTCATCCACCTGTGTACTGGTATGATAAGGAAGCACCAGGTTACCCGGCTCTGAGACAGAAATTGAGCCCTATCCCACACCTTTTCCACCAATTTCCATTTTAGAGACAATACCTTTTATTTAGAGCTAATACATCCCATATAACAGAGGACCATTCTGCAAAGCAAATCCCATCCTTTACCACCCTCTAGCAGTGTCTCCTCCCCAGACAATAAATGCCCTTATTTCATTATTTGTCCATTTAGTGATGACCTAATGTCAATGTCTTACTGTGATTTTCTCCTCTTGTGCACTTAGGGATTTCTCAAAGTCTTCATGCTTCTTTAGAAGAGCCTCCACACTGTCCAGAGAATCACCAAGGTCTTCATTCAGCAGAAATGCCTGATGTAAGGACACAAACACATTTTTATGTTTCCACATGCAGCTGCTCTAAGTGAGTTCAAGCACAGCCAGGGATATTTCCTGCCATATGTTACTACTGAAAGGTAAAGATGGCGTACTGGCATGATGTTTGCTTTATGCTTCTAACAGCCAGTAAATCTTTTTAGTTTCTTATTCAACCAGCATTTTGGAGGAGTTAGCACACACAAAAGCCACATCAAGCCCATTTGTCATAGCTCATAGTTTCAGCATTAGATGGAAACAGCCATTGCACCATTTCAGACAGTCAGATAAGGAACTCTGCACAGCACCCACTCACTAGTGGGTGTTTATGGCACTGCCAGCAGGCAATACCAATTGCTTAAGCCTACAGAAGACTACCCAGAAATCAACATCCGCCACGTCTGGAGAATTCAAAGATATGCACTCACTTCTTGTTTGCTCATCCAGTTGTCAACTTGTTCAGTGTCTCTGTAGAAAAGCTGCAGGTCCATGCACTGCTCATACTGCTGTCTGCGGAGCTCCCACAGTTCCAGCAAGGCAGACCTTTCATCTGAGAGGATGGTCAGCTAATTGATTGGGAAGAGGAATACATAATAATTTTATTTAACACTCTAGTTCACTTCCATCTCAAGGTAAAATCAAATTGTGATTCTAAAAAAGTGGATAGCACTGAATTGAAAATGACCTTCTGTGTAAAGAATGAAAGCTCTGGCTCCTGATGCGATCATCCTTTTAAATTAAGGGACACACAAGAAAGAAACCAAATTCTTCTAGGAGCTCTTGCTCCCAAACTTACCTTTTCTTTAACTTCATCAGAAGCATAGTGCCCAGCAGAGAGCAAAGCCTGGCCTGACTCATCAGCAGATTTGAAACTGTCTTCGTGGGCATCAATTTCTCCCTATGGAAGGAGATGTGAAAAAGCTGTTACCAAAATTTATCTTAGCATAGAGTGTCAGAATTACCTTACAATGCACATAAGGTAGGTATAAATTCCTACATTAAAATTAAACTAAAAGTTCATTTGAGCTGTATTCTTTATGCTTAATTATAGGAATTCCTCATGATGGAGAACTAAAACAGTTGTTATTCCAACCGGCTGTTATCAGGCCTATTTTTTATAAAATACTATTGTAGGCATTCTTAAATACTTAGTATATATCTACCATCTAGAAACAATTTAAAAATATTAAATCAGGACAGCAATCTAGTACTGTGTTAGCTGCATGATCAAAGTATTCCAGTGCTACAACACTGACTCAGAGACTGTGTTAGACATACAAATCAGAGGGCTGCTGACTGGATTTGGCTGTATAACCACTCTACCTTATGTTCCTGATGTCTGTCTAGAAGGGCTTCTGCCCCAGCCACATCATTGGCAAGTTCATCAGCATTTATTAGAGCCTTCATCTCAGTCACCCAGCTGGTGAGGTCTCGGAAGTCCGCGAGAAAGCGCTGCAGCCTTAGGTGAGCAAAGGAAAAATGATTGGGAATAATTAATTTGCAGAGTTTCTCTCCCCTTTCCCCAAAGAAAGGGTTACAAACATAAAAGCTGTTCCTTAGATACAAATAAAACAACACAAAAATATGCTCAGAATATTAAACAACTAAATATGCTTTCAATCAAAAATAAGTCTTTTGAAGCTATGAAAATGTTGGGTTCTAAATCAAAGCCTCAAAGATGAGACATTGCATATATTTCACATGTAACTTGTATTGTAAGTAAAATTAACATTCCTAACTACACACCGAGGACAACAGAAATCAAAATGTAGTTCTCAAGATAATCCACAGGGCTGCTTCTGTCACAATCATAACGGTATGGGGGAAGAGAGAACTGACAGAAAATTTCAACTGCACATGCCTCAGCCTTAAAACAAGCAAACAAATACTGAAATTCCTTCCAGAATGCCTTTAGTTGTTGCCTTTGGCGTATGCTTAACACTTATCAGCAAAAGTGATCAGTTTCTGTTTCCCTTTTACATTTGCTGTTAATTGCTCTGAAGAGACTATGGCAGGGAAGGTAAAGGAAAAGATGATTTGTGTGGGTCTCCACTGCTAAAAATCCCACATTGTGGGAGGGAACAAAGGGCAGAACAACAAAAACAGAAAGGATGTAAACTAACCACCATCTCGGGATTAGTTTGTTTTTAGGATGGCTTCTCAGCAGTGATCTAACAGGTTATGTTTCAAAGACCAGGTTAGTATAGACACAAGACTGGATGAAGACAAATCCCACAGCAACAAAGAACTACCACAGAAACTGAATTCATTTGGTCTGGGACAATACATCAAACAATAGATCATACTTCAGTCTTTGTAGAGACTCGAAGACTCCACAGTGAACAGATTTGCAATAAAAGTATTAAAAAAGCTTTTTTTTTTTTCAGCAACACTGAAACAGTCAGATAATGTATTTCAAAATGCATATATTAACTCAGATGGAGAAAATGGCAAATGTCCTAAAACATCACTGTGTCTATTTTCATAATTGATCCACACCCAGAGAATGACAAAAAGCTGCAATAATTTTTCAATCATATAAATCTTTCTTTTACTACAAGAAGTTGGTGTAAAATAATCTGGTCAACAGGAGTGCTCCAAAACCACCAGAATCATCCCAAAATTTTGGAAAGAGTACCCCTTTCTTGTCCTTCCAAGAGCCCTCTATCAAATGTGGACAAGGAGGGAAGCACCACTGTCCTGCTGCAGCGACCCACCTGTAGGAATCATTGAGGCGAGCGTGCCTCTCTGCTGCCAGAGTCCGGATCTGTTCCCAGTTGGCAATGAGCTCCTCCCGTTTCACTTGAATTTGGGAAGCATTTATTGGGTGAGACTGCTGCAAACGGTCAGCTTCTGCACACAGGGCCTTCACCTAAACCCAGGCACAAACAGTGAGTGAGCTTCCAGCCTTTTATGAACAGGTTACCTCGCTTAAACTGTAGGTAAAATACATCTCACAAGGGTACCTTATCTTCCAGAGCAGCCAGGTCTCTTTCCAGGCCTTCATGCTTGCGTAGTAATGCCTGCACACTGGCTAAGTCTCTGCCAAAATCATCTGAGGCCATCAACTGACCTTTCTCCTTAATCCAGCTGATTGTTTCATCCACATCCCTTCAAAACAAAGCAGAAATTGAAAACAGTCTGTCTTGTATGGAAAAAGGAAGAAAGCGGGATGTGCTCCCATACGTGTGCCAGACTTACTGGCATAAAAACCCACATACATAAACACTGCAACCAACTACAAACACCCTTTAGCAAACAAATAAATGGACTTTCTTTGCATCTCAAGAAACCTTGAAGCATATTAACAGGCCACTGTCACCATGGTAAACCAGGAATTACAGCACCACTGAGCACTGTGATGGAGTGGATCTATTTCTCACTCTGGGCCCTTCTCCAACTTAATTACAGGAAATCTCAAACTGCTGTAGATGGAGATGAGACTACAAAGACACTGCTCAAAGCCTCCAGAACAATTGGGCTGACATCCAATAAAAAAAGCACACCCCATCTAAGGCTCATCTAGGACAGAACTAGGGGAAAAAGCCCTCAGAGTAAAGGAGAGCAAAACTGCCATTAGCAGGAATGAACAAAACTGTCAAGTGCTGGAAAGCTCCATCAGAATGACCATTCTAAAGTAATTGTAGAACAACGAGGTCTTCATTCAACAAGTCATGCAGAAGAGCAAAGCAAAGCCATAGGAGACAGTAGCTCTTCTCATACTACTATGTGCAGCTGAATGCATCATTAAACACCCACACAAGGGTTACATCATTCAGCAGTTCCAGCCAAGTTCATACCTGTTGAAACGCTGAACTTCAGCTGCCCCAAAAAGTTTTCCTTGCCTCTGAAGGGCAAGTCCTTTAAGACGCTGCCAGCTTGCATTTACTTCATCTTGTTTGGACTTTATCAGTTCTTCTTCAGGGTGTGTTTCCTGGCAAGCAAAGGAAAATGCTGTTTTCATATGTTCTTTGGTTTTACGTCCATTGACAAAGCACTGCTGGTCTTCAAGAGATCAATTTATATTACTGTCCTTTCCAGATGATCACTCAATTTGATAGTTTCCCTGAAATTTAACTGTGCAAACATTCAATATTCTTGTAGTGGTTCCCTATATACTAATTAGTCCATGGGAAGAGGGCTGTAAACAGTATCTTCTTTTTCCCTGGAATGAAACACTTCCTGTCCTGTCTCTATCCTTGATCAAGCCAGAAGAGATATTAAACCTCCTTGTCCAAGGCAAACAAATTTAACCCCAATATGACAGTTTCCCTTACTAATCACTACTCTCCACATTTTCAGGAACATTCCCAGATGGGGCAGTTATTCATGCTGTTCAGCAGAAGAACAAGTGGATCAAATGGTGACCATTTAAGGTGAAGATAGCCAAGTACCCATGTGGAGCAAAACTTAAAGATCTACCCCAAACCAGGGGGGAAAGAGGGGCAGTTGCAGACAAATGTTTGCTGTGATAACTGACTTGCCAAGAGAGATTTTCAACACCTATGAATGCTTACCTGGATAAGTTTGCCAGCAAACTGGTTCACTTCATTTACTCTTTCTTCGTGAGCTGCAAGGTCTGTCTGGAACTCTTCAAACTTCTTTTGCAAAACTTCAACATGCTCTAAGTCCTGTCCAAGCTCTTCTGATGTCACTATTGCTTCCTGGCACATTGGGAAAAAAAAAAAAGTTAATTTCAGTATATCCTATGGGAAATCACTATTAAAAATTAGGAAGCAAACTGTCCTAATTTTCAATAGGTCAAAGACAATCACAGTGTTTAAGGTCAGATTTAAAACTACAAAGTTGTATCCATTAAATTCTATTCCCTGCCCCAACACCTATCCATTTTTGCAGAAAATATGCAAGATGACTAAGGGGATTATTTTTTCATCCTCCTTGGTCATATTAATTTTTCAAGTACAAATTCTTAGCACACAGAGTGAATTTGTTTCTTTTTACACTGCTTACAGGCATTTGCTGTAGGCTTCTGATGCAAGATTTCTGCACAAAAAGTGCAGTGTGTATTCAGTAACAGTTACACAGGGTTTACAGTTCAAACCCACAGTGATACAAAAGAGCAAACTATCATTTAAGGAAACCAGTGTGATTAATTTGTGGCTTTTTTTGCCTTTTGATAGTGT
The DNA here is from genome assembly GCA_013390045.1 of Picathartes gymnocephalus. NCBI lineage: Eukaryota > Metazoa > Chordata > Aves > Passeriformes > Picathartidae > Picathartes > Picathartes gymnocephalus. The sequence continues at coordinate 71,438 of WEKY01013316.1, read as the reverse complement.
GGTTTCTGGTCTGCTTCCTTAAGAGTTCAAAGAATCAAGAGCCAACAGACCTCCTGCAGTTAATGTCCTTATAAAGTATATCTAAAGATATTCCAATCATTTAGTAACTACCTACACACTGCTTGTTGCTTGGGCTGGCTCCTTTCTGAAAAAAATAATTTAGAATATTTATTTAAAGAATATTTGCTTTTACATGTTGAAGACTTCTCTTAAAGGAAAACGGAATTTTATTTGTCTTCTCAAAGCAAAGAATGAATTGATTATGCTAAAAGTGCTCTCCAACACACAGGCTTCCTCTTAGACCAATAACTTTTATTATGGCTGCAAAAGAACAGTACAAGTTTGCACACCTACTGCTGGTGCAATGTGAATAACTAAATAAAAAGGTACAGGTGCCTTTACAGGCTTTCTGTGACTACCTGACCTCCAGCAACTCTATAATGACAGAAATTTTTCACACAAACACACTGAATTTCCCACCAAGTACACAGTAAAAGGAGGTAACTATACACCTTATCATTGATCCAGTCCAAGACATCTTCACATTCCCGTAAATATTGCACCAACTTCTGTGCTTGCAATAATTTGACTCCCTTCTCTCTCATCTTTTCCATCAGTAATTCCCATAGTCGGTGCAGCTCCTGCAGTCGAGTCTGAAACAAAAGGATGTTGTTACTAAAATCCCCTGTCAAAGAAGATGAGATTTATTTCCTTCCTGTCCTTAACAGTAGATTTATTTATTTTTCTGAAGTTGTTCATCCTAAATCTTGCTTTAGACAAAGGGTGAGGGACAAACCTCATGATTTTATCTTCAGTAAATAGTTTTCAAATTATGTAAGTGTTGTAACACAAAATTAGAAATTACTGAACTATTTAGACAGTTCTTATTAATTAATGAAGCTACCAAACAGTTATCTGTATGTAACTATGAGCTAAACATCTTGAGAGAAAATTTGGTTTAAATTCTATGTTAATGTGAAATCATACCAAAAATTTGATGCTTTCCCCTTCAAATGTTCAGTCTTTTATATGAAAATCAACTTCCAGTAAGTGAATCTCATCTTTCTTTGGGAATTTATTTTTATTTAAGACAACACATTTGTTTCAAGTCAAACTTATGCCACTTCACTGTATTTTAACTGCTTCTCTTAACACTAAACATTTAATATATTTAGCTAACATTGTCAAGTGACATGATATGGACATACTGGGAGCAATCACTAGATTTAATATTGAGTTCCTCTGGCTGCACTTGGCCTTTCAAAATGGTTGGGAGCCACTATACACTTTATAGACAACAAAAAGTAAAACCACACTCCCACACATGCACACAACTTGCAAAACAGGAAAGTAACTGCTCCACCCATTGTCTATAACATTTTGCTCATCGAGACCTGAAACTTGAAAGTCATTCAAGAGAAGCTTTTGAACATCATGGGCAGATACCACTTAATCCACTCAGAAAGTTCAATTAGAGAGGTTTCAAGGGAGGAAAGAGCTCTGAGCACTGCCCAGAAGGATGATGCAAACTGCCAACCAAGGAAGGAAGGAGACATTGCAAGAAGTTGCACTGCAGAGCCACAAGCTTCACCTACTCGTATGTGGGACCCCACTTGGGTGGCCGTGACTATTGGGCGCTGGGCAGTCCGGTACGGCGTGAAGGACTGAACCAGTAAAGGCAAGTTAGAATGAAATTCTGAACTTATCAATTAAGTTTGGTAATCACTACAAAAACATCTCATCTGTAAACAGTTCTCCTTTGAATCAGATCCAAAAGAAGGTATGGCTGGGTGCTCATGAAAGAGAAAAACACCTCAGAGCTTTACAAATACAAATTCTTTCATGATTTCACTAATCAAATACCTGTAGAATTTTAAGAAGGGGTTTTGAATATAGAGTTATCTGTGCAATCGGAACAAAGTGCTTAAGGAAAGGCCTGTAAGGGAGGGAGGGGAAAAAAGCTTTAAAACTCACTCTTATGGTTTCAGATGCAAAATGGCCTTCATTAATCATCTGATTTCCAGTCTCATCCAGTTTAATGATGGCTCCTGAATTGGCTTGCACCTCAGCTTCAAAGGCTTGGTGCTTCTGCAGCTTCCCCTGAAAGGAAAACATCAAAGAATGCAACCGAGATTTAGTGCAAGGACTCCTCCACGTTCCCATGCTCCAAGATTTTAAGTGTATTTTATGCATATTCAGGACTGATAAACAAATAGTAAAACTGCACGGTTGAATCATGTGGTGGATCAACAGGTAGATTCAAACATCCCAGTTTTAGTTACTTCTTCCTCGTGTTTGCTCTTGCACATGACAGTTTCAAACCCCTGAGAATCTGTCAGCTAGTTCTACCCACACAAGCTTATTTTCCACAATTTTTTTTTTTTTGTGGAAATAACAAGTGGTAATTCACATTTTTTCACAGAATTAAGGCATCCAACAAATTCTAGGATTAAACAAAGTTGATTTTACACTACATTTACATTACATTATATTACTGAGCAACTTTTTCTATGCTGATGTAGCATCTAATCCATTAGTAGAAATATTCCAATTACATCAGCAAAAAAGCCAGGCTTTTGAAGAGCACTTTGCAAGGTCATGAGTATTTGCATCCATTTTTCTTCACTCTCAGATCAAGTTTCATTTCTGTGTTTGTTCTATCCCAGCTGACCTGTAACGCCCTAAAATTAATAGTACAGGAAATATAAAGTGGCAGGAGAACTTGCCTGCAAATTGCTTGGGTCTTTGTAATTTTCATCAGATGCAATCTGCAGTTTCTCTTGGATCCATTTTTCAAGCTCGTCTGCATCACGCTGGAAAAACTGGAATCGATAGGAATCTTCAAGTTTTTGGCGCCTTAGAGAAGAGAGCTCCTTGAACCTGTGGTAACGGTCCAAAACTTGCTGACGCCTTTCTTGGATATCTTCTGCTGTTTCCAACACTTTTACACCACTTGGATCCATTTTCTGAAAGCAATAATAAAACCCCATTATGTTTGTCCTACAAAACATTTGTAGATCAGGAAGAGATCCATGCAAAAAAAAAGCTGCTTTTTAAAAATCACACGTGGTTTACTTACAGTTCTACTCTGTGTGTGCAGGTACAGGTATAAAATACAAATATCTTACATATAAATAAAACCACACTTCTAGCAGAAAATAGTGGTAAAGGAAAATTTACAAAGGCATTTAAGACCTATTTGGTTTGAACAAAAACAGCTGCAGTCATATAAAGTCCGTGTCATCTCAAACTGTAGCATGCAAGTGTCCAATACAAGAGCTAAAAATGTGGGTTTGTGCACAAATATGTGTAGGTACAGACATAAAATATTTCTTGTACAACATACCATATCTCAAAATATTGTATTCAAAATATTTAACACTAAACTAAAGAATATTACTCTTCTTTGAACAACAGTTAAGTGGCCCACATGTATCTATATACACGTACATACGTACAGAGACCCACATCTGTCTGATGCATCTCTTCCTTGATCTCTCAATTAAAAAAAAAGTTACAAACCCATCCCACCACTCTCTACATAACCTTTCAAAAGCCAGTAAGGGGCTTCAAGGATCTGGCCTTAGACAAGTAAGTCAAGGAGCATTTTGCTTAACCAATGAAATTGCTCCAACTGAAAATCCTTCTATGTTGCTTTATGTACTAAAACCTAATATTGTTACCACAGGCAGGAAAGATGTGACTACTGATCTGCTTTTTCTCTTTTTTTAAAATTGGGACAACCTTTAATTTTCAGTTCCTAAACTTTCAAAAAGGAATTTGATTTTCAGTAAAAGATCAGGGCACTAGAATAGAACTGTAACACAAAATTTAAAAGTGGAACTATTATTATCATTGAAGTTTGTAAAATAAGTGGTTAAATATCCAACTATGCATATCAAGAGGTTGTTGCAACAAACACTCCATGCCTGAACAATTTTGCAATTAATGTCTTAGTGTACAAGTGTTTACATGAGTCACTCACTTAATGCTTTTCTACCATCAGTTCTGCACTCTCCAAGCTAAAGGTACTTCTCATAAATCCTATCAGACAGGGAAGAAACCCAGACTAGAACTGCAGACTAAAAGGCATGGGCAATCAGTTAAAATACACCATTAAATATTAAATTGTTATTTAGTCATTAGTTAGCTGCATGCTTTAATTAGACATGTATCTTGCATAATTGTATGGAAAACTCCACAGGTTGGAAAGTGATCTACAGGGCCATGTTTTCCAAGCACTTATAGAAGGACAATCTGATAGAAAGGAACATATGGGGACGAATCCACAGATTCCTGAGCTACCGTTCCAAGGTCCCCACCCTCCAGAGGACAGCCGTGCCAGCAGCACTCCTCGCTCCCATGAACTCTGAGCCCCAGCTGCACTGCGGCACTTGCAGGAAGGAAAGAAAATTCAGCTTTGTTTTTTCTTCCACTCATTACTGTCAAAAGAGGGCAAGGAAAAAAACCGCTCCAGTGTGTGCAGACTGTTACATAAACGAAGCCCAGGTTTCGCCTCAGTGCTACCAAAATCTCCACTTGATTAGTGTATCTGAGCATTAAACGCTCAAACCCCTGAACATAACTCAAGCTCAAGCACAGATATGGTTCCCTGAGAAAGCAGCGTTTTTTTCCAGCACTCTTTGAAACAGCCTTTTTCCTTCAGGAAAGGAAGTTGTTGCCAAAAACTTCTTTCCTGCCCTGTTGTGCTGTGTTTGAATCCCAACAATACTACTTTTAAACTGTGTTGTGCTCAGAAATAACACAGTGGCAGTTCGTCTAATGTACTGCATGGCCGGAGCCCCTCTCTGCTGGTTCTGATTTTGGGCAGTACTGGGAGAAAATTGAATCCTGGTCAGTCTCTGAAACCACTGTACAGTCATTCACTGTACAATAAAATTCAACTTGTATTTCAATATTAAAAATAACCTCCACAAAGTGATGTGAAAACATTTTAAATTATTTACTTATTTACATTATTAATCTAGGGAAATATATAAATTTTTGAAATTATAATTTCAAACATTGTTACAATATTGAAAGCCAAATGGGAGACCTCCTGTAATTTGCCCTGGGAGCTGGTTTGCCTCTCACCACACAAGCCAGGCAATCTGGCTCCTCTTTTTGCTGGAATTGGTTAAAAGAAAGGCTCCTTTTGTAACTACAGTGGAGCGAGTCAATTGTAAAAGAAGTGCTTTAGTGTAGCAATAATGGACTGTTCTTCCTGCAGCCCCAGCCGACGTCAGCAGTGTCTGTGCCAGAGCCACCAGGGAGCTCCGAACTCAAAAGTCATGGATGCTGCAGAACAATGCAGTCTCCCTCCCTGCCATGTTATCACCTCCAACTGCAGCACTCCCTGGAATACCAAGCATCCCTTTAAGATGTTCCCAAACCTTGGTTCAACTACATGGTTTGAAGACACCTAGGATACACCTCTGCACTTCTTGCACGAATCCCACCAACTAAAAGTTGTGCTTTATGTTTTTAAGGTGAAAAGCACTGGGAGGTGACAGTGGCAGGCTGTCCCCAGATAACCGGTGTCATCCCTCCGGCCCCGCCCAGCACAGCCGGTGCCAGGCGATAAGGACGGGGCTGAGGGAACTTTCCAGGCCCCAGACAGAGGATCTGGACTGTCCTGATGACATTTAATTCCTCCTTTCATGCTGTAAGACTCACATTAGGTCAGCTTATGTCTAACTCAAACAATCAGAAATGCTTCTTCACCGTTTTGGTGATGTTACTTAAAAAGAAAAAAACAAAAAGCCAACAAAAAGAAGTAGGAAAATTAAGGGAAAATAACACGAAACAACAAAAACTTATTACTACTCTCATCCAACCATCTATGCCTTCCCCAGCCAATACAAATTACACATGAAATATACAACTGCAGGTATTTACAGACACCGCAGTGCAACAACGATGATGTCAGCAACACCATTCAAGTTCAGGAATAGCGGAATCGAGGTGGGTTCAACAGGAATTACAGTGGTGCCACACAGCAGAGCAGTCAGCATTTCCCTTACCAAAACAAGTTTTCAGGGATTTAAAAGCACAAATGTGAAATACACTCAGTGCTAGGCAGAAGATTTTAGTGTATTTTTAAAAGCAATTACACGAAGCTTAAAAAAATTAAACTCCTTTGCCTGAAAAACAATCAGACATCAATACATAAAGATCTTAAGAAGTAGTAATTACTTTCTCTTAAGATAAGTCCTGATGTTACATACATTCAGCATAAATGACCTCAACAGTAGCCTGTAACAGAAATATTTTCCCTATCAAAACATTGCTGCTTCCCAAGTATGCTCACATGAACAGCTTGATGCATTTATTTTAATGTTCATCAACATCACACTGTCAATCTTGTCTAAAGAAGATTTAACTGATATCAGCTACTCCCTCCTGGGGAATGGGAACAGATTGCTGATCTTTCTTCTTTATGCAAAAAATGGATGTGACAATAACTTTCAAAAGGACGGAGGAAAAAAAAACAAAACACCACATTTTCCCCAGGTTTCATTTCTCCCATTTACAGCTCCCTCAAAACACCAGGGAAGAAATGAACCACCATGACTGCCTGGTTTAGGGAAGTCCATAAGTACTTGTACTGCTGGAAAATCAAAGAATCCTTCTGAAAACACACAGCACTGGCTCCTGCAAAGGGAGCCTGAGCATGTTGTGTTACAGAGAAGGAGTTAAGGATGCCATCTCCTATCCTAGAGATTTAAAACACTATGGGGACAAAAATTAATGGCTGGCCTTTTGGTTTGTTGAATTTAACTTCACAAAATAAAGACATTTTAAGATTAGACTAAATGCAGCAGAACACTGTGTCCAAATATGCTAATAAGGAAGGTCACAAACAGCCCCAAACCTCCACAAATTCCAAGCCAGAAAAATCAGTCAAGCACTGCAGTACAAAAAGAAAAAAAAAAAAAAAAGAAAAA
>WEKY01013316.1:0-64484 GCA_013390045.1 Picathartes gymnocephalus | reverse complement strand
AAAAAAAAAAAAAGAAAAAAAAAGAAAAAAAATCAAGATGTGCTGAAGTTGCTGCTTGATGCTATAGACTCCTACAGACTAACCACAGTGCAGGTAAAATTCAAACCAGCCCCAAAATTTAAGCAGGTACTGCAGGGACACACAAACTGTCACATTAGAACAAAAAAGAAATGTAAGTTGTTTAAACCAAAGTGGTTGCAAAGTTGGTGATTTAGGCCAACAAGAGGGTTTGAGCACAGCCTCAACTATGCACTTCTGTGACCTGTTCATTTTTAGGCATTTAATCTTAAAATCTCAATTCCACTATTTAAATAAGAGCAGTTGAATTGCCCATCTGAATTTGGTGTCTTTACATAGAAGGGGACTTTTTTGGATTTGTTTTTGCCTTAACATCACAGACCTCTGATAAAACTATCCAGGGCTGGCAAGGACTACACTCTGCTGAGACTCCTGAGAAAGCAGATTACCTTGACTGCATTGCAGAAATGCAGAGTTTACAGGTAATACAAGATTATATAAGTAACCCCAGCACTTTTCATCCCCATTTGTCATCTTTTCATTATCGTTTTAATTGCAGTATAAACATTTACATCACTACCATTTCCAAATAAAATCTAGTTGCTTGTGTTCCCCAGCTGAGGTCTGATCCATACATCCTATTTATTTTATCACCACTGAAACAGAAGAATCACTGTGTAGAACAGTTGCACCACAACAACTCAAGGATTATAAATTTGTCCAAGTGGATGAACAGGAACCAAAGCCAATTTTGAATGCACAATGCTCTGCACTGTAAATCTCACGGCTGATTTGCAGATGCTATAAAGAAAAAGATTCTGCTCAAGTACATTTTAAAACAAAAACCTCTTGAAAAATTAATCAGTATCAAAACCTGATTATATTGGACTATAACTCCTATAAAATGTTCACACATCATGCATCACAGACAGAAATCAGGCAACTCAAAAGTATTAAAGGAAAGGCAGATCAGACTCACACTAAGTGCAAATAAAGCACGCACTGTATAGAATAAATTCAAACCAATGGCTTTTGTTACAAACAGGTCACTCCAATAAAAAGGCAGGCAAGTGTGGCAAGGGCACTTCATGCATTACAGAAAAATACCTGGACTTTGACTTTACGAAACGATGACAACATGATGGAAGAATGTAGAGTCTAAAAGGGAGGGGGAAATCAAGATAACATTCAACTAATGACCAGCATAAGGATATGGCTGAAATTTTTCTGTCACAGTACCTGTTAATCACTTTCCTTTTGCTTTCTTGTCACATAAAACAATTTGGTGTTAGTGTTACCCAAGCTACTGAAAATGACAGACCTCCTCATGCAAAAAGAAGGTTACACTAGCAACAGGAAAACTTAGTTAATTCAGTATGTACTAACCTTTCCAGTTAGTTAAAAACAAACCAAAAAACTACCATAATTGGAAGGTCAAAACAGAAAGTAAAGTAAATTATCTGGACCTGGCAAATGATGGTTCTTGCTACAGCATAATCAAGTGTAACGGCTTAATTTGAAGACACAAATTCAATGAGAAGGTTTGGAATGTAAGTACCTACAAAAATGTTGACTTCCAATTGCCACAAGAAAAAAAAAAAAAGGACAAGTAGCAGTTTCTACAGAAGGTATTTTTTGAGATGCAGCTGTTAAGAGTGTTCAATCCACTGAATTTTCAGCTGTAAATTTCCTTGCCTTCCACAACCCTATGGACACATTGCAATCCCTCCATGGAAAACTGCAGCAGTGTGTGTGCCTTTGTGCCTGCTGGAGCTGTGCAGGTCTCTCTGGCTTTTGCACAGCTTCACCTGTGTCAGCTGCAGCAGCGAGCCGGCACGTTCCCCGTCTGCTGGATCCATGGGCAGCCCCGGGAGCACAGCCCGGCCGCACTCGCAGTCTCAGTCTCCATCCACGGCATCTGCAGTCTGCTCCACCCCATTCTTCTGCTGCCTACACTCACTCCAGGGACAAATGGAAAAAACAAACTCTCACACTACACTAACAAGGAGAGGAGAAAAGGGAGGAATTCGTATTATTTCCTCCAATACAAGGGAAGTGATCAAATGTCCCCAGAAAGCAATGTATTTATGATTAAAACAGTTACAACCCCAAAATACATTAAATAGGCAAAAAAAGGCAGCAAAGATAGCAAATTGTGTTAAATTACTAAGGTTAGTTGTAAATGTCATAGTTGAGAAATACAAATTTCACACCAAGGGGTACCACCCTCCATCAAGAGAATGAAGGCCTCTCTTATGCTACTGCTGTGCATGAGAAAAATGTGCAAAAAATGCTTAAAATGTGTAAACGTAACCACCATTTTTGTTATTGTTGCTACCTTTGTTACTAAAAAAATGACTTCTTGTGAACAATGTAATCTGTTATACTGGTTCAAGTATATTCCACATCTTAACAATTCCATTATTACAGTTACAGATCCTCCACACAATGCAGCAGAAAGCATCCCATTTTCAACCTTTTGTCCATTATTTTCTCTGTACAATCTACAAATAAGGACAAATGAAGATTTCAAGGAAGAACTCTCTGCTAGTTGTATATAAATGCATGAAAATCCCACAGCGGGATTTAAAATTTGTTTTGAATAAATCTGAATCCCTGACTAAGGCCTTTCAGTGAACACAGTCATTGGAATCTTCTGGCACTTTGCTGAAAACAAAAATGCCAAAAGAAAATGCATTATTTGTTTTCCAGAAAGATACAGAACCATTTCAGGCTGAGTTGGTTTTTCTTTTTTTTTTTCCCCCGATGTGTTCATTCGCCATCTCCAGACAACTGCTCTTCAAAACCTATTTAAATATGTATGAAAGACTGCTCAAGAGTCACGTACATTTTCAACTGGAACACGACCTGATATGACAAAACAGCTACAAAAAAATCCTGAACAGCCAGTATGAACCTGCTGAAAAAATATACAGTGATAATTGCTTGGTTTTCCTCCAATATCAGGGAAAATGGTTGCCCTGTTGGCACACATTTATGACCCAATAGTGCAGATTTATACTGTTATAACCAGGTAAGGCGTATGCGGGCAACAAATTGAGAAACACTTGACTTGGATTTATTTTAAATTAAAAAAAAAAAAAAGAAAAAGAAAAAAAAATCAGGGCAGGGACAAATTCTGATTCTTTTATAAAGGAAGCAGTAGACCTTGCCCTACATACAAAGTGACACATATATGAAAGGAACAGAGGTCGGGAGACTCCGTTGAAATCCCTCCCTGCTTGTCAGCTCTGCCGAGCCACCCCCGTGTCCGTCCGTGCCCGGAGACCCCGGGGCCGTGCGGAACGAGCTCTCCCCGCTGACCCGGACCCTCCATCGCTTCTTCCTTCTCCTCGCCGCATCTCCTGACCTTGGACAGGGCTGGGCAGCCGCGGGAGCCATTGCTGTACAATATTTCCCGGCGCCGCGGAGCGCGGGGGGCTCCATCCCTCGGGAATTCTCCCCGGTAAATGCTAGCTGGCACCCCCGAAGGGACGGGCGGGCACGGCGGGGGCTGTTACCCGCCGGGGACATTATTTTCCGCCTGTTTGTCCCTCCCTGGGGCGCTGAATGGAATTCCAGCCGCTGGTCGCGCTGCTTAGGGCGGCTACGGCCGCTCCCCGCCCGCCCGCCCTTCACCCTCGCCGCGCCCCCGCCCTTCGCTCCGCTCCGCTCGCCCGAAGGCCGTGGGAAGACCCCGGGCCCGGCTCTAGGGCTCCCCGCGATAAAGAACCGTCCGGCGGAGCCGCAGAGGGCGAAAGTGAGCGGCGGGCGGGACGCCCGCAGAGGCAGGGCCGGCCTCAGCTTCCTCCGGCGCACCCGCACACCTGTGCCCGGCTGTGCGTGCGGGGCTGGGTGAGCATGAGCAGGGCGCGGCAAAAGCCGCGCGGCGCCCCCCGCCCGCTCTTCGCCCCATCCCCTCACCGGGTTTGTGGGTGCGCAGCGACCTCCCGCCGGCTCCGCGCCCTCCGCCACGGACCGCGCGCGCCGCCCGCGCCCGCCTTTTTATAGTGCGGCCGGAGGTGACGTCAGCGCCGCAGAGCGGCCCTGCCCGCTTGGCGGAAAGAGCCGAAGAACTTCGGAAAGAATCGGTAAAGGACAGCGGAGAGGCCACGCCCGTCTGAGCTCCGCCGGTGAACAGCGGGGAGCCGGTGAGAGCCGAGTGATTCCGGAAAGGAACGAGCAGTTCCGGAGAGACCGAGGTGTTCGGAAAAAACCGAGGGAAAGGGTCCGGAAAGGAACGAGAGGTTTCGGAAGGAACCGAGCAACTCCGGAAAGAGCCGAGGAGAGGGGGAGGTTGCGGAGGGCGTTTGTGCCCTGCAGGGACCGGCCTCGGGCACCACAAAAATACACGATTAGAGAAGGAATCGGTTAAAATGTCCGCGCAGGGGGTCAAGAGAAGGGGTCTCTGCCTTCTCCGGATTCAGGGTCAGTTTGGGTCTCAGAGAGTCGAGGTTCTGCGGTTTAGTGACGGGGACAGGTCACCTGTGCAGCAACCACTCGCTCAAAGCAACAGCTTTGTTAGTTTTACATTATACAGACATGTATTTAATATATGTATAATACATACACACAGACATATATATATAAAATTTATATCCAGATGTATAGATGTATAGGTAAAAGTTGCTGCAGTGTCACTCAGAAGCCTGGCAAGGACACAGCATCAAAAGGCTGCAAGCACCTGTCAAGGGAAAGCTATTTCTGAAAATCCGATGCATAAACTCAAAGGAAAATGAGCCTCTAGCATTAAATCAATGTTTAAAATAGACACATTCTACTCTAAAAAATTAAATAATTACAGATTAGAGAGTTGGAAGGCAGCAAGAATGTTACTGGCTCAAAGTGGTGAGTGGGTTTGATGGCTGTGTGAATTAATAACACTTTATTTGAGTGAAGTACTTAATTGGAAGCATGGGCACTTACAGTGCCATCACATCCTTGGGACTGCCTGGAACTCCTGTCTCCAAGCAGGAGACTGACTCACACCAACTTTGATGCATCTCATCCTGAAGGCACAGTATTTCCACATCTGCAATGCACTCCTTGGTCATATTTGATATAAATATACATGTAAAACCACCAGGGATATATGCATATGACCTTATTTGCACTGCATCTTCACAACACCAACTGGCTAACATCCAAGCCTGCTAAAATGACAAAAACAAGTCAAACATTCAGCTCAAGCAGCAGATACAGCCTCAAGCTACATCTAAAAATAAATATTGATTCTTACGAAGCACACACATTATTCATTTAGAAAATCTTATTAACATTTTTTAAATAGTAGGTATGTGGATGTTCTTTACTGACGCAGAAAAGAATATCTTGTTTTTTATAAAAATATATACTTTTATTTACCCCACAAATGTTAGAAAACCCTAGTAGCTGTCAGCAAAAAAAGAAGTATTGTATTTCACAAGTACATCATCAAATTCTTCCTTGGGTTTGGCACAGGCACACAATTGTTTCTAAAAGACAGGACCAGTTACTGTCTTGGCAAAGTGAATCTCCACCATAATTATGGATATGCAATACATAATTAAAACATCTCCACTAAGTATTAAAAAACCTTGTATATTTTCAAGTATGCTAATAAAAGTTGCATTGCTTCAGTTATCTGGCAAAATGGACACCAGGAGGATATTTCCAATTTCCCAGAACAATCACAAGGTAGCAGTAGTCTAAAGTATTCCAGAGTCAGTTTACAAAATACACAAACCAAATACAAATTTAACTTAGCTACTAGACCATTTTAAAGACAACGTTAAGGCTTTTACAGGTCTGAATTCCAAAGCACATTACAACCTTTACTCAGAAATCTCAAGAACTATGTAGAAAATCAAATTCATATTCTCATATGGACTCAACTCCATGTTCTACAACTTCAAACCGCGGTGCCTCTAGGGAAAACAAACCCCAGTCTGGTAAAAATAACATTTTCAACTTGCAACAGTATATTGCCAGAATAATTAGCTACCTTGTAGAACTCAGTAGTAACTTTTCCCATCTTAGAGGCCAACAAAACAGTTCAAGGACAGCTGACTTTAAATCCAACAGACTTCCCATCTCCTATATGCATCAAGCAGCTGTGGATTTTCTTGACCATCCCTCTCCAACAGAAAAAAACCACAGAATTTCTATTGTTACAGGAGCTCTTCTTTCCCCCACAAACCTTTTGGAGCAGTGAGTCTACCTTCCTTAAACCCAGAATCCTGCCTTTTGGAGTGAAGTTACATCCAAGGGAGACAAGCGTCAGCACTGCTCAGCTTTTGCCAGCCTCACCATAGTTTTCAGATGATGTTGAGACAAACACGTCCATCAGCATAATTACAGCTGAATTATAAAAGACAAATGTAAGAAATACAAAAATAAAGTTCTAGCAGTACATTTGAGATTGATCAAGCTGTTAAGAGTTCATAAAGCTGTGAGGTATTTTCACTTCCATGAGCTGAACAGCACTGTGCAATTTTTCAGTCCAGGAGTCCTTAACCTCCAGAGCCATCAGGACAATGGATTTAAAGCACCTTCCACATGTTTAAACATATGAAGGAAAAGTCTTGAAGTTTCAGTAATTTATTATACAAGAACTTATAAAGATCTAATGCAAAGATTAACTTCCAGTCTAACTAATAAATCTTCTTGAATTAAATGTTAAGGGGAAAGGAAATACAGACTGATTTATGTTCTCCAAAAAGAAGGTGTCAGAATGCCCTTCGGTAATGGAATTTCCTCCGCCTGTAGACATTTCTAATGGAGAGAAAGACAAATAATGAAGAAAAATAAACGTGTATCTCAATTTGGCATCTCTGTCAGGAATTCTGATGGCTCTTACTGTACAGTCAAAGAATTGCTAATAAAATGTACCAGAACTAATTATGAAAGTACAACTCCAAAGCTGTCATATTTTAATATCATAATCTAAGTCAACATTCACAGAACAATTTAAACAATCAAGTATTTTTATAGTTTTGCAAGCTTTATTAAAAAAATATGCAAAATGCAATGCTAAACAAACACTACAGAGAGCAGTTCAAAGCATCATTTCCCCATATATCTCATCAGGACAAGTGCTAAAGACAAGCAACTACTGATAAGAAATAGCTGTGACAGAAATGACTCAGCAGAATCCTCCTCAACATGTACATCTCCTCTCACTGATCTTCCTTCATAACCAAAATACATTTTCAGTGATAAAAATTAGATGTGAGATAAGAAAGCAGTGAGATGTCTGACATCATAACTATCATTAAGGTAATTCAGTAATTGAAAAGTTACAAAAGATGGGTTAAATCATAGAGAGAGGTCTGAATTATCAGGTGTGCTGCAAGCAGTGCCAGCCTCATTATCCAAATGATGCATATATTAAGTGATGGGAAAAACCAAAACCCAAACCAAAACACTTGAAAATTAAATGAACAAAAAAATTCCCCAAGATAGCTTTACCTGAACGAAATTCTTCAAACGTGACAAGCAGCCCATCTGGCCAGAGCTGGTCACAGCTTCAATTCTGCAGAAACAACAGCACGTTTTAAAATCTATTTAGAAAGTTGAGTTTGATTCACAAGTGGGTGTGGGGGTGTACGGCAGAGATTGGAAAACATGGATGAGTAATTTAAGAATGAACACTGACATTCCTAACCCCAGATATCATACCTTGGGATATAGGATTTCTGGATAAAGAACATTGTTTTCCAGAACTGAATCCCATACTGTTTCATCAGAGCATTGCCACACACCTGTGATACAGAAAGGCACAAAGTGCAGGTTACAGAACTGGGTTTCAGACTTGCATGACAGCTGCAATGAATCTGTTCCATACCAACGACTTAATGCTTTATTCAGACATTTAAAGAAATACGCCTACACTAAAACAAGCAAATCCTCTAAATGCTGTTACTGTCACCACAATCACCTTTTTTCCTGTTGACTGTGGTGGCCACTGATACCAATCTTGTTATCCTTCATTTCACCCCAGTCTGCCTCCAAAAGTAGTTCTCTTCCCTAACACCATTTGCTAGGGCACACTGTGGTCATTTCCCCACTGTGATTACTGCTGTGTGCAGTGATTCATCAGCTTTCTCCACACAGCTTACAGGACAAATGTTCCTCTGACTTCACCACCCCTAACAGAATTCCCCATGGGGTATTTCACTTCCCACTTTCTCATCTGTACTTTTACAGTTCTTTAGAAGCGTTTGAAGAGCAGAGAAGCTGCTTCTGTTCCACAGTGTTTGTGTCCCCTGACTTCAGCCTTTAACTGTGGCTCTTATTTAACACAGGCCTATATCTTAGGATGTAGGATTAATATCCATCAGGCTCTGATCTTTTCAGCCTGAAAAACTTATCCTGTTTTATAAACTAATTTGGCTGGAACAGCCACAGGACCTCCTTGCACTGTATGAACTGCCAAGTGCTTAGAACAGACCTTATATAAGACCATACAACTATTTTTAAAATACCAGGAACCTTAAACAGAATCAAATACAATAGAAGTTGTGTTTATAAAAACTTCAGTTTTGAAAACATTCAGCTCCAAAGCTGTATTTGCAAGAACATGGAAATATTCACATTCCTTTCTGAAGGACAAGTTACAAAAAGCAGCTGTGAATCCCACCTCAGCAATCCTTTCAGAACCCAAAAGCGATGTAAACTGCTGACATTTAACTACTAACAGTTATCCACACCACTTACTTCCAGGAAATCCAAAAGCAGCATAGCTGTCACATCTGCCAGAGGCTCCAGATTCAACATTTGCGCAAGCCAGCGCCATCCATAGCTCAGACCATGAGGATGTGCCTATAAAGCAACAAAGAAGTTACTCAGCACTTGTTTTATGACTTGTAAAACACAGTTATCAAAACAGACAGTTTTCTGATTTACTTTCTTCTTTATAAAACTTGACATAAAACTTGATCATTGTGAAAACATAAAGGAAGTAAAAGTCCACACCATGAATTACTTGGCATTGCTTTGTTCATCATTATGACCATTTTCCTTCAAATATATCCTGAGCTAGTTTAAATTCAGCACACCTCGACCACAAAACAAGCTTCCAATAGATTTAATAGACTCCTGGGATAGTAACAAAGTTCTAACTATAATGCCATACACATACCCCTTGTTTGTTTCCATAAGGCCACCGGAGTTGAATGATGGCAGCATAGAGACGAATCATTCCTGACATCCTTTTAAGAAAATGATCTTGTTCTTCCACTTTAGAATCATGAACTTCATATCCAAGCATCCTTAGTATGAGAAAACATTCCAGTATTAGTACAGCAAAACACATTCACTTGAGTCCCTGCAGCTCTCAGCTTACTCGAACCCAACTGTACTGAGAATAGGGATTCTTCAAAAACATGCAAGAATTATTGCAAACGCTGATCATGACCCTCTGGATCATATGTTCCACCATTTGGTGAGGCACTGGGACAGGCCACAGAGAAGCTGTGGCTGCCTCATCCAAGAAAATGCTCAAGAACAGGCTGGATGGGGCTCTGAGCAACCCGATCTAGTGGAAGGTGTCCCTGTCATGGCACGGGGTTGGAACAAGATGGTTTTTACACACTTGGAAGTGAACCTCCGGAGTCAATACTCTGTGTGCTCAGGGATGGGAGAAAGTGGAGCTTCACTCAGAATAGTCTTCACCCTTGCAGGGTTCATGCAGAAAAAGTCCAGTAATAAATTTACCTCTGATACTCTTCCATAGAAGTCCCTTCTTTCCGAGCAGGGTAAAATGGCACAGAATATGGGCACTTTTTGTGCAGATGAGCTAAAAAGATGTCTCCGACTCGAGGGTGTAATTCCCAGATTCCTGAGAGCACCACAGCAATTGGGAAAGCTGCATCATGGTGAAAAGATACTTCTCCTTCCCCATGCCTCTGGAGGGTAGAAAAGGAAAGTCAGCCACTACTCCTTTAAGTCATTTCTCAGGCAAAAAAAAAATTCTCACTTCTGTAGTTAACCTTTACTAAAGAATCCGAATGTTTCCATGGCTATGAAGCCAAGGATAGAAAAGCTGATAAAGCTGCATATCCTCAGCTCCCACAGAGAATGACAGTAAATTCTGGCTCAGGATAGAAAAACGGGATTAGCAAACACAGGCCCGAAGTGCAGGCTGCACAGATATTCTCAACTCAAACAATCACTTTCAAATGTTTACAAATCAGTCACAGTTTTACTCCATGGGCTGACTTCTGTATGCATTTGTTCTGGCAGGGATAAAAGTTTCAAACAGCTCAAATTTTGCAAATAAAGACTAGAGAAAAATACTGCCAACTTCAAAAAACAGCTTAAACTTCATTTCTTGAGAGGTGCTAACAACAAAGCAGGGACTGAAGTTTGCCTCTTGAGCCTTAGTGTTGGGGTTTTTTGTCCCTCAAATTCTGCCAAGATAAAAGGTTTGAGCCTATACACAGTTTTGTGACATACCATAAATTAGCTATCAAACTATCTTCCACAACACTGTACCTACCTAGTTCAAATAAGGTGTAAGCCTGAAATTTAAAAATTTTTCCTCCAAGAAGAAATAAAATAATGGGTGGAAGAGAAACTAAGTTCTTTCATTGCATTAATACAGGCAAACTGAACACTCAGTGATTTTGTTTTTCATAGCTGAAGAGACAGTTCAATGTCCAAAGCATCTCCTAGAGCACTGGCTACCGGTGCCACCCCAAAGAAGACATCTCCTCACCACAAACTTCTCTGCAAGTTTGTAACAAACGAACTCCAGCCCCTGTGGATGCTGAGTCACTGATACCATTTGCCCTTCAGTCTGAACAGGCTTCCCAGACAGCAGGTTATTGATCTTGTCAAACACCTCTCTCAGCTTAGAGCCTGCAAATACATAAGGAATGTATGGAGACAGAAGATAAGGGAACAGCAGACAAGTCTTATCCAGACTACATCAAGCTCATGAACACCAAATCCACATTCCAAAGGGCACCTTTGCTCCATTTGATTAACCAAACTTAATCCTGATGAAGAAAGATGCTTCTGAAGGAAGCAACAGGCCTTCAAAACACAAGCAAAGCCTGCTGCACAGATAGGCTGTGTGCAGGTCAGCTTTCTGCTGTAGGGATAATTACAGGAACATTTGATAGGCTTGCGCCCTGATAAAATCTTTAAAGCAAAAGGAATTTCAGGGGGATTGAGCTCTTGGTATTTTCCTGACCTGATATGCTAGAGATCTGGCTCACAGGGATTGTAGCTGCTTTCTGCAAGTTTGTTTTTATCTTCTTCACCTGGAGAGCAAACAAACAAACAAACAAACAAACAACTTTAAAATCCTTTCCAAACAAATACGTATCTATAATAGTTTGGATGAGCAGAGTGGTAACAGAGGCTGCTACAATAGAGTTTTTAATGAAAGCTATCCTATTTACCCTAGAAATTAAGATAACATCTCTTCAACAGTCTTAATAATTTTTTCATACCTCAGTGTTGCCTTTGCAGTTTCCAATTTCACTGAAAGCAGCAACACATTGCTCAGCAGCATCCTGAAGCTGTTGGTACCACTGCATGATACTTTCTTCTGTTTTAAATTGAAGTCCTGTTATTAAAAAAAACCCAAACAGTATGATAACTAAGAAAGACCTAAACCTAATTTTTACAAAATGCAAGGCAAAGAAATAAAAAATATTTTTAAAAAAGCCTAACCAACCCTCCTTCTGCTGCTTTCCTCCCGACTGCTGTGCAGGGGCAGGAGTCTGACTCTTCATCTGCTCTTTTTTCTCTAACTCTTTCTGCTTTTGTTTCTCTTCCTCTTCATCTTTCCTCTTTTTTTCTTCTAGAGCTGCAGAGATTTCCTGCTGCATGCTGGATATCAACCCTCGCATCTCCTGCAGGGCTCGTTCAGTGCTGGCCACATCTGCTTGAGTCGGGAATCCTTTCTGTCAAGAAACAGGAGAGGTAACACAGCATCAGCTTTCTGTTCCAGTGTCAGAGGGCCAAGAGGAAGAGAAAGGAGCCTTTGAAGCATTTGCCTTCAGATAATCTGGGAGCTAACTACATATTTTATCCCTATCTCCTTTATTTGTACATAACATTGGTCATAATATTTGTAAATAATGTAACTCCCTGACTAAATCTCATAAGATCTTGGACAACAAAAATTAAGAATACAGTTGGACAAGTGAAAATGAACTCCAGTGCAAAGCCCTGATAGCTCCCTCTGCTGAAAGCCAACTGTGACAAGCTGGAACACAGGATTAGCCTTATTAGTGTTTTATTTTTCAAGATTTGTATCCCATTCTAGAGAGAAAAAATGCCAAGGAAGGCCAGCTACTGCAGAAAACTTATGAGCAGAGGAGAATCATAAGATGTTCAATTCATGAACCAGTCCACTGCCACAGAATGGACCTTTACAGCACCAAGAGTTTACAGCAATTTAATTTGAATCTTTCTCCTGTAGGAAGTTCTCATGCATTTTAATAAGCCATTTTCAAGAGAACAGCTGAAGTGCCAGAGGAAAGAATTCCCCTTTGAATTTGGGTGCTTTATAGGATGAATATCTAAAAACATTGCTGTGACATCTTATTTAATGGCTTCATGACAAGCTGCCTTTGAAGACAACTACAGGGAGCTTTATGAAAAAATGACTGCCAAAGTTAAAAACTCCAGAGTCTGTACCTCGCTTGTGGTGCGGATGAGCCCTGACACCAGTCCACAGATCTGGTTGCCACGATTGCTGTAGGCAGACAGATCAATTCTGGGCAAGTCTTTGTGCCTGTAGTTGGGATCAATCTGCTGGTTCAGCTGCAGCAGTTCCTCCTGGATGGAATAAAGGCGACGCAGTCTCTCCTGGCCCTCTTCCTTGCGCAAACGTTCCAGCTCTTCTTGGCGTTGCCTCTGCTGCTCTGCCTCACGCAATTTTAGGTTCAATATCTGGGAAGACAAAGACACAAGAATCATAAAATACTTCAATAACTCCAGTTGTACAGTTCCTTCCTGTACAACTGATGGCTCCAGCTTTAAAGGGCCTTCCTGTTCCTATGACACAAATGCCTTTACTGCATTTCCACACTGCAGCAGGTGCCCAGGATAGCACTAGAAAATCCATCCTCACTCCAGGGTGTCATGGAAATACAAATAAATCAATTGTCTTTCCAGTTCCCACCCAGCAGTCATGGTCTTTTGTGAAAGACAATTCTTAAGAATCTCAGACCTTTGCTCTATGTCGGTGTTCTTCCTTCAACTTCTCTTGCTGCCCTTGAGCTTCCTTCGAGCTACAACACATATAAAGACAGAAAAACTGTATTCAAGACATTCAGGAGACAAAACACAAACCAACACACAGTAAGTTATTCTTAAAACAAGCAAACAGAACTTTAACTATCACAAATATTGTCTTTTTCTAACCACTGAAACCTCAACAATAGCCAGACATCTACTCTGACAGCCAAATTCTAACAGGATAGTTCATGTAAGACGAGCAGCAGGTAAGATTTCCAACCACAAGTGAACTAGCACAGAATTGTCAGGCACGGGAATTAATCCCCACTTTGATTAAATGCTATAAAATTCTAAGGATATCAGAGGTAATCTCACCTCTTCTCCATTACTTCTTGCAACTCTTGGAATTCCTGATGCCGCTTTAGCTCCCTCAGTTCATCAAAGCGCTTCAGCTGCTCACTGGCCTGGGCATAGGCTGCCCTCACCATCTGCTCCTGCTCCTCCTGACGCTGTCTCAGCCTCTCCTGCATTACAGAGGAGCCAGAGGCACCAAAGGTGGTCACTGAACAATCTAGACAGAAGAAAACACAAACTAAACTGCCCAACATTTATAACTTGCAGTACTTGCACTGTTACCTCTGACCATGCAGCTCTCCTGGCACTAGCAGACACCCCGTCAACCATTTTTTCTTACCTTCGCTTTCAGCCTGTGCATCTCTTCATACATCCGAATGCAGCCTTCGACTTTTGCAACTTTAGATGACAGAACTGCTGGAACAACTTCTTGATTTATTTCCAGGGGATTAAGATGATCATTTTCCTGCATGGTCAGCATAAAAGCAAAATTAGTGACTAAGCACATGATCAGCAACTCATGGAGGAAAAGAGAGAAAGCAAGTCTCCTAAACTATTGTTTGTGAAGAAACAGACAAAGGAGTCAACAAACACATGTTTCTAGAGCAGTTATGTACCCCAGTAGTGCAACCTCACTATTTTGAGTATCCTCCAGCACATTTATGAGATTGGGATAATTACTTCTCCAATCACTAAAACTGGAAACAGACCTACCAAGAGTCTCAAGGACACTGACAAAGGCCATCTGACAGCTGGAAAGCCCAGACAACCCCTCATGTCCTCTGAACAGCCAGGGAAAGATGTTACACTGGAAGAAGTCAAGACAGGTTTATACTTCGAATCATTCTTCAGGAGGAATCTTGAGACTTTTATGAAGCTTATCACATCTTGCTGCTTCATTAATATCTTTTGCTCACAGTACATTTTTTAAAGCTCACTAGAGGCAGCATGATACAAAACTTTGCTGCTCAGTATCACTGTCATGTGGTGAAGTCATCACTGAACAAAACAATGGACATTTCTCCTTCCAGAGAGAAATCATGAAATGGCTTCAACTTCATTACTTCCACAACTCAACTGCTCATTGCCCAGCTTCCTACCCTTCTATCTTGTAAAATAGAGTCAGAACACAGGAAAGTCACTCAAAGACTCCAGAGAACCTAATGTGGTTACTCACGACTTTTACAACAGCCCTGACCCTCCTCTGTGACCTTATCCTTGCAAATGGATGAATCCTGTGCTGCTAATCTATAACACAACAGAGTTCCAATTATTTTCCTCAGTTATGGTGAAAAATGGAATTTGCTTTGGGTCTACTGTGGAACATTTTTCTATGAAAATCTTGTTAATACCAATTTTATCATCACCTGTTCATGCTACAAAAAAATTAAAACTATGGATGTTTCCCCCATAAATTAACAGAGCACAAAGCAGCCTTAATCTGACAATTTATGGCAGCAAGCTAGGACTTTTTTTTCTCACAGCTGCTCCATAAACACATGGATTATAATCACAGAGCTACCTTGGTTTCGCTGGGCTCTGTAGATGAAGGTGATGAAGAGCTTCGGTGGCTGCCAGGCGAGATCTTCTCCGCAGACGCCCGTTTTGGGAGGGGAGTGGATTGTTTGGGCGTTGAAGTCCCGGAAGGTGTGATTTCTTGGGCTAATTGCCCACTAAGGCTGTCCAGCACCCAGCCGCAGTAAGGGGAGAGCTCAACGGGAGCCACACATCCTTCCAAGGCAGCCTTGAGAGAAAACATTCTCCGTGAATGCAACACAGCCTTAACATTCAATAAAACTTTAACACACCATGAGCACATCTGCACGGAAGTAGCTGCTTAATCATCGCAGCTCAGTATCCCATTTAATCCTTTTTTCTGCTGTCTTTCCAACACTTTTTCCGGACTCTCCTACTTTTGTAGGACATTTGAACCCCTCCGGGCCAGCCTCGCTCCCTGACCCCGTGCTCCCGAGCGAGGCCCTGGTCTGAGGGTATTTCAAGCCCTGAGTGTCACAGAGATGAGCGGTCGGTGCTCCCCACCGGGCAGGGCCGACTCCCGGGGCGAACCCTCACCTCATCCTCCTGCCAGCGGCTGCAGTAGCTCAGCCGGCCCTTGCTGGAGAGGCGCAGGGCCTCCAGAGTCTCGAAGCGGAGCTGCCACGACTCCATGGCGACCCTGTCCCGGTCCAGAGGGTCCCTCACGGCCGGACCGGCCCCATCCCACCCCTTCCGGGCCGCAATGGCCGCATCCGCCTCGGGCCGGGCGGGAGGGGCGGGCGCCCCCTGGCGGACAGGCGGAGCCCGGCCCGCTACCGCGGGTTCGAGTCCCGCCCCCGCGGGTTCGAGTCCCGCCCCCGGCAGAGGTGAGCTGAGGACGGGGGCCGAGAACACCCGCAGCTTCCCCGATTTCCCACGTATTCTGGGTATTCTCCCCGAGGAAGGGCTGGAGCTACCTTGCGCTGCTTAGCCCCAGTCGCAGAAGTAGAGGGAGGGTTCCACCCGTGAACCACAGAAATAGTTTGGAATGCAGTTGCCTGCATCAACAGCCCTGGGATGTGTTTGCTTTTCCAAACTCAGACACACACAGCACCTGAAGAGGAAATCCCCACCATAACCAATTAAAATGCAGTTTATTGGTTTCTCCCCCAGCACTTCTGGGATTTTTAAAGTGTTAAACATACGCAATTACAGATCTTTTAAAAACGGATTAGTTTAGAAAATTTTTATGACAAATACAGCCAATGACCACATCACATTGCACATAAATAGGATACAAAAGAGCAAAAAATAAAAACAAGGTTTATTTTTGCCCCCTTAAGAATCATTTCGTAGAAACAATAGGACACTAGAGAGCACATGGACTTTAGAGACTTGACACACAACAGACCTGATGTTCCAGAGGGTGCAGGGGAATTTGATGAAGAAGTTGAAGATCTGCAGCTGATCCGTAGTCGGCTTAAGACAAAGTCAGGATTTCATGCACACCCTGAACTCACATGGCATTTGCACCAAGACCCCAAATGAAGTGACACTGATTTCCTTCAAATTTAGATTGTTTTGGCTCAGTCCTGGGTATACTCAGGATCAGAAAATCAGGGCAAGAGGAGTAAAGCAACATTAGCATCACACTCACAAATAAAGGTAAGGATCAGGGAGTATATAAGGATCAAATATAAAAAACCAAATCAAACTCATAATTTCTGATATAAAATTGTTACAAACACTGTGGTTGTGCAGGAGATTATCTTTTGTGAGTGTAGAGCCCAGGCACCTCAGTAATTTTCAGCATCACACCAAGAGTATAAAAAAATTATTTAAAAAATCCCACAAGCAAAAAACCCCCACATGATCTCCCCAACAGAGAAACTAAATGAGAAGTGAAGCACGAAGAGAGCTCTTAAAAAAATTAACACACTCAACAACTCTGACAGGTTTTAAGAGCTGAAACCATCACGACCTTACAAAAGGAAAAAGGTCTTTTCCATTATATGCAAAACCACCCACTTTTGGGGCTCAGCTTATGGTGTAACACCAACCTCCAGCACCAAACCAGTATTGCTGATACCCCACATTTTGATCAGATGCCAACATAATTTTATTTTCTCATTCTCCAATAAAAAGATCTCCCAACAGTGACCCTGAAATGCCATCCCCCGTTTTCTTTATCAATATGGCTTTTGAAACAAAGCTCTTTCTGTGTGCTTAAAAAAGGTGTAAGGAGAGCATTCCCCTCAGAGAAGAGAGCGAGAGCAGCTGGGGGAGCCCAGCAAAGCACTTTCCCTAAAAACGTTGTCGTAGGAAGACTTGAGGAACTGGACGTAGTTCTGCATGCTGCGGTTGGTGCTCTCCGACTGCTCCAGCCGATCCCGCAGGTCCTGTAGGCGGCTTTCATATCGGTGCTCTGCCTGCACAGGGGAGCACAAAACAGTCTGAAAGGCAGCAACATTCATCCTGTTCATGTTAAACTCTTCCCCTAAAGTGCTGAGGAGAGCCAGAATTAGCACAGCAGGAGATGACATTACCATAGATGGTGCTGTGATATTTATACTTTCTGCTCATTCCCAACTCCATTCAGCAACCCGCTGATAAAAGCAGGAGACAACGTGGCTAATCAGTTGGGCTTTTAAAATATATTAGCTGCAGTTATGGAGAATTAAACACACTCATTTCTGAAAAGCAACTTGACCTGATCCATCAGCCAACACAATTCCAAGGAAAACTGAAGCAAGGAAGCAAGGTAAATAGGACATGACAAAAGATTCCCAGTCTTCCTTCTAGAAGAAATCCTTTCCTCTAGAAGAGAAATTGCACTCTCTATGATATAGGCAAAATGAAGTTGAAATCTGTCCATGATACCTGGTGCAAATCTCCTTTGAACACAAGGAAAGTCTGATTCTTTTCTTACACACACATAACATTACACCAAGTTCATTCACATCATTGTACTCTCACTTGCCTATCACTTACTACACACTCCTGAATCGGTGACACAGCAGACATGTCCTATGTCACACATACATGAACACACACAACAGCACATCACATTCAGACACAGCTCTGCATTACTTCAGCAGCACATCCACAGGATGATTTATGGATTCCAATTGTTGGGCACCACCAGTACAGCAAGAGTATCCCCCACAAGCCACTCACATCCTCTTTGCTCCGAAGCAACTGGTTCAGCTCTGTTTTATTCCTGCTCAGCTGGGTCTCCAAATCCAACATCTTGGACTGGGCTGCTCTCTCTCTTGAGACTGCTCGGTCTCGAGCTTGTTCCACCTACACGGAACAACAGCTTGGTTAAAGGGATGTCTATGGAAGAATGTTTTTTCCCTACCCGATGCCCACAAAAGCCCTTTAAAGTTTAACTGACACATTCTCATACATTCTCAGTCTTGTGCTTTTTTCTGTTGCAAAGCGAGTTCAGTTCTTCAACGGTGCTGACAGACAGCACCAGCACATTACTTGTATTTCACAGAACACGGATGATTTTAATGGGTTAGGTCATAAGCTGAGAAGATATTTCAGCATTCTCGCTATTCCCCTTTCACAGCTTGGGTAGCTTTGGGTGAATTCAAACATGAGAAATTACTCACTTGTCTTTTGGCATCCTCAATGGCCATCTCCAGCTGACGTGCCAGGGAGCTGCATTCACGGCTCTTCTCCTCCAGCCGCAGCTGACACTGATGGATCGACTCCTCACGTTTTGCTATGACCTGAAGGAATTCTATGTTCTGGGCACTCGTGGACTCTAGTTTTCTAGTTTAAGACAATAAGGGAAGGAAACCTATTCATTTTAAATGGAGTGTGTTTCATTCTGCCTTTTGTCAGGTCCTGACTCCTCTGGTAATAGATTCTATTCTCCCTGGAGAGATGAGAGCCCCAAGTTCTCCAGTCCTCAAATCAAAATTTCCAGGATTGAAGGACCTACAGAGTACCCATATACCTGCATTTTCTGAGACACTGTCACTAAAAGAAATCTATAAACATGGGTAAAAAGACTGTAATATCTAGTAACCTCAAAATTGCCAGGCTAGATTGGGCAAGGAGCTGGTTTCTCTGCTGTCTAAGCCATCATCCTGTCTAAGAACATTCACAACAGGTGCTGCTGCAAAAGCATGTAACTCTCAGTGGAAAGCTACTGATTAGAGAACCTTGTGGGATAAACAAATGCACAGAATCCTGGAGGCATGTGGGGAACTGGAACAAGACTGAAGCTGTTTCAATCCCCTGTAAAAACAATGGAAATGGAAGGTTAAAAAAGCAAGAGAGCCTACTATTTCTAACCTTTCTAGCTCCTCCACCTTCAAGGTGAGTTGCTTTTTCTCCTCCTGGGCAGACTGATATCTCTCTCTTGTCATCTCCATTTTGTCCCCCTGGAGGTCAATCTAAAAATTACAGGAATTAATTACTTCACAGAATAGTCACTACACACACATGTCCAACCACCTAAAACATATGCAGCTCTCAGAAGGAAACATGGTCCATTCATAACGTCTGAAGAGCTTCAGAAAGGGAACAGCAGAAAGAAAAGATGCTTCCAGTTACAGTCTGGAAAGGTGTAGGAAAACACTACGTACTGCAAAAGAAAAGCCAGGCCCATAAATTCCTGCATGTAGAGCAGCACCTGCAAGCCAAGCACACATACAAAAACAGCAGCCACAAATATATCAGCAGCCCACAACAGCATCAGAGCCTGAAACACCAGGGAGGTTTATAATTCCAAACCAAGCAGACTAAAGTGGTCAGACAGAGATCATGTGCTGTCTTGAGGCACAGCTGTAGATGTCATCCCTGTCTGAAATTGTCCTGCAATACCTACACAGTCTTTCTGGGAACAAAAAACAGGAACTGGGAAAACAACATGAAATAAGAGTGAGAACGTGGTTGGGCCAGCACCATCAGCAGAAAACTACAGGGGGGAAAGCTGACAAGAGGATGGAGGTAACAGAAGTGAGGACTGGCATTAGCGTGATGCCACTGCTGCTATTCAAGTCCCAGAAAGATTCGGCACCAAGGGATAAGAAATCTTTCAAATATTAAGGAATGCCACCAGCAAAGCCGCTAACTTCTTGCACAAAGACATGGCACACACCTTTATTTTGCAGTGCATGTTTAATCTCTTCAAAAAGAGACGAGAACAGAGACGAAGTTTGAACCTTGCTGTGATTAGAAATTCATTTTGCTTTCACAGTTGAGGTTTGCACTGGTAGGGGCACTTTCTGCCAGTCCCTTACCAGCTGGCGGAGATCTGCAATCATGGCACACAGGTCCGTGTTCTTCTTCTCATAACACATGAGCTGCTGATGGCACTCTGCCAGCTGTGTCTCAGTGTACTTCAGGATCTCAGGCAGCTTTTCCAGTTCAGCAAGCTGGGACTGGAACTTCTCACGAGTCTGTAATCAAAGAAGAGAACGTGAGGAACTTTCAAATGCTCATAAGATCAAGACTAAAAACTTTCTCAACTTCAATGCTTTGCTAGTCCACAATCATGATGACACTGTTTGGATATTTGTCCAGTGCTGGAGTTCAAAGCCTCTTTTCCTACTCCAAATAGCTTTCACTTAGGATCTGGCATTCCCTGTGGATGATGTGAGTATCTTGGATTGTGGGCTTCAATCTTAATAGAAGTAGAAGCTCTGCTTTTGAGATCAGCTGTTGCACATCAGATAATGGTGTAACCTACCTAATCCACTGTTCCAAACCACTATTTCTGCAGCAAAGGACACACTAATTTATACACCTCTGAAGAATGCCATATAGTCAAAAAGAAGATGCTATATGTTCATTCTGCAAAACTTATTGAACGAGTCCTGAGAAAAAACTGATGCAAAAGGCAGACTCAAGCCTTTTATTTCCCATTCACAGCTGTTTTTCACTAGATTCAGAACACTAAGATCCATGAATATCTACAACATGTCTTTAGAGGGATAGTTACCGCTTCAAGTTCCTTGCTCATTTCATCCTTTATTGTCTTGTTATCTTTTTCACACTTCTCCAGTCTTGCTTCCAGCTCATCTGCTTCCATTCGGGCCTTCTGTGCCTGGACATTCAAAAAAAGACCCCAGACTTTATC
Organism: Picathartes gymnocephalus; assembly: GCA_013390045.1. Classification (NCBI taxonomy): domain Eukaryota; kingdom Metazoa; phylum Chordata; class Aves; order Passeriformes; family Picathartidae; genus Picathartes; species Picathartes gymnocephalus. The sequence continues at coordinate 43,357 of WEKY01013316.1, read as the reverse complement.
TGTTATATACAGTTTTCAACATGTGTGCAATGCCTTGGAGTAACTGCCAACTGCTCCAGTTGGCAATAGCTAAGGCATTACAGAATAAGCCACAGTGGAAGGAGAAAACACCTTTGTGCAAGGGCTGAAGGTTCTGAGACCCACCTGTGCTGTGTAGTTTTCAATCAACCCTTCGTAGCTCTTGACAGAGTTCTGGAGCTGCTGCAATTCCATCTGCGCTTGATTCAGCTTGTCCTCTGTTGACATCAGAGCAGACTGAAAAAAAGAAAACATTTTCCTTTGAGTGCCTGGAAGTACCTGCCATGTGAGCTGTCTAATGTCTAGACTAAGAAAACACAGTTCTGTCCATGCAAGTTGCCAAAACTTTCCAGATTTCAGAAGACTGCCAAATTTGCATCAGCAGAGCACAGAGGTTTGGGATGGAAAAAAATATGTAGGCCACCCACAAAATCACTCAGGGTAAAGGACAACAGGAGAAAGATGCCAGTCATTTTTTTTGTTTCAGAGATTACCATTCTCTCTGTATGAGCTACAGCTGTTTGTTCTCTGGTCAGCAGCATGAAGATGTAAGGACAAGATTTAAGATCCCAGCTAGATGAAACAGTAGTTGGATTGGAGATACTTCTAGCTAAAACATGGAAGAAACACAGCTCTCCCAGTATATACACTTCCTTTATTTCCTCCCAGCACACTGGCCCTGTCATAGTCGGGTTATATGAACTGGTTTGAAACCGTATAGGAGCAATGGGTGCAATTTCACTCTGTCCTCGATGGCCAAGTAAGTTGTTATAATTCCCCCTTCTTTTCCTCCTAGCATTCGATCTTCAAACCCTTAGAGTCACTGACCTTTAGTCTGTCATTATCCTTCTTTAGAGAATTGTTCTCTCCAGTTATTTGGTGCACTTTATCCATCAAAGTTTCGTTTTCATCCCGTGTCTGTTCCTGGATCTTTGCCACTTTTTCCAGCAAGTCTGCGACACGGCTGCCACACAGAAAGAAAATTAATCCTTAAGTGACAAGAGAAAGGCTCCTAACCCTTGAAAACTAGCTTCAGAAACATGGCTTTTCCCTATCCTTTCATCTTCCTTCTCCAGTCATGTATGCACACCTCCCTGTTACACTGTTCTATTACTTCAATTTTTTTATACCTCCTGGAAATTAACTGGAGTTGTCCCCTGGAGCTCAAATGAATTGCCTCAAAGATGAACAGGATAAAAATATGCCTCTCTTAACTCATAGCTACCTACTTTTTCCTGCAGCAGCAACTGTACTGCAGTGATACCAACACATTTATTTACCTTCACAACAAAATTGGCACCAACTATACTACTTATCTCTTTTAATATCTTCCATTCCAGTTATTCAAAAAGATTTCAAAACAAAAATAATCTTAATTCAAAGCATTACAAAATGGCAAAGGAAGAGTTTTAAGGGTTAGCAAACTTTACAGAGTCTGCCTTTGCTGTGGCAAGTCAGCAACAGAAGTCACATGTCTCTCTCCACCTCATCAAACTCTGGTCTAGCCCTTAGGCAGTGCTCGTTTTGCTTGGTTATTTACAAGTAATCCAATTAAAATATTCATTTCAATATTTCATTTCAATATTCAATTAAATTATCTTTGAACTTGGAACTCATCCCCACTCATGCTTCTTTCTCTGCAACTGATTTTACTCTAACCTGTTCAGTGTAACGACTTCCAGTTCAAGGTCATCCTTCTCCTTCATTGCTTTGCTGCAGCGACTCCTCCAGGACTCGAGATTGGCCTGGGTCTCAGCAATACAGTTATCCTGTCAGACAAGGGAAATACAAGAGGAAAAAAGTAAGGGAGAAGATAAAATCATCACTGGTGTGAGATATGCAGACAATACACAGGGATGCCCTTAACTTAGGACATGCAGTGAATACAGTGACAGCTGAGCAAACTGGGTTTGTTCTAAACTTGGCATAAATGGGCCATGGTATCAAGACAGAAATAAATTTCGTTAGTTGAAAGAAGAAACTCTCCCCAGGGCTGCTACCAGAAGTCAACAATTTAAAAGCATGACCTCAAACAAGGCCTATCCTGTTTCAGCAGGTACCTTTTCTGCTAGCTGGGCAGTTAGTTTCTGCACATACTCTTCACTCCGCTCCGCTCGCTCTTTCTGTGCACGGACCGCTTTCTTCAGGGCTTCTTTATCATCATCTGCATTGATCTTCTGGTCTTTCAGCTGTTGCAGGGCAAGTTCCAGCTCTTTCTTATGCTCAGCGTCACTGACCTCCAGATTCTGCAGGGGAACAAAACGCACCATATGGATTAATGCCCATATTACACCTGCAAATCCAAAGCAGCAACTAATTTCCTAGAAATGGTGATGAGAACCAGGCACAAATCCCCAGTGTTCAGCCTAGAGGTATTTGCAGTCAGGTTTCACCCACACAATCCTGTCTAAATGCTGAAAGAGATGGCAGCATGACATCTTCCTTTTCCTTCAAGAGTCTTCCTTTCTTCTTTCATAAGCTGTTTCCTAAAATACTTTAGGAAATACTCTTTCCTGACCAAAATAAATACTGTTTTAAGCCTTTCGATCTACCTGACAAAATTCTTTTTATTGATGAAATGTTTGCATATAATAATGTTGCTTTATGCAGCTCTTACTAGAACAGATTAAAGCTCCTCTAAACGATTAACACATTTATGTTCCTTGTAACATCATCCCAACGTATGCTAAATATAAAACTCTAATCAACATAAAGCAGGGGAACTTTCTCCTCCTCGTTAATACTGTAGAACACATGTACGAGAGTGATCAAAATGGAACAGCATTTTTCCAAAAAAGCAAATTAAATAGTTTCAGTTTGTCTTGATGCTTGACTAAACCAAAGCCATCTTTGCAATAATTATGGAGTAACTAACTTAAGAAAAAGGAAATCTAATTAATACACATAGACCTTAAGGCTAAGGTTTTGCCTCATGCCTCAAAAATGAAAAGATTTCTCTTTTCTCACTTAATTTGAAAATCATGCTGTGTGTTAATGGCATAAACATCACCACCCAATATTTCAGTCAACCAGACTCAGTAAGAAGCTTGTGCTACTCCCCTTGTGAGTGAATTCAGTCCCTGGGAGCAAAGGAAGAGACAATCCCCAGGGAGCAGTGCAGACATACCCGCAGCTGTGCGGCCAGACGGTTGTTCTCAGCTTCTTTGCCCCGCAGCTGGGCTTGTAAATGGGCTTTCATACACTCCAAAGACCTGCAGAGTTCACATGCTTTCTTTGCCTGTTCCTAGATAAGCAGGAACAAGACAAGCATGTTTTTACTCAACAAGGTAATAGAAAGAACACTTTATAATATGCAGTAGTCTCAGATTTCTTTACTGAATGATCTTCAGGCACCTCCAGATGGACCCTCACAGCTCTTCTAGTCCAACAAAAAGGGACCAAATAAGCAGCCATTTATTTTACAACACATGTGAATGACTGGCCTGAAAGGTATATTCTATGGCAAAATATGCTTCATATCTGATCTCTTTCACTGCATTTGCCCTTTACTTCCTAAACTAAGGAACAGATTGGAATTTGCCATTGGGAACCAACAAGACCTTAAACAGAATGACAATTCAGTGCCCAAACAAAGAGAATTCTACCTATCCATCCTTGTGACAGCTGTTTTATTGTCAGAATATGGAACCCACAATGGTGTGGGAGTTGGTATCTGCCTAGTTTTATAAGCAAGGCAGTCATCTGATCTCAAAATAGTGGTTGCAAACAACCTCATCTTTTGGGCTGTCTGTGGTTTTACAGAACTGGAAAGCAGAGAAGAAAGGGAAAAACAGAAAAAAGAAATTACCTTTTCTGCCACTATCTTAAGTGTGAGGTGTTCCACTTCCTTTTCTTTTCCCTGAAGCCTGATCTGAAGTTGCTGGAAAATCAAACACCACGCAGATGTTCAGTGACAAACACATTTAGGATGGCAGGTAGAAGGCAAGAGGTGTAACTGCCTCCCTGTCAAGATCACCTGATCTGTGGCATGATCTGTTATCCACAACAACAGAATCCTCATCCCCAGCAAAACAGGCTGTATTCTCCTCAAGCAGGAAGCAAAAGGGATATACATACATTTGTGCACCAGGGCACAGGATACCCAGTCAGGACCATATATACTCCACAGACTAAAAAGGGCATTTACCTATGTCTCACAGCAAGTTTTATAACTTCTGGCAATGCAAGAACTCTTTTCTCAGTTTACAAAGAAGGAAATGAACAAAAACTGGCACAGAGTAACTCATTCAGTGACAGAGCCCAATACATTCTAAGCCCCCATATTTCAAAGGCAAAGAAAATCTACCCGCTTTTAAATGCAGGTTGTTAGCCAGAGGAGCAATGTAGTGGCTCTGATTACCACAAAAGCTGAAATAATTTTTTTATTGATCTAAAAGGCACTAGTGCAACATTTGACAGTGGAATATAAGACAAAGAAGGGTTTGTAATTTTAGATCTTTCTGCTTTATCATTAAAAAAAAGAGAGATTGTGGTTTGCTTACCATGTTCTCTGCATCTGAATCAGCCAGCCTTTTCAGCAGCAACGCTTGCCGATCGAGTACCTTCTGGGCATCCTTCTACAAAATAAATGCATGAGAAAAATTTTTAACTAAAAGGTCAATATTATACAGGTTCTTTAAATAGAAATGGGAAAATCAACTATCTCCTCCCAGCTGCAGCAGTAATTCTTAGAAGATATCCAGAAACATCACATTTGCTAAATATTTCACATATCATTATCCATCTCAGAAAGCTTTTCTACTTCTCTGTCAAAGATCAAAATAAAAAGCATGATGGCAATATAAGATCATTCTGAACTGTCCCACTACTCAAGGAAAGTCATGTGGAAGAATTCAGACCTTTTATCCAGCCTCACTAGTAGCTGAGGTAACTGTTACCATCAGCCTGCTTTTGCTGAAATGGAATATACACTACAGAAAGAATAGAATTTTCATTTCTCTATTGCTCTTACAAGCAATAGAGAATTGTTCTGTACATGCAGCACAGAATTGTTTCCAATTTCGCTGTTGTTGTCCTCAGAGCCTACAAAATCAAAGTTCTGACTATCTATAGGCTCCCATTGGCTGAGGCCACATCAAGTCCTCAGACTCCAGGCAGTCCAAGTGCAGCAGCAGCGTCTGAGACCAGCAGGATCAGTAGATACAGCCGTATCCGGAGGAGAGAGCTGGCAACACAGCAATGCCTGAACCTTTTAATACAGTCAAAGACTTAGAGGCTACCATCCTCAGAGTAGAAAAGTCAGTCTTACTCTATGAATTAGGCAGAGATAAAGAAAAAAACCCAAATAAAAACTATCCAATATTTATGGGTTGACACTGTCTACTGCAGAGCTGGGAAAAAGAGTTGAAAGATTTCAAACTCAAAATTCCCTTCTAGCCCACAAGACAACACAGCCTCCTGTAGTCAGCCAGGTTCCACACACAGCACTTCTCACCTCCCGGCACTGCTGCTCTGCAAGAAGTTCTCGGAGTGTCCGGTTGGTTTCTTCAAAGGTGCTCAATTTCTGGAGCAGAAGCTCTTTTTGTCTTGTTAGAGCATTTATATCTGTGCTGCTCATGTGTTTCTCCTGAAGGAAAAATATTAAACAAAGAAACAAAAACCAAATAAAGAAACAAAAATAAACAAAGAAACCAGAAAAACAACAACTACCAGAAAATACAACAACTCAAACAAACAAAACTCACAAAACATAAACAGAAGGAAATAATTGTTCACTTGTGTGCAGAAGGTAACTGGAAGTAAATACCCCACTTTCAAACCAAACTAGCAAAAACCTTAAGGATGTTAAAACCCTCCACTTTTCCTTAGGTTTTGCTGGATTAGCAACTATAACATTGCTTTTTTAAGATAGCCATGTAACAGGACAATGTAGTAAAGATAAGAACAAAAAGGGACACCTACAATGTTGAGTCTCCCAATGGTATGTTTCAGGGCATGGATCTGTCTGGCAGCTGCTGTTCCATCCCTTTCTGCTTCATTCAGCTTGGACATCAAACACTCCTTCTCCTGCTGCAAGCACTCCTTCTGTAGCCTGTAAGAAGAATTCAGCCATCAGAGAAACAAGAAGCTTTGGCAGCTGTACCAGCCACTATTGATATACAGTTCAAATTAATAAAAAACCCAAATCAGAGGATAAAAGCTCTAAACAAAAACTGCTTAAGATTTACCTTCCTTCAGTGTGGAAGCTGTTTTGAGAAAAGGCAGTAAGCAGACACCAGGAGCTTGCTAAGATCACAGCTATGAAATTTAGAGGGCTTATACCAAAGTCTGCACACATTGCTAAGCCCAAAACACAATGCTGTGCTTTCTCCGGGCACTTTTGCTACACCAAAAATGAGACTCCAAATGGCCAAACAAAAAACCAGAAAACCACACCAAGACATGCAGCTCAATGTTTTTAGCCAGAACTTAAAATCTCAAAAGCATTCACAGAGTTTTGTGAAAAAGGAATACAAAGTATTCACTTGCAAGTGATCTTTCTTAAGGAAAAAATAAAATACACTAATGTCCCCCTGGAAACACAAACATTACCAATTCTTTAAATACAAAACAGATGCAAAAATGTCAGACCTTCAGGATCACTAAGAAAAAAGCCCATGGTTCAGTCCTTTCAGGGGTTGTCACTCCTGTCTCTGTATGATTTTTATAAAGGTCAAAAATTCTCCTCTAGTTTTCAGCTCCATGTTTATTAATTTATTGTTCTATCAATATCATCACAATTCAAGCAGAATCCCTTAATCTTCAAAATACTAATTGCAGAGCTAGGATGACCCTCCACACAAACCAACTGCTCTCAGGTTCCTCTCAAAGTAGGTTTTTTTTCCATTTCAAAAATCATGCTACAGCCCTTCTCTGCAGCTATTGCAATCTGGCGTACCCCTTCTAAAAGGTAACAAAAAGTCTATCAGTTCTTCAGCAGCAGCTACGACCTCAAATCATGTCAGCAACAAAGGAGGGAGGTGCCTGTGGATACCACTAGTGCAAGAACAGTGACAAGTGAAGCTTTCTTACACAGTCAGGTCCTTCTCCTCCTTTATGCGCTCTATGTGGCGCCGGAGCCTCGTGTTCTCATGCTCTGTTTCTACCAGCTCTTGTGTGACCTCATTCAGTTCTTCCGTCTGCTCCTCCAGGAGATGCTTTGTGATTTCTTCCTGTTCCTCCATTTTCTGCATCTTGACCTGAAGATATTGGAATAAAACTTAAACCAGGGGCTTTGGAAGTGATACACAGAATCCACATCCCAAATCAGCAAACCATTTAGAGTCAATTAACTTACTGAAAATATTAAAAAAAAAAAGTATCTCCTCCCAGGTGACAAGTGACAGGACATGAGGAAATGGCCTCAAGCTGTGTCAGGGGATATTCCAGTTGAACATCAGGAGGAATTTCTTCATGGAAAGGGTTGTCAGATATTGGAAAGGACAGCCCAAGAAGGTGGTGGAGTCACCATCCCTGGAGGTGTTCAAAGAGCAACTGGACATAGCACTCAGTGCTCTGGTTTATTTAACAAGGTGGTGATGCATCAAAGGTTGGATTTGATGATCTTGGAGGTCTTTTCCAACCTTTAGCAAGTCCAAGTGCCAAGTACCTCATTTTGGCCACAACAACACCCTGCAGTGCTACAGGCTGGGGGCAGAGTGGCTGGACAGTGCCCAGGCAGAAAGGGACCTGGGGGTACTGGTCAATAACCAACTGAACATGAGCCAGCAGTGTGCTCTGGTGGCCAAGAAGACCAATGGCATCCTGGCCTGTATCAGGAACAGTGTGGCCAGCAGGACCAGGGAGGTCATTCCTCCCCTGTACTCGGCACTGGTGAGGCTGTACCTTGAGTGCTGTGTCCAGTTCTGGGCCCCTCAGTTTAGGAAGAACGTTGAGATGCTTTAGCACATCCAGAGGAGGGCAACAAGGGATTTTTTTTGACAATAAAACATCAATGCATTGTAATTTTCACTTTCTGGAGTCATCAGTTTTCAGATTTTGGGCTTGGGCAGGAGAGATTATTTGTAAACTAAAGCACAGAAATACCTTATTAAATTAATAATATTTTGAAATGTTTCATAGTGTGGCTTAGTGAATTTCTCACCAGGATAGTTCAGCTATTCTAAACAATTCAGATTGATTTTCAAGCAAGCTACCAACAGCCTGCGTAGCCTTCCATTGCACCAAGACCTGCCCCCAGCCTCCTCTTGTCAAAGCATCAGCTACAAAGCCCCAGCCAGCAGGTCTTTCCACCGTCTCCTCACCTCTTTTTTCAGTGTTCCCACCATATTCATCAGGTTATCTATCTTCTTTTCATATTTGTTAATTTTGCAGCAAGTGGCACCATCGTCATCTGTGGAGAGGTCACTGAGCCGCAGCACCGACTGCATCCTTTCAGATTCAGCAGTAGGTGTAACTTGGAGGCGTTCAGTTGATTCCTGACAGAGAATAAAGGGTATAATTTTTTTAGTATAACATTATAAATACTATTCTAAAGCTAACATTGCCAAAAACCAGAGACTGGGTCACATCACTGCAGCAAAGCTAGCAAAGAAAAAAACATTTACAAACAGGTCTTCCATTTCCATCTGGGAAAGCTCAAGAATGCAGAAAGAGCACAACGAAAAAGAAGAAAAACTAATCAAAGCTCAAATCCTCATCTACAAGTGCCAAGACTACAACAGGCAAAACTATCAACCCATGAGAAAGAAAATATGACACAATGCTACACAAACACTCTGCTTTGGAAGAGACTGAGACCAGCAGTCCCTCGCCGAGCCTCCAGATGAGATCTAGAAGGACACTAGTAAAATTACAATAAACAAATAAATGTGTCTGGCTTCTAGAGACAGAAAGGCATGGCCACAGGCTGTTTATGAATTCCCAGTTTTTCTATATTAAAAAGTGAAAAAGATTTATAGAAGACACTTCAAATAGATGGTAGGTGACAGTGGCCTTCTTTCAGATCTGCCCAACTCTCTCACTATGCAACTGCTCTCATCAACCTCGGCTAGACCTCAAAGTTTGTTTTAAAGAGCAAAACCAGCTGTACCTCCCATTTCAAGGTGGTATCACGGGAACTTGTTTTGCCTGGGGGCATCCAAGGGGCCTTAGTTTTCACCCGCACGGCTCGCACACCATCCCCTTTTGAGTTCTGTTTCTGCTTTTGCTAAAGAAAGAGAAAATAAAATAAATTACAGACCCTTAAAGAACCATTTGCAATTTTTAGTGCTGCAAAACCAAATGAAAGATCATTAATATGGAACTATCAGTAGTGTTTCACAGGATGCATCAGGTGAGATGGGGTAGCAGCCACCAGAGGAAGCTGACACCAGCCAAAAGGAAAGGTTATTGCACACTCAGCTGACAGGATGGCTGGATGTAGGACCTGACAGATCCCTGGGAGATCCCTTCTCCATGCCAGATTCACCTCACAAAAAAGCAGCTATATCATTTGACACCACGATTGATTTTGGAAAGCCCCTGAAGTGTTTTTCCTACTCTGCAGTCAACTAAAAGATCCACATTTATTTGTATTGAATTTGAGCTGCTCTAACTGAAGGAGAGTTGAAGTGTTTTGCACAATTCTAACCTTAGAGAAAAATCAGATGGTGTAAACATTCCCTACTGGCAATTAATTAATAGGACTCATTATTTTCACTGTCATTCTATCCCATTATGAAATTTGCCATTAGCAACAAACAGAATCAATAGAAGACTTAGAACAGGATGTCTGCAGATAAGGAAGAATGAGATAGCAACTTCCATCAACTTTTTAGAACAACTTTCCATAAATATCCAGCAACAAAAGAGGATATGGGATAGCTAGAACATCAGCTTCAGTTTTGCCTTGTGCCTCCTGTGGATAAGGCTGGGAAGAGAACTTCTTTGCTGCAGAGCTCAGTGGACAGAGAATGTCCTTAATGACAGAAGATGGCTTGAATCAAGATTCTTTTTCTAAGTACATTTGTTTTAATACAATCAAGATGCTACTTGAAATGCCTAGGTAAGTACTACCTTTCCTCAAAGCTTTCCTCCAAAAACAGATATGAAGCCAAATAGAAAACATTATCAGAACACAGATCCAGGAAATAAAAGGGAAAAAAATCCTCCAAACAATATCACATTGGAAGCAACATTCCTCACATGAACATGAAAAGCAATTCTGTATCATAACAAAATCATCTTTCAACAAATCAACATAGCAAATGTGTCACTGCAAATTCACCACTGAATATGAAATGAAGTCTCACAGCCCTAACACAACAGTAGAACAGACCTGGAAGATTTTGTGATGCTTGTAGGGCCATTCACCTTTCTCTCTGCAGCCCCTACAACCAACCAGGTACACACTCCTACCTGGCATTTTGCAGGTGTGGTTTTCTGCCCCTTTTTAATATGGACATGGACAGGGATGTTTTCATCCACATGGACGTGCAAAGGGGGAGATGAGGAACGGTTCTTCATGGCTCTTCTCCCACAAACGGGAAAGGGAAATACAATGAAGGGAAACCTGTGAATAAGGAAACTGGAAATAACAACATTTCCCTCTGTGTCAGAGAGGAATAGTGGCCAGCCTTGGTTAACATTTGAGCTTTAGATCAGTGGCATCTGCCATTTTGAACAGCACGCTATTCTTCTGTAAAGCCAGGACTAACACAAACAATTCCTCTGCTTCCTATATTTTCTGCTTTTAACCTGGTTATTGAAGATCAAACACAGCTGGATTGATAGCAGGTGTCTGTAAGTCATTGAAGTTCAAAGTCTTAAAGCAAGTGCGCAAATCAAGGGTTCCCATAACCAACAAAAGCTGATTACAAAGAGAAATTTGAAGCAGGGAGAAGAATTAATTTAACAGGTAAGAAAAACCATCAGGAAATGATCCGACCACTCCATCCTAGAACCCTAACCTGTATGCTCCTTCATATGCGCTTAACTTTGAGTGTCATTTTTAAGCATAAATCCTTAAAAGCCATTGCATCAAAGCATTTTTTTAATCTCCACAGAAACACATAACCATAACCTGACACAACACAGAAAAGCCTAAAGACACAAGGTTCAAGTCATCATCTTAGAGCTTGATGCCTCAGTTGATGTAATGGCATAATGCAATTGCAAATCCTACACAAAGCCACCAGCAGCATTTATCTGATTCTGGCAGAAAGGATATTGTCAGCATAGGTAAGGTTACTTACAGTTACTTTCAAGCTTTTGAGTTTTTTGGACACTGTCTTGGGTGAAGAGGTAGTTTCTTCATTGACAGATGAGACACACCTGATATAGAAATAATAAAATTATTAAGAGGAAAAGGTGCCAAGTTCTAAACATCCTCTTCCTTTTGATTTAAGGGAATATCAAGGCTCAAGCACATCAAGTGCATGAACCCAAACAACAAAAGTTGGTGTGCCCCAGCTTCCTCTGTAAAGCACGGGATGAGGGAAGAACAGAGACTATAATTCCTAACATACTGACAATGGAAATTGTTTTAAACGGTGAAAATGTTTTGTACAATTACATGATGGTACTATTCACTTACAAACTTTCAAATTCTAGCTGTAATTTTTAAGGAACATAGCAGTACTTCCTTTAATTGAGGAAGGGGAAGACAGTTTTCTGAAGGAACAGGATTCCCCAGCTTCCAGCTGTGAACAACTCCATGCACTGCTGGCTGTTTTAATCACCTTTTTTCAAAGGAAGGGCTAGAGTCTCCCCAGGCCCAGCACTGACAGAGCTTTTGAATCACCACGAGTGAAAATCAAACGCTGTCACCGTGCCTCCCTTAGCAACAAGGCTCACTCGTAAGTTTTAATTCCTCCTGCAATCTCTGGAGGTTTTCCATGGAATCTGTGGCCACCTTAGGCTGGCAGAGACGCAGTCTGGGGCCCGGTGTGCAGCTCGCAGCTCTGAGGGCAGGGTAGGCCTTCACCCAGCGGGGCCCGACAGTTCCCAACGCCCGGCCGCATCGCGCCGTTATGCCGAGCCCAATGGGCTCCCGCTGGCCTCCCAGCAGGAAGGACCCCGAAAGGCAGGGAGCAAGGAATAACTCCCGGCGATCGGACATCAATACGGAGAGGGGACACCCTACAGGGCGAGGGGACGCCCATACAGCGAGGCCCACTCCGCCCCGCCCTGCCCGGGCTCGGTGCTCTCACCAGTTGGCCCCGCGCGGAGTCCGCAGCCACTTCAGTTCCCCCTCGGCGCGGCGGGAGGTGCAGGGGCGGACGTGGGCCGAATTCGGGGTCTGATTCCCACACCACTGACAGGAGGCGCGGCCGCAGGGCCCCGGCCGCCGCCGCCGCCGCGCCGCCCGCGGCTCCACCATTGGGCGATTCGAACGGGCCTGAGCGGCGGTAACCGCCCCCGGTAACCGCCCGCGGCTCCATGCGGCCGGCACGAGCGGCCGCCCGGTGGCCCCGGGAAGCCCTGGCCCCGCAGACTCCAGCACGGCGCTCTTAGGAGTGGCTGCACATCCGTACAGAAAGGGGGAGGTCTGAAAAGAGGATGAAATAACTGGATTATTAAGTCTTTTTTTTTGGCGTTCCCTTTAGATGAGTTTTACCGTCTTAAAGGTGACACTAGAATTGTGTACACAGCCACTTTTACTGTAAACTTAACCAGAACTGTGGTGCAGTTCTGGCCGTCCCCAGCACAAGGACATGGACATGTTGCAGGAGACCACGAAGTTAAGGGGACTGGAGCACCTCTCCTACGAAGGGAGGCTGAGAGAGTTGGGCTGTTCAGCCTGGAGAAATGTCATGTGGAGACCTCAGAGCACCTTCCAGGATCTGAACGGGGCTACAGGAAAGCCAGAGGCACTCTCTATCAGGAACTGTAGTGATAGGACGAGGTGAAAATTGAAAGAGGGGAAATTTACGTTATGTATTGGGGAGAAATTCTTCCCTGTAAGGGTGGTGAGACACTGGAACAAGTTGTCCAGGGAAACTATGGATGCCCCAACCCTGGCAGTGCTCAAAGCCAGGTTAGATAAGGCCTTGAGCACCTGGTCTAGTGGGAGGTGCCTCTGCCCATGGCAAGGGAGGTTGGACGTGGATGATCTTTAAGGTCCATTCCAATCCCTTAACATTCTAAGACTCTATAAAAGGTAATACAAAATCCTGAAACAACCTTTATTTAATGTAATATTACTGGCATGTTAGTGTTACGGATATTCATCTTGAGAGGACTGATTCAAGTAGCACAGTACAGCAAGGAGAAGTGAAGTCACTGAGCCCTTGGTGCTTCAGATCCTCATTTAACATGAAACTCTCTTCCTCCCTCTTGGGTTGAGGTGGATGCCGAAATTATCATCAAGGGTTTCTTCAGCCTCCTCTTTATGCATGCTCAATATAATTCTTTTAAAGAACATTGCCTGTTGATACTGTGGAACACAAGTTTCGATACAGAACAGTTTAAAGAAATACATGTCAGAGCAGCCACACAGCCATTTGTACTGTAAACATTTTCTTTCTCCCTTCAATGTCAGATCATAACTGAATTTGGAACTAGTCCTCCATTCAGAAAAAACCCAAAACTCTATCACCACCATTGTTATAGCCAATAAAGGTACTTCCCCTGGAACACACACTGGGCAAGCAGCCATATTACAGACCAACTTCAGCTGCACCTGAAATATCACAACAAACCAGATTCCCTGAAACCTGCCTGTTCTTCCAGGAAAACAGAACTTGATCAAGGTGGTAATTAAGGATACTGAAGCCTTGGGCTGTGCAGAGGATCACTCACATTTGAACCTGCATTGTCTCTTGCTATGACAAATATTGTTTCTGCAGCGAGAGAGGGACTTTGACAAGGGGTAGTGGCTTCCCACTGACAGCAAGATTACATGGGATGTTACAAAGCAGTTCTTCCCTGTGAGGATGGGGAGGCCCTAACAGAGCTCGCCCAGAGAAGCTGTGGCTGCCCCATCCCTACAAGCGTTCAAGGTCAGGTTGGACAGGGCTTGGAGCAACCTGGTCTGTGTTCTCAGTGGCAGGTGTCCCTGCCCATGGCAGAGGATTGGAACAAGATGGTTTTTAAGGTCCCTTCCAACCCAAACCATTCTATGATTCTACCCAGCACAGCTCAGAAGATTAGCTGCAGGTACAGCTCCTATCTGACTGCCACAGCAGCAAATCCTTTGTTATTCCTGCATGACAGAAACATCTAGAGATCCCCTGGCCATGCAGATGGCTCTTAATCCTTCTTTTCCTAAAACAAGAACAAACTGATCTTCAGGGATATTCCAAAGAGATCTCATGCAAGACAAGCCTCTTCAATAACTGCTCTGCATTTGTGATTTCAGCACAGGCCATGTTCTTTGGGTGTAAAGGGTAAGGTAAGAACTCAGATCTCACAAAGGGGACAGAATATCAACCTTTATCCTTGCAGACCATACAGAGTCAAGTCCTGAGAGAACCGTTTACTTGGAAGAGTGAAAGCATACGCCCTGCTGAGGGCAGCCTCACTGCTGTCAGAGGAAGGCTACCTTCTCCAGCACTGTGGATTCCTCCAGTTCCCTTAGCACTAGGTTTACAAGATTCTATTGCAGGAAATATTGTCACTTAAAAACCAATATCCAGTGTCTCAGTCAGGAAAATTCTTCAAGTGACATGGATGAGTAGCAGAAGACAGCCGGAGGCAAAAGCTGGTCAGGCCTACCACATCTGACACAGCCATAAAACCAGCCAAGAGCATCTTGCTTTTACAGTAACCTGCTCTGAGGATGTCTTTTGTCTGAAAGAAGTCTATTTGCTGCATTCTTCAGTTCAGAGCATCTCCTTTCCAGCAACATCCAAGATCCCTTTCTTTTACCTGTCCCCATCCTTCTACATACACCCAGCTGGACTGCTCTCTCACTGCAATTTGATGTTCTGAACGGGGTGGTCTCTGTGCCCACATGTCAGTCCATTAGGTGTGACCAGACAACTCTAAAAATAAAAGCCATTTCTTCTGAAGTTTTCACCATGCAAGTACTTTAGGGAGGCAGCTGCAGCTGGGATCAGATTGCAACTCCAGTTTTTTGAATGACTTCTTCCATGCGCTGGTACCAAGGCTGAATGTTGGTGTGAACCATCATGTCATCAAAGGCTTCCAGCCCTTCCATGACCCGGAGGACCCCATACACTGCCTGTACAGAGCAGAGAGGTCAAAACAACACTGAAAAAGCAGTGGAGAATGGCTTAGGGTACAATAAGTGTCTCAACAGCCAAGCCAGTATGGCTCTTCATCTGTCCTGCCATCCACTCCATCTTTCTGATTAGCAAGGAAGAGTGAATGGCAGAAAGGAAATTAACCCTGTGCATGTTTTTCCATCAGGAAACAGTAGGGAAGGATCAGGATCTATGTGCAGTTATGGGGAAGTTGCCACCATGTGGGAACTGTATTACTGCACGAAGGACAATGTACCTCATGTATCCCACCTTCTCTGCCTGTAGCTGTACTAACCATTTCACAGAGATAAGCACAGGACAATTTGTGATCCACCTGACAATAACTGTAGGGATGAAGCCCTTACCAGGTCAGCGAGGTTTGGCTGGTTCCCGCCCATGAACAGTCGATTTTTGCCAACAGCTTTTACCCACTCATTAACTGCTTCGTACAAATCTTCTCTGACATCATCTCGAAGATGGTGTCTGGATAAAGAGAAGAATCAGTTTGAAGACTCCAGTTTTTTTTCTTTAACCTTCTATCACCTCTCACCTTATGGGCTGTTCTTGGCTTGCAAGTAAGGGCGGTATTTCAGAGAAAAGGGGCAGTCAGTAATTAAACAGTGGATGAGTAGAGGGGTTCAATACTTCCAGTTAAAGAAGTATAGTTGTTACTCATACAGGATTAAATGGTTCACTTTAAAACTCTGAGGTTCTGCCCTTTGACTCCTGGGCTTCATAGCTAAGGAGAAGCTATTTTTCCGCTTGTGTATTTGGTGCTTAGTGATACCAACCTTTTCTTTAGCCTCTTGCTAACGAAGAACATGGCAACAGCCCCCACGTATTTGGCAAAGAGACCTTCCAAGGCACCAAACTTCCCCTCACGGACAATGTAATCAAAAGATGCCAAGGCTTCTTTGGGGGTGCGATAAACATTGGGGGAGATGAGGTGAACAAGCCAATCATCTGCCCATTTTCTCCACTTCATTTCTTCCCTGCGAGCAGTCAAAAGAAAGTTTTCAGTGAATGAGATACAGATAGAAGGGCTACAGGAGGCAGGACCATAGTTGCCTTAGCCAGAGATCCTTCCAAGGTCAAATACTCCTGCCCAGGTACTCTGGTCACCTCTCTGAAATGCACACAGCATTGTTATCTTTGGCAAGGCTCCTCCAATCTCAAACTGAATTTAAGACTAAGATAGAACCTTAGCTTCTCCACCCAATACGAGGAATAAAGCAGGAAGGGAAACTATCCCTCAACAGCATTCCTCTGTGGCACAAAGGAAAAGTCAAGAAGGAAACTGCAGACAGCTGAAGGCCTGTGTGACCATGGTGGTGGTAACTAGGCTGTCTAACAGCTTTGTTTTGAATTATCTAACAAACAGCAAACCAACTACTGAGGCTTGAAACACTAATAGGGGTGTGACAAGACTTGTCAGTCCTAGTGGGATTTTACATCTACATCAACCCTGAGTACACATGGAGGGGGCTGTGACCCTACTTGTAGAGTCCAGAAACTGAAGAGCACTTACACTCTCACTTCTTTGACAGGATAGACTCTCTTTGTCTCCTTCTCATCCAGCATGAGCCAGTATTTATTCTCATACTCAAGCACTTCCTTGCCTTGCTCAGTCACGGTTTTAACAGGTGGATAAAAGGAGACAATTTCTTCTAAGCTATTCCTCCTGTGAAAAGAAACACAGTTAGCACTGATCTGGCTGCTACAAAAAAGCAGCAAGAGCAAAGGACAGATTGAAAGATATGCACTATACAATGTATTATTCTAAAAGTAAGTGCACAATGTTCCAGATTCTATTTGAAAAAAAAAGAGACTGGAACAGCTACTTGCAAATAACTATTATTAGTGCACATACCTTTGTCTGTGACAGAACAGAAATTTCTGCAACCATAAACTTCCTACCATTCTCACGTAGACCTAAAGGATAGGCCATAGGCACAACAATTCGATTTCATTCTAGATGTTATAACTGGCTAATTGTAAGCTCAGTTCCAGGACTAACACTAGTCCATGTTTAAGTAGGTTTTGTGCAAACAGAATCTCACAGATCAGAAAGTATTTCTGAAAGGTACAAGCTTTGCTTTACATCACACACATCATAACATAATATAGGCACCACCCATATTATCACAGCCAGGCTCAGCTCACCCAGAACTTCAGAGCCTGAGGTCAGCAAGAGACTTATGACACACTCAGAGTCTTCTAAATCTCTGCTTAACCTGGGCCCTCCACATTCAACTCTTCTCTCATCACCCTGTTTACTTACCTGGAAATAAGATAGGTCTTTATTGCACTGATTATTACTGAGGAGTCGTTCAATTGCTGAAAAACAGGATTAAAATAACCTTTTAAAAGAAGCTGGTTAAATTGAAAAGGTAACTCTTCAAAACCTTTTCCCCTGCATGCTGAGGCTCCAAGTTAGGGAGACTTACCAGAGAGCTCCCAGCGTTGGCTAGCAGGATGGGCACCTTTCTGTAGGAAGAGAATTTGATCTCTTTTCTCATGATTGGGTTCACTTCCACGATTTCATAGGGCAGTCCATGATAATCAAGAAAAGCTCGGACCTTGCTGCAGAAAGGACACGTTTTATACTGGTAGAGAGTGAGCTGCAGGCTCCCTGCAGGCAGCTAGGGAAGAATGAGAACAGAACATTCAATTTTCTGCTAAAAACATAAACATTACCTTCCTTCCACCCTTATTTCTGTTATGAATTCATAGTCACTGACATTCAGTGTTGACATCTGATCATGAGCATATCTTGGCTATCAGATTCTTTCTTTAAATGGCATCAAATATTTAAATATTCACCATCCATTGGGACCAATAACCTGTTTCTCTAAACATCTATTTAATGTGCTGGAAACTCCTATTCACAGCCAGGAAAAAAAGAAAGTTAAATCCAGACAGTTTACCCCTTATAGTTTCTATTCTGTAAAACAGAATTCTATAGAGAAACACAACCATCTGCAATAGTATTTAAATAAACACAAAGCCTTTACAGGCCAATCCCTCCCCCACAACAGCCTCTGTTGAGGTCACAAGGTGGGGAGAGCAGAGTTTGCATTTGATTTTAGGCATGTGTCTGCCCAAATTCGCATTCCTGGGATTAACCAACCTGGGCACAACTGGTTGAGAGCCCAGAGCCACCAGGGACAGCGGGACATCAGTTACGGGACGTTTCACAAAGCTGCTACATACACCTCAGCAGCCTGACAGGCCGTGCCAATCACTCCTCACACGTTATAGAACAAATGCAGCCACCCCGCTTTGTTTCTCATTTACAATTTACTGGGTTACACCACCCTGCGCGGGTGCTGCGAAAAAGCAACAACAGAAAAGGCTCCACACGCCCAGCAAGCGGCGTGCTCACTGACAGCCTTTCCTTACAGCTCCTCAAGGAATGCTCAGCCAGGGGCCTCCCAGAGAGTTTTAAGCTTTCCTCTCACTCAAACCGGGGCAGAAGAAGGCGCTCGGTCCGCAGGGAACCGCTGTCCCCAGGGGCTCGCTGCCACCGCAGCGGGGTCCCCGCAGGCCTCGGGGAGGGCACGGCGGGGATCAGGGGGAGCCGCCCCCGGCGTTACCTCAGCGGCCGAGTGCTCCCGCAGGCGCTGCCGCGCCGCCAGACACAGTCCGGCGCTGCCGCCCAGCGCGAATGCAGCGCCCAGCACCAGGCGGCCGCCGCCGCTGCTGCCTCCCCGTCCCGCCGCGGCGCCGAAGGCTCGTCCCGGGGCCCGCAGCCGCCAGGCTGGTGGCAACAGCAGCGCTCCAGNCGGGCACGGCGGCACCGCCCCGGCACGGCCCCGGCTCGGCTGCGGCCATGGCAGCACCGCGCCCCGCTAAGGGCAGGCCTCACCCGGGACACCCAACAAGGGGCAGACCCGCTGCCCTGTAAACATCAAATCTGAGAACATACCACTCTAAAGTGGAAATAAAATAATCAGTTGAAAGGGTGAGGGAGCTGGGCCTCTTCAGCCTCGAGAAAAGGCAGCTGAGAGGGGACTTCATCGATGTCTGACAGTGTCTGCAGAGAGGGGGCAGAGAATTGGATCAGGCCGTGGTGCCGAGCAATAAAACAAGAGGAACGGGCAGGAAATGACGCACAGAAAGTTCCATGTGAACATAAAGAAAAACTTTCCTGTGCAGTGACTGAGGCCTAAACAGATTGCCGAGAGAGGGTGTGGAGTCTTCCTCACTGGAGATACTCCAGAAGCATCTGGACACAATCCTGTGCCGTGTGTGCCTGGATGACCCTGCTTGAGCAGCAACCTGACCCCTTCTGGGATTCTGTGCTTCTCTGCTCGGCGGGGCTGTGCATTCTGACCAGCACATACCTGCAGTGCAAGCGCCTATCTCCATACTGAAAGTCATCATCTATTTTATTAATGTGGTTAGATCCATCAATTACACTTATATTCAATTCCCCTTCTCGGGGTGCAACACGAGCCTGACTCTGCAGCACAGCAGGCCTATTACCCACAGAAAGGAGAAGTGGCTGCAATGTTAAATGAGGACGTGACCTTTTTCTTTTGCCTTTGTTCCAAATACCCACTTAATAATCGAGTCCTTGATCTTAGGATCGCTTCTTGAATCAATGCTCTAATTGTGGGTTATTTCTATCCCAGTGACTTCTCTCCCAGGGATGAAAACACCACATAGTGATGAGATCTCAAGGTGACTGAGGTGTGGCTGTTAGGGCCAAAGACAAGGAAGGGCAAAGTGAATCGTGCTTGTTCCTCTAGGAAAGAGGAGTGTTAAGGTGACCTGAGGCTGGTTCAAGCCGCTTAGTGGACGAAGCAGAGGTGGTGACAGGGCTGGAGGTGGGAATTCAGCAGCAAAGCCCTCGCTGGCATGGGACGGCCCGCACGGGCTGGATGCAGATTTATCCATACGGAGCATCACTTGTGTTGGAAGAGAAGCGCTTAGTGGTGATGGCAGATCCTAAGCGGGGAGTGTGGGAGCGCCTTAGGCCACTTGGGGAGGGCAAGGGGCACAGCCTAGGGCTGGGCACGCGTTTGGGAAAAAACCCCAAGGAACGGGGAACGCGCCGCTGACACCCGGGGCCCTCCCCTGCCCGACGCTGCTCGCCGCTCCCGCCCGGCCGCGCGCCTGCGCTCCGCGCCCTCCACACTAACCACAGAGCCCGCCGCGGCGCCGGCCGGCGTGACGCGCAAGGCGCTGTGCTCTCCCATTGGCTGGAGGACCCGCGCGAGCACGGGCGCGCCGTGCGTGCGGGGCCGAGACGCGGGCGGGCGCGGCGGGATGTCGGGGCCCAACGGAGACCCGCACGTGCTGGGTGGCGGCACCGTCGACGACGGCGACGACGGCGGGGACACCTTCGAGGAGGAAGGTGCGTGGGGGAGAGCGGGGACGCCATCTCGGAGGGGACGCCGTGGGGCAGGATGGCCTGGCCTGGTCCCCTGGGCTGCGGGTGGCAGTGCGCAGGTATGTGCCCAGGTGTGCCCAGGTATGCCCAGATGTTCTGCCGGGAGCGATGCCCAGCGCCAGTGATGCACCCGCTGCACGGCAGTGGGGCTGAGGGGCTGCAGGGTTTGATTCCCACCCAGCCATGGGGCGCCGAGCTCATGCGTGTTGCCCTGGGGTGGATTTTTACGTTGTGAAAAAATAATTTTGTGCCTTTGCTGGTGTACGGGATGCGGATGTCAGGGAAGAGGATGTTCAGGTTTCGAAACCACAGGGCAGATCGCGTGGGCAGAGTTGGGAGTAGTAGTCATGCATGGAAAAAAGGAATTTATTGCAGGTAGCTTGGCAAATTCCACTTTGGGGAATTTCTGCAGTGCCTGGGTATGAAGTTTCTGATACTGCCCTATCCGGTTAGAACCAGCCCATGGAGAAAGTGAGACGACAGCAGAGCAGTAATGTGGACGTAGAGGTCACTCTTAAAACTGGAATTCTTTCAGAGTAAGCACTTTGCTACTGTTGAAAATGGTGGATTTGGGTTCTGCTGTTTCCCAAAACATTCTGTTCCAGATGTGACCCACATAGGTGATTTTAGGAGTTGTGTCTGGGGTCTAGCTGCAGTGACAGGACAATCATTTCTGTCCTGAAACAGCCCCAAGCGTGTTCACTGCTTTGCATCATCACAGTGATTTGCATTTCACGTTTTTTGAACAGCTAAGAGACATTGGTTGTGATTGAGAAAGTCACTAAATTGGATCTACATCCTAACTAATTGGGTTGTTCAGCTTGTAACTAACTGGGCTTTGTGTGCAGTAGCTGGTCATAAAGGGCTGCAGCTATTTCCTGGTCTAGTGGAGAGATGAGGCTGTGGATCTCTTCCTTCATCTCAAGTAGAAAACCTGATTTTTGTCAACTATTCTTGTAAGATGTAGAGGAGTTAATGCAATTGCCATACTCCTGCTCAGTGTTTCCAATAAGGATGTGGTTATGTTTCCACATTATCCACCAAGCTTGCAACTAATGGAAAACAATCAAATAAAAGGTTTTTACAACTTATCTTTACATGGTTAAATTTTCTTTCATTTCCCAAAGCTGCACACATTTTATAACCTTCATTTGAGTTTTAGGCACTGAGAAAATTAAGCTTCTGCTGTGATTACAGACTTCTTGCCAAGTTGATGAATGTCCCTTGCCAGAAGTAGTTACCATGTCTGCTTGGGATCTGCTCACCATTTCACTGGAATATGGTGGATCAAATTGAAGAGCTGTAAATCACATACCTTGAAAAATGCTGATAGTTTTAAAAATAGTGATAACTGCCACCTTTTTGGAAAGCATGTGTTTGTGGGATTGATTTTTAAATGCAAGAACATCATCAGTGCTCTTGCTCATAATGCCACCTCTGTGTATACCTGCAAGACCAAACTTTTATCAATGAGCTCAAATGCAGTATGACACAATTCTCCAAAGAATTAAAGGCTGCAACACTGTGAACAGCTCCAAACTGGTTTTAAGAAAAGGAGGATAATTATTTTTTTATAATGAAACTTCTTAGCTATTAATAATGCAAATTACTGCAATGTTTAAATACTCACAGTTCTTTTAAAGCTCCTGGAAATGGCAGTGCCTGGACCTGACGTGTTGCGGCACCAGGACACCCTGGCAAAGGAGCAGCTGAGAGGGGCAGAGCTGATCTGGGGGATTTCAGCACAGCCTGACCCTCATAGGGTGCCCTGAGCACATCCTCATCCTCCCTCCTCTCTCCATGTCCTTCAGCTCAGCCCGGCGTTCCAGGCACTGTGTGTATCACAGTGGGCTCAGAGCAGCTGGGTGGAGGGGAGCCAGCCCCAGCCCCTGAGGTGTGGGCTTGTCCCACCCACACAGGCATCCTTCCCTGTCCTGCAGCCCACAGTCCTCACAAACATCAGCCCATAGGTCACAGCTCCACCTCTGCCTCCCTGCACTCACAGAGCTGTGCTGCTTCAGAAAGGAACATTGGACTGGCTCCATCTGGGGTTCCCTGCAGCCCCGCAGGGGTTCTGAAGAACCTCAGCAGTTTATCTTCTCCATTTTTTCAGTTTAGGTTTTTGTTATTCTTCAGGATTTTGTGACTGTTGCTTGGAGCAATCCAAAAGCAAGTGTTTGATGCAGTAGCACAGCCCTCTTCAGCTGAGTAACAGTGCTAACAGACACCGCTGTGAAATGCCCTTGTACTGCGGCAAACTGCTGCACTTGAAACAATGCTGTGAATAAGAAACTCTACCTAGAGAACCAACTGTCAGGATCACCTGCAGTGAGTCTAGGTTTAATCTGAAGTACCCAATGCCCTAATAGAGCATGAAAATCCTGTGGCTGAACTTGGTGCCCAACACTTACCTTCCTGTGGAAATAATGGTGCCACTACCAGCACCTTTGGGCTCATCCCCTCCTTCTGCCACAGCCATGATGGCTGCACTGTTATGGCAGCCTGACTCCAGCCAGGCCCTAGTGAAGCACATCCCAGCTTAGAAGCCTTATCCAGATAATTCACAGAAAATAAACACTGCAACATGCTGACAAATGCTGACAAAATGCCTGTACTGTCAGGAGAGATGATTCCAAAGGCAACTGAAAAGACTGACTTGTCTTTGGGATTTATCTGGTACTGTTGCAGTCAGCACGCAGCCTGTGGTTGGCTGTTTGTGTGTGAGATCCGAGGCTGTCAGATGTGCCTACAATGGGTTTGGACCGCCCAGGTACCTTTCCTTAGATCTTGTTACCAGTGTTCCAGCTTCCCATTGGCCTCATTTGATCAGGGAACAGAGTACATTAAAGATTCAGTTCCACTTTATCCACCCAGGGGCAAGTAAGGCACAGCCAAAATGTTGTGGGCATGTTTTGCCAAAGCTCTCACTGCCTGCTCTGACTGCAGTGACAAGGTACTTACATTGTCCAGTCTTTCATTTCCCTTGCTTTTAGAATATGCAGCAATAAACTCCATGCTGGACCAGATCAACTCCTGCTTGGATCACCTGGAGGAGAAGAATGATCACCTACACATCTCCTTGAAGGAATTGCTGGAGTCCAACCGCCAGACCCGGCTGGAGTTCCAGCAGCAGAGCAAGCAGCTGAACACGGGAGCTGATGTGCAGGGATCCCAGCCTCCTGCCTAGAGTCTGACCACACACTCTCAGCTGGTGTTGCTAAGGGGCAGTTATCGGTCACCAATTTAATGTAAAACTTGAATATTAGAGGTGCCTCATGTCTGTTACTTTTCCTTTCTGTGTTTATATCCTGCCATTCATCTCCATGTTCTGTTTTCCTTTAGCTGTGAGACAGGTGCAGAAGCACCAGGGTGGGTGTAAGAGAGCTGGTTTTTTCTGCTCCCCAACATGAGCCTGGCACTCACACTTGGTTAAAGCAGCTTGTAGGAAACTTGAGGCCATGCAGGTAGTTTGCAGGTAGGCCCTCTTCACAAAGTGGAAAAATTATCTCTGCTCTCTTTTCCTTAAATCCAAGCAAGGAGTATTATGGCTCTAGCCTCTTCCCTCAGAAAGCACAGTAAGCAGGGGCTGTCCTGACTCCAGACTTATCCCTAAGTGTAACTCTGGTGACAGCCCTGGAGAGAGAGGGCCTAGGCCAGCTGCTGCCTTGAAGTTACAGCTTCTCCCTTAATCACCTTAACTGTGATGTAGGAAATATTGGCACATTGTTCCAGATCACTGGACACTTCCACTCCATTCCAAGCAGATAAGACAAGCTACCAGGGTGATGTTTCTGACTGTTCTAACTGGGAGCTGCCCCACTCCTTCAGCTGCCTTTAAGGACTGAGGTGTGGAGAGAAGGAGAGCAGCCTGGTTAGCCCCTACCAACCACAGCATCAGCAATAGAGAGCAGAGCCCTCCCTGTACATTCTGACAAGGCATGACAGGTCTGGTCTGTAACTTGTGATCTTGTCAGTATATCCTAGAGCCAGCACTTTTGAAGCAAGTCTTACTGTTCTACTTATGTAGAGTTAAAGGAGTTTTTTGGAAAGTTAAAGAGGTTATTTAAGAGAAATCTGTTTTATTAAAATCAGTTTGAAACAAAATTTGTTCCTGAGAGTCTCCACTATGAAAACAGATTGGATTAAGCCTTGTAGTATTAACAAAGGACCAACGTGCATGTTCTTGCCTAGCTTAGGACTTGTCCAAGACTGCTTGTCCAACAGTGTGTGTCTTTGAAAGGAAAGTGTTCTGAGAAGCAGAATTCAGCAGAGTCTCCCAAGAGATAAAACATTTTCTCTGCCTGGAAAGGATATGAGAGGAACTACAAAGAATTCTTAAGTCTGCATCCACCACTGTGAAGTTTGTCCCCGATGGAAATCCCATTACCATCTTCTTTCAGGTTCAACAATCCAAGCCTCAGTCTTTCCACATAACTGCTGTATCCCAACTGTACAAGTAATAAGCAACACTATCCTGTATTAGACACGCTAAAGCCAGGCTTATTTATTCTTAAAATAAAAACAGCAGTAAAGTTGAAGGTTTTGCTCTATTAAAAGACTCAGAAAATAAACATTTCCAGCAAATATCATATGTAAAGGGCTCTCCTTTAAGGCCACTCTATCTGGGTTTGCGCCTGGAAGAGCGTCTGCACCCAGCAGAGGTGAGACCGGCTGTCTCACCTTTGGCAAGGGAGGAAGGCTCTGCTGCTGCCTCCTGGCTTGTGTTTGCTGCCTCATTCTGTCCTAAGCCTCCTCCACTCCCTGGATCCTGGTGGTCGTCTGTGCCTGCCCTCTGCCTGGCTGTGTTGGCTTCTTCCTCACGTCCCAGTGACTCCCCTAGGGTGTGGCTCTCCTCAGAGAACAGGCAATCGGCACTAGTGGCAGTGGACTTGCTCTCTTCCAGTAGACTTTCTTCTACAACCATGATACCACACATATCGTCAGTCACACTGGCCAGGCTCTTGCCTTCTGGCCCAGAGGTAGCCAGCTCACCCTTACCCTCCAGAGACCTTGAAGTTTGTTCTTGCAGGGCTGACAGCTCTGTTCCCTCCTTATCTATCCCACGATCATCATTCATCTTCTTGCTGGTATGTGCTGTTGCAGCAAGAGGCTGTTTTGGATCATCCAGCAATTGGGAGCTGGAGCCCTGGGAATGCAAAGGAGCCTCGGGGTAGGCAGCTGTGGCACGATGCCTCGCTGCCTTGTATCTCTGCAAATACAAACAAACCAACGTGAGAGAGAAGCCCAGCTCAGCTCCTGTCACTGTAGCAAAGCAGCAGCTGGTCCAGGAACACCTGTACAAAAGCAGTGGTGAGTGGCAGGGGCACAAGTGATCTCAGCATCTCCTGGCCTGGCTGCTGAGGCTCTCAACAGAGAAGGGTCAGCTCCTGTGAGGAAAAGTGATATTAAAAACTGAAGTCCCTCTCACTTTACTTAATGCTGAACAAGTGCACGGCAGACCTGTGGCTCCTGAGACAAATCGTGATCTGGCAACTGTTAATCTCAGTCAGACTCAGGACTCTGTTCATATAACATGCAAGTGACAGCTCCTGCTTCAGCTACTGCCAGGACGCGTAACCTGGGCATGTGAAGCTCTGCACAGCCCTCAGCTACTGGTGTGATTTAATGTTTTTCAGCCAAAGCAGGGTTTAAGTTGAAAGCCTAGTATTTCTTCACTCTGTTGATACAATCTGCACGGTCAGTGGAACTGCTGACAGGAAGGCTACGATATCAATTATATCTCGTTAAAAATCACTGAGGTTTTCATAGAGTAAAGGTAAGCATATCATCAGTAAAATGACTAATTTGCACTCATTAACATGATGAACCAGTAGAGGTCTGTAAAGAGATTAAAATGGCTACTTCGCATGTTCTAGACTGGATTTGAGGAAAACAACTCACTGTAGCTAGCTAACACAGAGCAGGAACCCAGTCTTCAATGCCCAGACAGAGCATGACCTAAAGGAACAAACTGAAGTTCACTCTTTTCCACAGCAGTTCCCTCCATAATCAACTCCCTTTCAGCTGCCTGCTGAAGGGTTCCTTGAACTGGCATTAGCTTTACACCTGACAATTTAAGGAAACAATTTCAAGAACAATGGCTTTCAGCAGTCTGCAATGTGGAATTACAGCACATCTGACAGGCAGCTTTACATTGTAATTCAGTTTATTGCTGCAAGCTTGTTCTTCCTCTGTCCTCAAATCGTGGGATATGAACAGTATCATATCACATTGGAATTAGATCAGTCGAGTCATAATGTACCCAAACCAAATCAAGTGCAGGCATGCAAATTAGTGTCCAGAGTGATGCTGTAAACTGTCTCAACAGCACACAATTCTTTGCTTTGAAACCCTCTGCTGAGAATACCCCAGCAAGTGGCAGTGATTTAACTCAGACTATGACAACCCCAAGGCACCCAGGCAGCCAAGAATAGTTATCTGCCTGCAGATATGTAAGTCTGGACTCTTCTCTTTAACTCCCCAGGTCACTCTGGCATGCATTTGAAGAGCATCTGATTTCAGCTCTAAGTGGGCCAAAAGAGTGACATAAGTGACTGCTGCTGCAGTTTCACTCCATGCTGATCTAAAACAAGCCAGGAAAACAGCAAGGCCAATTCCTTCATTCCTGAAATGACTAGCTGCAGGAATGGGAGAGGATAAGCAACCATGAAGGAACAGCTGTGGTCTCCTCCCATTCCAAATCCATAGCTCTGAGTGCTGGCAGAATTCTAAAGCACTCCATCCCTTCCTGGAGGCAGTGATGGCTGACTAGGAATACTTTATTCTGCCTGAAGACTAGAAAAAAACCATGAAGTTTTGGGGGGTTAGAGGTATGTGTCTTTGGGTCTTTTTTTAAAAGCCACTTTAAAAGGTGGTAGGGAAGCACAGCAGTTTTTGGGCATAGATTGTGGGTGCAGAGGAGAAAGTCGATGTGG
Organism: Picathartes gymnocephalus; assembly: GCA_013390045.1. NCBI lineage: Eukaryota > Metazoa > Chordata > Aves > Passeriformes > Picathartidae > Picathartes > Picathartes gymnocephalus. The sequence continues at coordinate 15,857 of WEKY01013316.1, read as the reverse complement.
GAGCCTCCCTCCTTGCCAAGGACAGGGAATAGTGCTCTCCCATACAGGAGGGCCCAGGCAGTGGTCATGGGATAGGGCAGAAACCAGTGCAAGCCCTGCGTACCCTCCACAAGCACTAGTCCAGGACCCTCATCCCCTGGCAAGTCAACAAGGACAGAACAATGGAGGCAGATTCCAGGCCAGCCCAGTAGGAAAAGCTTTAGATACGAAAGCAGCACGGGGCAATACGGCTTCTTTAGGTGGAGCCAGAAAAGCAAAGAAACAGCATCAGTTTGCAGAGCTTTGTGCTAAGGAGTTTCTAGGAAAGGGTAGCAGACAGACAGAAAGACAGACAGACTTCCTCTTGCAGGCTGACCCTGGGGACAAATGGATTCTCACCAACTTGCAGATTCTATCACAGAGTCTATAATGTTAAATTTTCAGATTTCTAAGGTATTTGATTTTACCAGGCCTCTTCTGGATGAATCACACCCACACTTTCGGCTAAAGGAGCTGTTCCTGCAGTGTCACACCTGCAGATGCATATGCATCAGCCTTCTTTACAAGGAACAGCCTCTCTCTCCTGCTTTTTCCCACCCTGACTGACCTGTAATCTAACAAAGAAGAGGCCTGGACTAAATGACAGACTCCACAGGTTCAGCAAACAGAGCAGACACTGTGAGGAAGATTCCCAGCCAGAAACAGGCAAAAAGATGACAGCAGCAGTAGCTGGGAAGCAGGACTAGACTGGTTTTAGATTTACAGGGGCCAAGGGAGACAAAGACAGAGCACACCAGGAGAAAGCTATGGCACAAGGGACACCAAGGATGATGGAAATGAGCTGGAGACAAGACTGCTATTGTGGTGGATTCACTGGAGAGACATACACAGGGGTAACAAATGCCAGGCCATGCAATCGCCAAAGGGTCTAACCTGAAAGTTTTCAAAATGCATCAGGGACTTGCAGTGTGCGAGCCGGGCAGCGGAGTCGCTATGGTAGAATTTGTGACACAGCCTGCAGAGGTAACCTGCGACGGGGACCAGAAAATCCAGGCCTGCGAAACGGGAGGGGAAGGGAAATCACAGATCACATTGAATGGAACTCAAATAATGAAAGCATGTTAAAAGAGAAGGGGGATGGCAGTAAAAAAGGAGAGGTGGAAAGCTTTGCTTCTGTTAATCAGGGATTTGCAAGATGACTTGCTGAATATCTCGTCTTACCATGGAAAGGCTGTGGTTGATATTCAGAGAGAAATCTGGCTGCCAGAGCAAAGAAACTACACAGAGTATTAAGGGGGGAAAAGGGAGAAAAGAATACAATGGAAAACTACAGAGAACATGTGATCTAATGTAATGGGATCAAACCAAGCAGAAGACAGCAGGCGCGCAAGAGGAACACGCAGAGAACATTCACAGCATGAATCATTATTCCATCTGCCACACGATAGTGGAAGGTTACAGCGATATGGAAGATTGGTGTAAACAGAGCTCTCCTTGGGCACAAAACAGCCTCTGCAGAGCTGCCCTCCTCAAACACAAGTGGTTGTGAGGGGTTTGAAGTCAGTCACTTATAGGGTGGGGACCAGACACAGCCATCTGGAGGCACCAGGCCAGCAGCATGGCTGAGGAACTACTCGGTACAGCGTGGGGGTTCTGAAGCAAAGGAAACATGCCCTGTTTGGGTCTAGAGGAGAGTTTGATACTGCCAGTGATGCTCAGTATCTCTCTGCAAGCTGCATTTCTGTTGGAAAGCATTCCAATCAATATGCTTTCCGACTCCATCTTTCCGGAGCATCCCTCATTTGCTACCTACTTTCTTCAGTACTCCTGCCCTGCTTGTTCCACATCCTACCTTAGAAATGTATCTGGCTCTTGTCCTTCGTCAAAGCAAAAGGCAGTTGACAAACATCAATCACATCCTTATGTTTTACCACACAGTTACAAAGAAACATCCTGCTTTCAGGAGAGATTCTTCTCCAGGCAGCAGTGACCTGCACCAGTCCAATGCAGCTGCTGGAGCACCATGGCCCAAGAAGTCATTATAACAGTAGGCAGAGACCATCCTCTCCTACAGATACAGCATGTGGCCAGAGAAGGCTCTGTGGCCCTTTGTGCTTAACTCTGCTTGCTTACCATAGGCTGTGTCTGGACAATACTTCTCACTTCCTTCGTAATCCTCCAAAGACACTTCCTTCAGCCCAGTCTGGAAACCGAAAGAACATTAGTGCCTACTGTATTTGTGCCAGTTCCCAGGCTCTTGCATTCTTCTGGTCAGCTTGGGAGCAAAACAGAGGATTCACATACCAGAGACAGAGTTGCACAGCCTCTGGTCAGGAACAGATGCAAACCCCAATGTCAGCAGACCACTTCATTACATGGGTTAAAATCACCCCTTGCACTCCAAGCCTGGAGGGGTTTAGCCATTTACCTCCTTCTTGGTAACTGCTCTCTACTGGGAATATATTTACCAAGATAAACCTCTACATGTTTTCTATCAGACCCAGCTACTGCTTGGTTGTTCAAAGAGACTGTATGAATACTGCTTTGTGCTCCTCAACAAGGTTAATGTCTGAAGACAGCAGAAGCTCTACAGCACAGCAGAAACACCTTCATGTATCCTGCACACAGTGCCTGATTCTCTTCTGCATCACCCTGTGCTCTTGGAGAACCCTAGAGTCCTCACCCTACTGCTGTGCAAGATTGAGCAGACTCTTGAAAGTCTGAGCTCAACCAGCCAAGACCAACTAAGTCATAGGATCCCACACCAGATTCTCAGATAGGTCATTCCTTCTTCTTTTGCACAGCATACCTGCTTGGCAGCAGAATCCTCATTCTCCATCAGCACTACATCAGGGTCTTCCTCCTCACCAGCTCCTCCTTCCTCCTCCTCCTCTTCCTCATCATCATCTTCAAAACAGCCAACAGCATCCACAGTGATCAACTCCTCTGAATCTTCTGGGCTCCCTAACTCCTTCTCTCCTAGCCTAACCTGTAAGGTACAGAAAAGAAAGATCAGATCAACTTTGTACTTGCCATTTAACCAAGGAAGAGCCAGACAGAACTCAGGACAGATTGTATGTGATGAGCAGAAGGGACTGCAAGAGGGGCATAAAGCTCTCTTGCTCCTAGACACATCTGACATCTTCTCCCTTTTTCACTCAACTTCCTTCAGCATTAACAACTGAAGTTCAGCAAAAGATGAAAATTAAAACAGGGTTAGAAGAACTGCACGTCTTCCTTTCTGGCCTGCAGTTGTCAGGGAAGCACAAAATTATCCTGCTCTACAGTGTAGCTGCCTCCAGACCTGCACAGCTCTCCACCCAGGCAGTATTACCTCTTTGGCTTTCTGTTTGTGCTCAGGGGACTTCATATGCTCCACAAACTTGCGAGGGGTCTTGAAGTGGCGGCTGCAGACAGTGCAGAAAGGACGAAGTGAGCGTTTGGCCAGCTAAGGAAAGAGGGACAATTCCATAAGTCACAAGAGGCACTGCTTTGGAGGAATGCAGATGAATCTTAAAACAAAGCCAGCCCCGCATCCTGGGAGACCACAAAGAAAAGAGTCTTTTCAGCAGAAAGGACTCTCTAACTCTTACCCACCAAAAAGACGAAAAACATGCAGAGCAAAAATGAGTGTGTCCTAAAGTAGGGACGAAGTGCCAGAACACCTAAAAGTCAACAAATATGCTGGCCTGCCTAAAGTTTAGCTTGAAGAGGCTGCCCACCAGTCCCTCCATTCAATTGATTAGGTGAGCATGATAAGCCATATTTCTTAAGAAAAGTCAAGAGGCACACTAGAGGTGCCTCAGGCCATACTGACACGTCATGACAACTGGAAGCTCCAACAATGCCAGAGGCAGGAGGTAGCACTGCAGTGCCCTTAGGGAGGGTGTTACTGGCAGAACTTTATGTGCATCCCTCCACTTCAGTCGCTTCTTTTTTGCTGCTTGGGGAGCAGGAGATGCTAAACACTTCCATGTAATCCCCACACAAAAGGTCAGTGCAAAATGAAGTCCATGCAATGGTTGTTACCTTGTGTTCCTGGGTCCTGCGATGTTTGATGAGGTCCCCTGTGAAATGCACCTGACACGTGTTACACCACCGCTGCTGCGTCTCTCTGAAGTGACAACAGATAGAGCTGTAAGTCACACCTTTTTCATTCTCCATGGAATACTGCAGTTAGCAATCTGTCCCTGGCATTGTTTTCTTCACAATTCCTATCTTTACAGACTTGGATTTATCTTCTCTCCTTCTCACCCATTTATAGGTTGCTTTAGCTTGTGCTGACAGAAATGCACCATATAAAACAGGTCTCCAACTTAATCTACTGTATTAAAAGCTACACAGGTCAAACTCAACTCTGGTATCCTCCAGCAAGACAGAAAGTTGCCTGAAGGAGATTAAAGCCCTTGAAACCAGAGGGGGTTTGTACCTTACCTGAGAGGCACCCTGGTGCAGTGAAAAATTTTAGAACCCATGTAGGGCCAAATTCAGATTGAATTTTCTAGTGCAGACCAACACTTACCCATCTTTTCCTGCCAGCACCTTCTGCTGTTTCACCATGGGCAGTAGTGAAACAAAACAAACATTGCTCATGTGCTGAATCTCCCCAAGTCGCTGCTGGTGCTGAATTCCAGCCATGTGGGATTGGAAATTCTGAAAGAGAGGTTAGGAGAAAAATCCTTTTAAATGTATCTAAAACATAGAAAATAATAGGTATGAGCTATGCTTTCCGTTCTTTTGACTGTTGTTTAACAATGAAATATAAAAGCTTAAGAGCATGGCTGCCTGTGGATCCACCCACATTCTCTCTCTAGCAGGTTGCTTGCCAGCTCACAGGAGAGGTTTATTTTATCTGCATACTTGTCATCATTTCTTATATTCCTTGTTCCTAAAGCATGAGCCCTTGCTAACAACTCCCCCTGGCAGCCAGCCATTTAATTCCCATCTCTTGACCACCTGGGTCCCTGTCAGACCTGTGCATTTTTACCTGCTGACTGCAGCAATTGGTCTTGCAGATGTAACAGTAGAATTTAAGGACTGATTCTGGGTTGGGATCAGCTGTGCCCGCATCGCAGGCCCAGTGCCCTGGTTTCAGAGCTGTTGTACTGATAGCTCTGCTCTCACTGCTCTGCTGAATAGTCACTTTCAGTGAACCTCCAGAACTCAACACCTGCCAAAAGAAGGAGTCAACATTAAGTTCAATCCCTCAGTAGAAGACTCTAAAAATTACGCCTGCTTTTTGTATGTCACCTAAGCTCTTTACCCTTTAGGAAAATGCACTTAAGCTTGAACCCACAGAAGGCTGATCAGAAGGACTCTCATACACACTCCTCCCAAAGCTGCTAAATCAGCGATCCCTGTATTATAGCACCAGCCCTATTAGCACAGATAGTTGTTTCTGCAGCCTCTGCATGATCCAGTCTCTGGGGACTGAAGCCACAAACAATTGTTGCTAAGAGACACAATCAGCTCATGTTTCTCCACTGCAAAACTAAAACCTACTCAGCATAACACCTGATGGAGTCAGGAACTCAGACATGGACAGGGTGATACATTTGATCACATCAATAAACGTCTCCAATTATGGAAGACTGTCAAATCTGATCCACACCTGAGGTTAAATCTTTGTCTGCTCACAGCTTTACACAGCCTGATTTAACATCCAGCATGGGAGCCACATATTTCATGCAAAAGTCTCTTGGGTTGCATCTTTTAACACCACCTGAATCTTTTTACACTTGCTCTTCAGCAATATGAAAGATGTATTTAGCTATGGCACTCCATACATAGAGTTTTAAGTAACTCTTTCAATTCAGTTTTCCATCTTTCCAGCTGAATACAGAAATCTTAATGAACGCCCCATCCATAGACAGCGGTAGGTAAGGAACAGGCCAGCAGAGGTACAAAAGCAGCAAGTCAGAGCAGACTGCACACTAATTGCAGACATATTATGCTTTATTGCCAGGGACAACAGCTTACAGCAGGAGACAGAGCTCCAGACGTGGGTGCCAGCTGGTTCCCAGTGGCAACGGGCTTCTCCAGGATGGAGGGGGAGGTTGTATGTTCTGCACCACCCCTGCATGGAGTTGTGTCTGCTCACCTCAGGAGCCTTTGGTTCCTCAGAGAATTTCCTCTCTCTGGAGACATCTTCAGCTGTGTACTCCTTTGCACTGTCTGTACCTAAGAACGAAGAGTCCTTTTAGCAGCCTTAAATCAAAACAGCAATGACAGGATAAACAAAGCAGTAGGTGAGTGAAATCAGGGAGCTTTCCTCACAGCACTGTTGACCATAAGCCCGTTCACAAACCGTTCTCCTTATCCTCAATAAGGACGGAAACATCCCATCGTTTGCCTTTGGCAGGTAACAGATATTAGGGTACAAACTTTGGTTTTGGTTCCTAGATTTTATCCTCCTTTCCCCATCCTGTACAACTGGGGGAAGAACATTTCTGTAGACCCACGGGACCTTCAAGTGCAATTTCAGCAAGGAGTGCCCTAGAAGTTCAAATCAGGGTTCAGCAACTCACCCTCAGCTTGGACATGGGTGCATGAGACTCCTGCATTCTTGCTGTCTGTGGCATCCTCTGTGCTGTCTGTGGCAGACTCCCCAGTGACACTTCAAGTATATCAAGAAAATAACCTTAATTATCATGTTACAGACAAGAGTTTCAAAAGGCACACCCAGGCACAGGCTGAGGTCTAACCTACCACACTCTCCACTAAACCCCCAAATCAATAAGCTACTGGAAGTGGTATTTCAGGCAAGAATTTGGCAGAAATAAATAAAAATAATGTAGAGTGGGTGTTCTAGAATGGATTCAGAAACAGCAGCCAAATAATTTGGACAAGAACATTACAACTGATTTTTTCGTTAGCTGCTCTCTCCTGCAAGAAGCCTGAAGGGAATTAAGTTCATAAAGAAATATTCTTAATAAGAGCTCTGAGAGCTCTCTCCTGTTGTGACTAGTGACCTGTAGGGAAATTGCAACACCTGGACAATGCTCCTGGCTGCTCTGTGCATGAGAGAAGAGATCTATCAGAACTGAAGGAGTTCTCCATGGTGCTTTTACAGGGATTTCACCACAGCTGCCTGTTCTATTCATACGAGTCTTGTTTCATTTCAGAGTCCCTACAGTTCTGCTTGTGGGGGAAGTGAAATTCTACAAGATGCAAATCAAAAGGGCCTTGCTTTACTTGGTATTGGTGATCTGCAAAGGAGAAAAGCACTCCTGAGGAGACTATTGAGAATAAATGTCTGACTTCCAGAGTGCACAAAGTGTTCTTTGCAGTCTCTTTCTCCATCCCCCATTTTTCTGTCAGGACTATCTTTCCACCATGACTTGACTGTCTGCTCTGAGGGCGGCTCAAATTCCCACCTGCTGGTGTCCTTCTGCCAAGAGGGAGCAGCACCTTCTGCACAAGCAGGGCAGCAGATAGCACAGGTACCGCATCCCGTTATCCGAACACACGCACACCGCATAATTTATCAGATTGATAAGTGATAATGGAACTGGGTTATACGGCTATAAATATGCAGCAGGGTTTGGGCACTGCAAACACGAATTAAACAAGAGTGACTGGCATTAACATTCTTTGTCAGGTGCTGCCAGTAGGCTCAGCGCTAACAGTACCACACACAGATGGTGTCAGCACTCAGGGCGAGGGTTGCAGCCTGAACAGCAAACCTAAGGAGCAATCTAAGGGAGCGAAAGCCACCACAAGCATGATTTAAAGAGGAAATGGTATTCTACGGATACTTGTCACACCATGCTAGAAGTGGGTGGTCAAGGAAGATCTGAAGATGTTGAGTGCTTTCTGCACTGGAATGAGGATATTGTTCCAGGTGTACAGATGGTACATAGAAGCAAAGGCAGAAGTGGGCAAAACCTGAAATGAAGAAGGAGGCTGGTATTCCTGGCTAAAGGGAAATGGAACAATGAAGTGTGAAACACAAGTTTATGACACAGATAGGGGGAATGCCCTTGTCATCTGTGAAGGGCAGTATGAGAAGAGTAAAATTTTTTTTTTTCCACAGATCCATCATCTGTTCATTGGAAGATACTAGAAACACTTCCAAAAAAGCTAAGGAATAATCTATTCTAGGTAAATACCAGCCATAATATATGCATCAAATCTGGCAGTCTCTAACTGCTGCTTAGGAAAGAATTTTCCTAATAGCTGGCTTGCTGCAGTGAGAGCTGTCATTCCTCAGACTCGATTCTTGTTTTCAGTGCATGTAACAGGACTTTGATTAATACCCTGCTAAATATTAATGTAATTAAAATTAAATTAGCTTTGGCAAACAGATTAACAAAGCATACACAAATGTATTCGACCTAGCTTTAATTGAATTTATTAACTTTCTTGCTAATCAGAGTCCATAACTCATGACAGTCCCTGAGCACACAATATTTATTACTCTTCAATGTTTTACTTTGATGTTCAGATATTACCTTGATCATATAATCCTGGAATATTCCCCCTAAAGCTACTCATTAATCTGTAACCTACAGATGGGAAACAGCGAGGTGAGGAAACTTGTCCAAAAGCAGGCGGCGAATGCCTGACAGGGAAGGTAAGAGGACCCAGGAGTCCTGACTCATCGTCGTTAACATATGCTGGAGAATTCTCAAGTCAGTGCCTACAGAAATCTGTATTCACGCCTTCCTCTTCTCCCTCCACACCAGCCAAGGGTGACAGTTCTGGGAGAGGAGCCGCCCGGTGCAGATGGCACCGGGAACTCCGCGAGGTGCCTTCCCACTAGATGGCAATGCAGCCCTGCCTGTCCCTGCCGCACCCTCGGGAGGCCGGGAGAGCTGGGATGGGCCTGCCAAGGCCAGCCTGCTGCGCATCCCTGGGGGATAATAGGATTGCCTTTGTCTATTTTTACCCAACAGACAGAGATACTGGCAAGGCAACCTTTGCAGAAGGCATACAGAACTCAATGCTCATGGATACAGGCTTGGATAATAGGGAGTATTGATTCCCTTTCCTTTCTCATTTCTCAAAATAAACTACCCTCTTGCACACCTGCTATAACCTAACATATTCCAAGGCTTTCCCTTTCTGCTCATTTCACTTTTTTGACATATAGGGAAGAAACTTGCAGAAATACACCAGAATAGAAAAGAACCTCTATGCTTCTTACAAGGATCCTGGCAGGAGAATACACAAGCAAACTCAGCTTTGTTGCACATTTAGATGAGCTGCATCTCTCATTTTTCATTGTCGTAACTGGATCACCACTAGCAGCGACCCCACAACAGCCGGTATCTCAGCAAGCACCATGAGATTTTCTGAACTGCTCAGAAGCATCTGAAATACCTCTTACATGCTAGACATCAGGCCAATAGAGTATACAACCCTAATTATCAGAAAATAAAATTAGACAATAATTCTAAACTCAGTAACTATCTCAATACCCCATTCAATAAATACCTCTTCAGTCTTTTTGCTGCAGGCCCAGTGTTCAACACAGACTCTGTTGGAGTTCTTGGCTCTGCAGGAACACAGAAGGAAATTTCCTTAGCAAAACAGACCATGCCACCTTGAGCATGTTCCATAACTGAATGGCAAATGCCAATGAGCCTTTGTTAGAGCAAATAATACTAAATACTTGCTTATTCTGAATTTATGAGTTGCTCTGACAAGGTTAGATAATGACCTCAGATATTTGAGTTTTATTGTAATGTAACTGTATGAGGTGTTGGTCAAAAAAATAAATCTATGTTCATATCTACTAAGTGGGTCTCAGTCCTGTACATAAGTGACAAGAGACATCATCATGGGAACATTAATATAAGCCAAGGTGGCACATCTACCTGACAGCAACCAGTTAATAAGACTTTTCACCGCTGCATATTCCCCGATCACAACCTCATCAAAGCCTGCAGTTTTAAATCGTGCACTCTTCAGTCAGAAATTACATTCCCACATCTGTATTGTACCTGACATTAAGATATTCTGTGCCAGCAGTTTCTGTTCTGACAACTGGGGCACCAGGACTATCAACTCATCTTAGCACGCTGATTGTAAATGGTTCTGCTTGATGTGTTTGGCTGCATGAGATGTTGACTTCAGCATGGGTAAGGCAATGTGGAAGCTTTAATTTCAGACCAGCTTTCTTTTTTCCCCCCCATCTTAAACAGAGCTCAGTGTCAAAGTGACTTCTGAGAGGCTTCCATGCAAAAGAAATGGAGCAGGCTCATAAAAAATAGAAAGTATGATACACATAGCAGAGGGCTATTACAAGCAGTTTAAAGTATTTACAATTAGAGAGAAATGTAGTCAATTAAGCCTAAAATCATCTCCAGTTTTTGCTGCAGGACTAGTCAAAAGAAGTTTATCATATCTGCAAGCAGTTGTTTCACTACAGGCTTCCCCTTACCGGTGGATGGTGAGGCATTGTTCTGCTCTGACCCTGCTTGCATTCCCTCTGGAATTTCCATTTTCTCATCGCCTTGTGTCTGAGATGAAGAACCAGGATCTAGTTCCCGCTTCCTGTCAGGAACTCTCTGGAAATCCTGCAATGGGCAGAGAAAATCACTGACAGCTCTTGGTCCTTAACACACACTGCCTAAAGCACCAGAGTTTTACTATGGGGCAGGAACAGGAATTCCAGAATGTGATAATGGAAAGGAATAGATGGTTTACAATGGACCAGTGGCAAGTGTACATGGTCAAAGAGAGCAAGGTATTTCAGTTCCACAGGCAGCCAGGATATGTCCCTAGTGCTATAAGCAGCAGCTGTAGGAAATCAGCTGCTTGCAGAGGGTAGGGTCATGTTAGAGGAACTCTGGCAAGAGGTACATGGGCAGGGAAAAGGATAGTCCAAAATAATCCCCCTTCTTTTGACTCTGGAGGACAGTCCAAGAGTGCGAGTTTACCTTATCCACTACATCTTTTTGACAGAATGGGATTAAATATGCCAAAGCTAAGCTAAGAGGAGGAAAGTAGCAGTCAACCCAAGAACCATTTCCAGGATACAAAAGAGGTCTTAATGATGGAAAGTCAGAAAGGTTTTTATAAAACAAGAATTTCAGATTTTACAAAATCCATAAGGACAAATATGAGCCTGATCTTAAAAAGTGGGAGAATGGCCCCAAGAGGCAGAGAGTCTGTTGTAGGAGCAAGTTCTTTGGGATCAACAAATTGCTTTGGAACAGCAAAGCACTTAGCCAGGATTTCTTCTGCCATAATTACTTTTAAGCTGACACTTCTAAAGGGTCCTTTCATATCTTAGGTTTAAACAGTTCTATCATGGGGAATTCTTTCTCTTGGGCAAGTAGTGACAAGAAACGTTTGCATCATAAATGTAAATATGGACCACAAAAGCCTCTGGGATGGAATGATTTCTCCATTTCTGTGCCAGCAGCATGGCGCAAAACATTTATTTTCTTTGAAAGGCACTCTCCCTTCTCCTTTGTACTCCACCTACAATACAGTCAACAGCTGCAAGTGTAAAAGGAGCACAAAGCACCCCAGCAGCTGGAAACCACAATCCCACCTTGCGAAAGGTCCGGTTCTGCCGCTGGAAGGGAAGGCTGGGGAAGCCCAGCCGAGTTGGCTTTAAGGAGACTCCAACAGGTGGTGGTCCCAGGAGGGAATGTCTTGTAGCCTGAGGGAAGAACTGCTGCAGTGCTGGTGCTGTCATGTTAAATCCACGCAGGTTTCCTATAAATGCAAACACAGCGTTTCACCATAAAAAAATCTCCCACCTGGAAAAGCAGCAGGTAGAGGGGAAGGGCTCCTCTACCCGTGACCCTGTCCTTTATTGGGCACTGTATGGGTGCTCTGTGCTCTACCCTCTTCAGCACACAGAATGATTTGATGTGATAGCAACCATTACTATGGATCAGGCTGTTTAATCGTAACTGTCATTCCAGGCAAAGATCATTAGAGCAATTATTTGATCTGAGCACATTAGCACTCGTGTTTGCTACAAACAAGGTCTCATTTTACAAAAACGCTCTGTAAAAAAGGCAAATTCACCCCACATTTGTGCAGCTGACTGCTCACACCACAGCATGGAGTGCTTTAACACAAGCCAGTAACACCATTTCATTTAAAACACCACCGAACTTTAAAAAAAAAAAAATCCTACAGTCCTCTCTGCCACCTGGTTGTCATGCAAGCTCAACATGTCAACCTCAACTACGACATCTGAGACTCTGCCATTTCCAATTACAATGCTCTGCTTTCTGAAAAGGTCCTTTCAGCACCCACAGACTATTAACCAAGTCTTAAAAATTTCTTATGAAGACAGTCCTTGTCACCCCCATTTCAGGGGTGAGGGAATGGAGGGGCCCAGATGCCTCAGCTATACCCTCAGAAGCCATCCATCATTCAGAGAACCTGGACTTAAATTCCCATTTTTTCCCCTCTCACTTGAATTAGCGCATACTCCAACCTTTTAGCAGCTGTCAAAACAGGGCAGCCAAGTTTGGAGACAGGCACCCAACATCCAAAAAACCAAGCTACAGTGTTAAAAGCCTGCAACACAATAGGAAGTACTCCCTCTGTTTGTCTTCAAAAGCAATCTAATCTATTATTACCTCCCATAAATAATCCCTTACTGTAAAAGAGCATAGCTGTATTAAAAAAAAATAAATATATAACACAAGAAATCATCTTCTGCTCTCAGTTTGACACCTTTAAAGAACCACACATCTATTTCAATTTGAAGTATTTATCTTTTCCTATTCCTACTGCTGAAGCCACACACAGGCAATGAATTATTGGCTGATAAGATGATGCTTCCCAGGGACAGAAATGGTACAGCATCAGATATTCTTACATGTACCCCAAACCTGACTGGCCAAAAAATTCACATCACTAAAAAAGGCTACACTGGACACTGGCAACCATATTTCATGTTACCTGCGGCTACCTGAGGTAGGTTATTGAGAGAAGTCACAACTCCATGGGGAGGTGAAGAGGAGCAACACTCAGACAAAGTGCATGTAAAGTGCTCATTAGCATATCTTATTCTGTTCTATCTAATTAGCCCCAGGTCCTTGGCACACTATTTAAATACAACTTCCCAATAAAAGATTCAGGGAAAAAAGGTCAGCTGACAGCAAACGTATCTAGAAGGAGCATGCCTGACTGAAGGCTGGAGTTACACTTTTTCCTGACAATGATATATATACACCAATCTTCAAAGCATGGCCTGTTCTTTCTCACCGTCACTTTTCCTACAACCTGAGAGAGAGCTGTGGAGAGCCACTGGAGTCACTAGAGAGCCCTCTTGTTAAATGGGCAAGAGAGAACAAAAGGAGAGTTAACGAAATGCAGAATAAATCTTTTGTCTTCACATGTGGGCATGATTCACAGGCAAGGTAGAAATTGCAGGCATTAATCTAGACTAGCCACTTGAAAACTATCCCAGGTGCTGATTTTCTGTGTTGAAAAGAACTGTCAGGTTAAGACATGAGCAAAAAATAAAAACGTATCTTTATTCCTATTATCTTTCCATTAATAATGCTATTATTAAGGCAGCTTCATAAATTTGTTTTGAAAACACAAAAAGAAGAGGAAAATCCACTTGTGGAAACACAGTAATGGAAAGACATAGATCTTACCCGCCATGGAAATTACAGTCATTCAGGGAAACAAAATTTCACCATACAATTGACACTCAAACCATCTTTTACCTCAATATACTTTATTTGTTAGTACTGCACTAAGTTTGGACAAAGACAAGTATCTACTGCAAACAAGGTTAGAGTGTATGTAACAGATAATTCAATAAATGGCCTTAACCTTGCAACCAAGAAAGGCAAAACAAATAATCAAAATCTCAGTATTTTATCTAAATATATTGATGAAAAAATACTTGCTGCATCAAGCCTAATAGGGAAGGCATGTATTTGGTATCTAACCTGACACCTCCTAGTGCTATTCCCAGTTGTGAACAGTTGGGCACATGTGATTTTCAACAACTGAAGAACCGCTGTTCTGAGGACTATGGACTAATTTAAAGAGAAGAGGAAAAAAAAAAGAAGACAACAAATGGAACTGCCAAGTACAAGAACTGCACTGGTTCAGCAGGAAATAGCCATGGTATGGTTTCAGTCCAAGAGGATGATTAAATAACTCCAGTAAGTAAGCGTTTCCCATAACGACAGTACCTTGCATCTGCTGCATGAGTAAGGCCCGCTGAAGCATAGGATTGGCATTGAGCAGCGACGGCTGATTTGTTGCCCGTAAGCTCAGCATCTGTTGCTGCTGTGGTGGTGGCAAACCCCTGGAAATGAAGGCATCGATCATGAGAACCCAATAAAAACTGTACCCTTCCATTCCAGGCACTTAGGAAGCATAAAACCGAGGAGCAAACAGCTGAAATGCTGATACACATGCGTGAAAAGACACCATGCACTGGCACTGTATCCTCTTTCCTCCACTCTCCTGGAATTTCCAAAGCTGACAGATTGTCTATCAAAGAATTTGAGGTCAGAGACAACTCCTTAGCACCAAGCCCACATAGAGCCTCCCAAGCAGCATAAAAAAAGCCCAGGAGCTGACTGCAGTTCTACAGAATTATGCAGCACCCGTCAGGAGAAATGAGTGATCTAGATCAGCAGCTACATTTAACATGACAACAAAAAAGTTCTAAAAAACAAGGAGTTTTCGCAGTAGCTTAGAGCTCATTTTCCCAAAATCAACACCTCCCACACGGAGCCAGACAGGTCAGAACTGTCAATGGTGCCCCCTAATTGCAAGAACCAGATGGAAAAATAAACCACGGCCTTCATATTTAAAACACGAGGAGGAAGAAGCAGCAGAGAACTCTCCAGTTCTAAGGAGGGTGGAGCAGACGTGAGAGAAAAAGTCTGAGGAAACTGGCAGGCACTTCTTCAGGAGATTGCAAGGTCAGGCCCACCTCTACGCACGCTGCTGACACAGCTAAATCTGTCAGAGCTGAAGAGAGGTACAAACACGGATCGAAATATGCACCCTGACAAAAAACCCAACCCCTTCAACAGAATTCACAGCAGCTCATCTTCACATTTGCTGGTCTAGATTGTTCCAGTCTCTGAGCAGAGATATTTACACCACAAAAATCATACTTTTAAAGGTGTAAGATGCAGCCGTACTATCTAGCAGTCAGCCCCTTACTGACATTTTAAGTGCAGCTTTTTTTATAGTATAAAACATATAAAAATGGTAAAAAGATTTGCAGGTTCATATTTCTAGTAAAACAGAAAAATTCCCACCCTTACCTCAGAGGCAAATGCCTTATAAGGATAAAGTAATACAATAATTCCTTAAATAACGAATTAACTTTCTTCCTAAATTCACATCCCATTGCTTTGAATTTGCAAAGAATAATGCTTTAAAGATAACAGTAACTGCAAATAAATGCATAATTTCGGAGAATGTGTGTTGGTTCTACAAATCTCAGCTCATCGGGACAACTGCTCCTATCTAAGTTGTTTTACATCTTGCATTTTTTAGGGAAACCGTGATTATTTTCTGGCAAAAGTCTTTCTCCTTTCACAAACAAAACATGATTTTCTCCATCCCCTCCCCGCCCCACCGTGTTCAGCCACAGCCTAAGCACGGGTGCCACTGCAGAAATAAGTTCAATCACCACACCGAGACCAGCAGACCCAGCCAGAGAAAGAAAATAAATAAACAGTTTAAGTTCAACAATAAAACAATAAAGTGCTCGTGTCTGCTGAGGGTGGCTCTGCTGAGTACTGTGTTTCTCCAGGAGAAGGCGTTTTCCCTGAGCCCCGGCTGCCCTGCCCGCCCTGAGAGGCGACGCTCGGCTCGGAGCATCCCCACCGCTCCTACACTGGCTGCCCGGGTCACCCACGGGCTCTCGGGGACTCCAGCCCCGGACAGGGATCCCCGGAGTGCCGAGGGGACAC
>WEKY01013315.1:55884-113507 GCA_013390045.1 Picathartes gymnocephalus | reverse complement strand
GACATTGGTGCTCCCGCCTGCCAGTCAGGGCGGGGGGGCGGAGCCCCGTAACCGAAAGTGAAAGACGGGAGAGCTCGGAGGGCTCTGAGGGTTGGGCGTGTCGCGACAGGGGAGCTGAGGGCGTGTCGCGACAGGGGAGGTCAGGTCTGGGGACGTGTCCGTGGCTCCACGGTGCGCTGCGCCAATTCTCACACCGCAGAGAGGCCTTTCTGTATTTTAACCTGGTTTGCACAAAGCAGGGGGCTGCTGGTAACCCACCAAAAGCTCCCTGATCATCAAAAGTTTACACTATTTGTACATTTTAACAGATGCATCAGCATTCATTGGTCACAAATTGTAACAATTGTATGACTTTTGTGCTGATTAGTGCTCAGAGCCCTTTTTGCTGGTTAGGCCTCCCTCATGCGGATCGGCCCTCAGGGGTGATCCTCCCTGCGTTGGGCTCTGGGTCCGTTCATTTGCAGTCGGTGGTCACTGCATTGGCCATGATCTCCCACTGCTGGAATTCCCTTTCCCTCAGGTATTGCTCAGTCCTGCTGACATCACTCCTTGGCTCTTGGCCAAACAGCCCATTCCCCTTGGGACTGTTGTCCCTTTTCCTAGGAATGATGAACCAAATATGCAGTTTACAGAACTATTGCTGCCTGCCCTGCTGGAGACCACCCGAGACCAGGTGTGATCCCAGGGCCTGTTCTGTTCCTCCTGCTGGAAGCTGCTGCCTCTGGATCCCTGGGCTAGGGCTGGGTAACAGCTGGAAGAGTTTGTGTCTGCTGTGAGGCTGACACGTGTTCTGCAGTGGGGTTAAATGGAGGCTGGACTCAGCAGCTGGAAAACACACCTGTGATCCAGGTGCTTTTCTAATCTTGATTTTTGGAATCTGAATTTTTGAGTCACCACCTGTAGGCCACCATGATGTTGTGCACCTGTGTGACTTCACAAATTGATAAATACTCGCTCATATGATGATTATTATTTTAATTCAGAGAAGTCTATGGTTATAATTTTATGTAGAAATTATTTCTGTAGTTTAAGGAGAGGAATCATTTGTCAGACTGTACCAAGACCCCTTAGATCAGTGTGATGTGGTTTCCATTCAGGAAATAGTTCTTTACTCACCTTGCTGTGCTAAAAAATGATCTGTTTCAATATTTCTGGGATGATTGGCCTATCATTTCCTGGCTTTTCATCTTTTTCCTTGGTGAAACGTTGCCATTTTCAGTATCCTGACTTCAGTAATTTGACTCTGCCCTTCTTGAGCTTGGACACTGACTTGTCCCCCAGAATAGGGGGGACCTGACTGCTCCAGTGCTTGTTCCTGTAATCTCTGACAAAGGTAAAATCCAAGTGTAACTGACTGAATCACAGTGTTGCTTCCTCGGCAGTTGCTCAGTCGTGGGTGGACCCAGAGTGGTAAAATAAAAAGCACAGAAGCAAACCCAAATACATGTTATGTTCTTTACTAAAAGTTCTGTATAAGATCAGTATCCTAAAAATTGAAGCAGAAGAGTTCAGTACAGAAATATAGGATTGTTATGTAGCAAGAAACAGTGTGATCAGTTTTCTTTCTGATTTTAGTCATGTAATAAAGGCCTGTGTTAAGACTGGGTTTTAGCACTGATATTGGAATTATGCAAGGGTTTAGGATAATATCTGATAGCAGGAGATGAATTCCTCAAGAGCAACATCACTGCCAACTTTGCGGAAATTTATCCAAGATCTGCAATATTTTCAAGAAATGAAAGCCTGTTCTTATTTTATTGTTACAAATTTCAGCATTTGCAGGAGTAGCATGGGAAGCACTTCAGAGCTGCAGACTTCTCTCTGTAGTGTTTTACAACTAAATTTTTAATTTCTAGTGCTGTCTGGGTTGGATTTATAAGCTTCCCCGCCCCCTCGCCAGCTTTGTTGGATATCACTCACTTAAAAAGATTAACAAGAGCAGAAAATGCTAAACCACTCCTGCAAGTGATCGTGGTAAGATATCACAGAAGGCAGCACACTCTGCCTTTAAATCACTGTTTGTTTTTTAATTATATATATTTGTAATGAAAGACATAACCCAGGTATTCTGTGGTAACTTAGGAAAATGCTGCAGTGTGGATGTGGATGTTTTGGTTGGCTCCCATATCCGTGTGACAGAGCAGCTGGGATTATTTGGATTATTCTGTGATAACAGGATGACAGGATTTTGTGGAGTGGCCCATGCCACAAGAGGGAGCAGACAGATGTGTGTAAGAAATGCTGCCAAACTCAGAGCACAGTGCCAGGGACACTTCTCTGTTAATGAAGGAAGAAAGAAAGACTTTGATTTGTTTTCTATAACCTTACCAGTGCATTGCTAATGTGAGGTAAAATGCAAATTTCCCATTTTCATCAGAAGTCTACTTAGAGTCAACTTATTTTGTAAACCACAGAGTTGATGGAACGGCAGGAAATTCCAGTTAAAAAGGTTAAAAGCCTAACAAGTCGAAAGGGTTTCCCCCCATGCACAGAAACTGAGCGTCAGTAACAGAGTAGGGACTTGTCTCCCACATGTGAAAAGCCCTCTGTGCCTGTCTGCAGGACAGCCTTCAGCTTGGTCATACTTGGAAGAGCCTCACATGGGAAAGAAAATTCCATTTCCCTTCTAATTTGGGTTCATAAGATTTCCCCTGGCCCTCCCCAGCAGCAGCCTGAAGGAAGGAGGTCCCAGAGCTTTGCCCTGGTCCAGGCAGGTCTGCAGGAGCTGCAGGCAGACTCAGCCATGAAAGCAAATCCCATTCTGCACAAACCACCCCTGTGCTCCCCCTCTCTCCTGACTCTCCTGCCAGTAAATCTGACTGGGGCATTTCTGTGCTGCTTGCATCTCCTGCCCTTCACAGGTGGGGTAGAGTTTTGTTTCTCTCATCGCAGGGTACTTTGCATCCCACAAAACTGTTTAACTAATACTTTATGGAGAGGAGCAGTTCCCTCTTAAAAACACAAATATGAAATAGAGCCTACCTTCTAGCAGTGCCTGCCAGCAGTTCTGCTATGCAAAACACTGAATTTTTGGTTTTTTGGGTATAGCATACTGAGAATATTGAAAATCTTCCTGAACTGCAAAAGAATTCTGTCATTTTAGCAAAATACATATTTACTGTCATCTACTTAGCAAAAAATGCATGCTTACCTTATATCTCATCATGTGCATATGACTCAGTAATGGTATAATTTGTATAGCAGTAAGAACCGTATAATTACTTCCCATCTAAGTGTTAATTATAATTGTGTCAATTTTTGGAGTATTGAATGATGAGTACAGTTAAAATTATTCAGTGTTTACAGAAAATCCAAGTGCAATTTTAATAATTTGGATGATGCTTCCTTTTAAACACCATTATATATTTACTGTACTCAGCTTTACATATACTTTAGTGAGGATAGAAAATGAAGTCCATTTTCTCAGTGTAAAAAACTTTTTTTTGTTTTTGTATTTTAGTGAAAATGCCTCGAAGAGATTTCCTGGGGATGAGCCTGTGATAACTGCTCCCCTGCCACAGCTCCTGGGCTTCTGTCCCTGGTCCCAGAGGGAGCCCAGGCTTTGGGAATGCCCCAAGGACTGGCTGGACCTCCATCCCTGCTGTCGATGTGCTGACAGTCAATGCTGCTTCCTGCTAGCACCCAGACTTACCCAGGGGTTTTCCATTAGACACAGAACTTTAAAATGACTTAAAAATTTAAAGTGGAAACTAGGAGCTCAATTTTCTTGCAGCAACACATCTCAAAACAACACAGCAAAGTTTTCCAAGGGTACTGTCCCAAGGAAAGCACAGGGTTGAGCTCTCTTTGCTCTCCCATGGGTTGTGTGTCCTCAGCCAGACACACAGAAGTTTTCAGATGAGGAATGGGACTATTTCAGATGAGGAATGGGACTTTCCAGGCAGAAGTGAACCATAGAATCCAAACTTTGTTTTGTTTAAGGCAATAGACTCAGGCAGAAGCCTCCTTGGCTGCCTACTGTTGGATTTCAGGTCTGGCCTCTGGTCTGAATCTTGAAACTTTTATTTTGCTGGGCCATAAAAACGAAGTGGGGGAAGCAGATCTTCCTGTCCCACACGTGGATCTTCCCCAGCTCAGGGTGAACAGACAGAACCTCAGGGGATGTGTTGTATTTTAAATGCGTATCCAGCCCTGGGAGCTGTGCCCAGCAGGTGCTTGGGCTTGGCCAGCGGCTCTCGGGAGGGGAAAAGGAGCGAGGGGTGCCCACGAGTGTCTGGGTTCCTGGTGCCCTGCCTGCCCCAGAGCCAGTGCCCGTTCTGGGAGCCCCTCTGTGCCACACTCAGTCCCCTGTGGCCGGGCTGGGCCGGGGCATGGGAGGCTCTGTGGGAGCAGCGGGTACAGCCCCGACCACCCCTGGGGACAAGGTGCTGCTGTGCCCTGCCCCTGCTGTGCCTGTGCTGAACTCCCAGCCCCAGCTGCCACTGCCCTGGCACACCGGCTGGGAACCCACGGAATCCCCTCCAAGTGTCCTGGGGTCACTCTTTGGGTTCCGTTTCCTGGTCCCTTCTCTCAAAGCTGGGAATGCTCCAAGCTCCTTGAGGTTCAGAACTGAGGTTCTGTTACTGTGCCCAGACCTGCATCTCTCGTTTGCATCAACCTCACACAGTTCCTAGAGGTCACTGTTGTCGCAGGGTAACACACTGGCTCCTGATGGATAAAGAGACTGGTTTGTGCCTGGAAATGCAGCTGTGTGTGGGAATTGGCCTGAAGCATCCTCTGGAATTCCTGTGCCCTTCCCTTGGCTACAGCAAGGCCGGTGAACGACATGTACCTCCAGCCTGCACAACTGTGCTGCGGCTTCTGCAGGTAAAGCCAGCTGGAGTCTGGGGACCCATTGCCCCCTCTCCGTCACATGTGGATAGTTTCTTTTGAGGAAGACTTGCAGCAGGCTTTGCAATGGCCTGGAAAACCCAGGACCAAAGGAATAATGTGAATATTAAAATATTATAATTCTTTTTTTCTTTTGCTTCTACATAGTACTGATAATAATATTTTTTAGGTAGTGCTTTGCCTACTGAAACACACAGTTAGACAAAGAATCATTTAAAAATGCTTTGTTGTCAAGCATGACATGAGGTACTAGTGACACCTACAGTGACAACAAAATGCTCTTCTTTTTCCTTCTGCTCTAAAACATGCAAACTATCATAAAATCAACAAGTAGGCTTAACTGGATAACATTTATCTTCATTGTGATTTCTGATCATGGCTGATTTCTATGGGTTCTGCAATGCTTCAGAAAGGTCAGATGCACTGCTTCTCTCTGCTGCTCTTTTATGCTGTGTGATGCCATGAAACACCTTGAAGCACAAACAGGGAAGTTTAGGTAAACTTGCAAAATTCACTGTAAAAAAATCCCATTGTATCCCTGTTTAAAGATATAAAATCGGTAAAACTTCCAGAGATTTTGTTCTTCCACTGGTCAGAGTTCTTCAGAAGAATTGAAGGAAAGAGCCACTTCTATTCCCATGATTTGGGGCCTGATGGCCAGTGGGAGAATGTTCTGTATTTCTGTTGGAGCAGGCTGTGCTCACACGGCTCTGTCCCATACG
Source organism: Picathartes gymnocephalus (assembly GCA_013390045.1). NCBI lineage: Eukaryota > Metazoa > Chordata > Aves > Passeriformes > Picathartidae > Picathartes > Picathartes gymnocephalus. The sequence continues at coordinate 107,934 of WEKY01013315.1, read as the reverse complement.
GGGGAGCAGCCTCCACACTGGGAGATGACCGAGATGGGCTGCTGCAAGTCCTGCAGCCTCACTGCAGAATGTGCAGCCCCTCCTGCAGTCCCAGATGCTGCTTCCTCTTCCTGGCTGATGTAGATATTTATAGATATTTCATTTCTTTGGCAAGGGTCCGTAAGGGAATAAGGGGGGGGGTCATCTGTGGGAATATATATTTGTGTTGCTCCTGGCCCCACACATTCATCGTAGCTGAAAGAAAAGAAGAAGTATTCATTAGATTCCTGGGGAAAATGTCACAGTACATTATTTCAGCAAAGAGAGGCAGGTAAAGTGAGAAGAAAAGGAGTGTCAGGTGTTTTGTTCCTCAGTGCATATCCTTCCTGACCCTGCCATGTGAGACTCTCAAGAATGTAACCCTTAAAAACGCCCAGAGATAATCCCAGAGGTGCACAGTCACCACAAGGTCAGTGCAGCCATGGCTCATTCCTGCTCTCACCTGCCTGTAAGAGCCAGGTTAGAAAAATCTGGGGGGAAAGGAAGTGGTGCTGCTGTTTCAGTTGTGAAATAAGGCACAGAGAGCCCTTGATGGGGTCTCCAGCAGATACCACTCTGTGCTGTCCTGAGTGCAGGTCTCTGGAGCTCAGCCAGCACTGCCTGCGTGGGCAGTCTGGGTGGAAGGTGTGTGCTGCCAGGGGCAGCAGGATTCCTTGCTGAGCTGCAGAGTTGTGCTGGATAACCTGGACAGACTGGTGCTGGTCACTCTGGACTGGGCACGGTGCCCATCATGCCCCTCCCAAAGAGCCAGAGTGCAGGGCAGCTGCATTGGTGGGGTTTCCATGAGGAGCCAGCTCGGCTGTACCCAGGCTTTGTGTTTCTGTCTGTGCCACCGTGGTGGTGCCAGGGAACCTGTTCCCTCCTTGCTCTGCTCTGTGCTCCCTGGCTGCAGGCAAGAGTGATAAAGAGTCACAACATCATGATCTGAAATGTCAGACCTGCTTTGTGGCTGCTGTTTAACCATTCCAGGGTCATTTAAAATCCAATTCTGAAGAAGGGAATGTTTCCTGTTAAAAAAACCCCCTTTCCCACTGAGTTAACCTGAAAAACATTTCTGCTGGAGCCAGACAAATTAAGAACCTATTTCCTCGGCCACACTAACTGCAGAGCAATTAAGATCTGGGATATTTCCTGAAAATGGGGATATTGAGTGTGTCTTTGCAGCAGACTGCAGGCACACTGTGCCCCTGTACTTGTGTTACTGCCAGACTAAACCAAGCTCCCAAACCTCAGTCTGGGAGATGGGAACTGTTCTTGAGGAAGGGAGAGGTAAGGAAGTGAAATCATACTACTACATAACTAAACTCAAATATCCATGGGTGTTTTTGTTTTTACCTCCATTTCATCTTAATTTTATATACATCAGGAAAATGGCTTTAAATTCAGACTAGAAAATTTTGATTTCCCCATCAGAAAATAATATTTAAGAACCTAAGACTGTTGTGAAAACCCTGAATAGGGCTGCTAGATACTTCAGAAAAGTCCCAGCATGTAGGAAGTAGAATTGGTTTTTTTACAGCATGTGGAAAAGATTTCACTCCAGCCTCTACTGAACACACTGAAGCTTTCAAACATACCTGGTAGTCTTTGAAAAGGTCTGAGACCTCAATCAGAGATTGAGGACCTGATGTGCTCAACTCTCCTTGAGCTCAGTGAGCCACTTCTTGCAGGACTCCTATGAGCTGCATCTTTACTTAATTTACATTTTGCTGACCCAAAGCCCAGTGAATTAATTTAAAATCTCTCATCAGGTTTTGACTGACTTAATCAGGCTAACAGAGAGCACTGGGTCTGTCAGCACAGGGGAAAAGTTTCCATTCAGAAAAGCCCATGGTGAGTTTCAAGGTGGAAAATTTGGAATCCTTTTGCCAAGACACAAAAGGGAAGAAACTTCTCTGTCTCCTGCTTCTGGGAAATCTGCCACTGACCTAAAGGAGAAATGGGCACAGTGTGAACTGTTTCTTGCTGCTCTTACCTGATCATCTGCATCCCTCTGCCTTGCATTTAATTTAATGTCTTTCCTGGACCACAGCTCAGCTTTGTAGAACTGAACTGTTGGGTGGGATAAACAGGGAAATGATCCCTTGGGAAGGAGACTTTTAAGGGTCAAGTCAAATGGGTGCAAATTATGGTACTGAAGAGTTGGCATTTTAGTGTTTATTTCCAAATATCAATATACTTATGTTAGGGCATTTTTTTCCTTCATATATAGGATGGATAAAAATAATTATCTTTTTTTCTCCTAAAGCAAGTAACACTCTTCCCCCTAATTTTTGGCTATTAAGATCATATTTTAAAAATTGAATAAGGTAATAAAAACCACACATGCTAGACTTTCAATTAAACAGCTTTTTTGGCAACTTCACAGCTGTACCTACAGATTGTTGTGGCCATAGAGAGAATTAAAATAATTCAAACAGCTGTGGTTTTTTTGAAATAACTTTTTGCATTTCATTATCAGTTTATGATCTTGATGTTCATTTTTTGTGTTCTTTTCTATGCATGGGATCTTTGCTTATAGAACTGACATTGCAAACACCTAATGTTCTGTTACTGCAGATAATGTTCCTAGCACTCTCTGGAGAGGACAAAATGGAAATGAATTAAGGTCATAAAAGAGACTTCAACTTTGTATTTTTTCCTTTGTTTCCAAGTGTTTTGTGGGGTTTTTCTGTTGGTTTTTTGTTTGTTTGGGTTTTTTGTTTGTCTGTTTGTTTGTTTGTTTGTCTTGTGGTGTGATTTCCCCCCCTCTGTTTAACAGCTTTAGTACTTTGATTATGCTTTCAGAGTGCTGTATAGAGGTATTCCTGTAGGATAAATAATGCATTATCAACTCTACAAGCAAGAATTTTATTTTGCAGTCTCTCCTTCAAGGTGACTTTAATATGTAAACTCGTATGACTTTACAAGATCTTTTTTAATTAAAGAATCTAGGTAAGTATTATAAGAAATAATACCCAGTTGGACAGGCATCCACTGTCCATGTATGGTAGTGGTTGGAAAACCCTTCCTCAAAAGATTTGAAAGATTACTTATAAAAATCGCAATAGCAATAATTTCTTGCAGGTGATTAGCAAGTATTGCTGTGAGTGATGCTGGACTAAAGCCTTACTGTCATTTTAAAATAAAGCCAAACCTTGATCCCCAGTCTGGAGCTAAATAGACAAAAAGACTTGGGGGTGGTGGCGGGAGGGAGGTTGGGAGGTTTGTTGGTTTTTTGGGGTTTTTTTTGTATTTCATGTGTGAGTTTTTTCTGGGCCAGATGTCTCGTGGTTTTGCTGCCTCAGTCTGAAGCTCCCAGTTTAGTTGGGGGGCACCAGGAACACCAGGGAAGTGGAAATGGGAGAGATGGAGGAAGGGGGGAGGTCTGAGACTGCAGCTCACAGGCAGAAATCATCAAACTGCAACCTCAGGAACTGCCAAGGGAGTGATGGCTACACAGAGACGTGTAGTGGGTGTGTGTACATATCTATATGTGTGTATAGGTATATTTATATGTTTGTATACATATATTTACATATATATATATGTTTTGCAACAGACATTGCAGGCCCATGAAGTGGAAAAACAAAAATACTTGTTCATCTTTTACAAAACCCACCACAATAGTTGTATTTTATCTGTCAGGTTCACTTCTGTGAAGATGTTGGACATACAAAAAGTAGCTCAGGCTTGAAGTTCACTACAGCAGTCACAGGAAAATCCTTTTGGACAGGAAAGCAAATGCTTTTGGAAGGTGTGGTGTTACCATAATGGAGCACAGGAACTCATTACACTCATCTTGTGGATACCAGCCCTGAAAAAATCCTTGTCTGCAGTACTTGTGGTGAATCCACTTTGCTCCACTGCTTTTTAAAACTTGTATTATCTGGAGGTTCAGTATCAGCAGGCAGTGATGAGGAGGAATAACTTACTGACCATGAAATGTGCTGCTGTCTACATGGTTTTGGGCTTTATTTTTTGTTATAATACCTGCACTGCTGTTGTAGACACACTATTGAGTTTTTAAGGGGTAATTTCCCTGGGAAGAGCAAGGAAGGCTGGTATCTGTTAACATCCTACTGCAGGTAAATGTGATCTGCAGAGAGGGGAATGCTGCTCACAAATTACAGCAGCTGTCCAAGACGACCTTGTTGACTCAGAGCGTGGCAGGGGGGACAATAACTTTGTGAATTTGTCAGGTCTTGTTGCAGTAAGTATTAGGATGGGTTTGTTGCCAGGGAAACCCCAAAGAGATTCTTTAACTGGCTGTCGTTCATGAATTAGGAGCCCCTCTCTGGGGCAGGAAGAAGGTTCTGCTGACAGAACTTTTAAGATGCAAACAACAACAAGTGAAAAAAGGCAGAGTTGCGAATGAAGAATTCTTTGTGCAATAGATGTCTTGTGGTTCACTTTGTTCATTTGTTGTATATTCTGACTCTGCTAAAATTGCTCCTGTTGCACTGTTTCCATTTTGGTGATGACCTGCTGTGTTCTTTTGATAATGGCAAACAGAACCCCTGAATCTGGAACATCCATGTGCTGACAGGTTAGAGCTGTGATGAAAACAGCACAAAGGATGTTTAGATGATATTGTTACCTAACAGAAAATCTGAAATTAGAACAATTGTGCTGTAACTCTCTACAAGAAGGTTCAAATGAAACAAAAAAGATGTGTTTGGTGCCCAGGTAGGCAGTTGAGCTGATGATGCTGAGCTCTGCCTTCTGTGATGGCACAATTTGCTCACAGCCGGGTTTATAGGAGAGCAGCCTGGAAATCTGTCCATGTTTCCTTTGAGGTGTGTTTTCCTAGAATACATATTTTCTTTGGTGATTTATTATTACCACGACGAAGTGACAGTTCTGACAAAACTGCTCCTATAATGACATATGTCAGGAACCAGGCTATTTTCCTAGGTTTATTTTTGATCCTGACGCTTTCCATTTTAGATTCTGATTATATACATATTTATATATATATTTATTTTAATGTTTTTAAATAGTAAAAAATGTAACCAAGGTATTGTTCAAGAAAACATATAGGGCTTAAGTAACTTAACCATTGAAGACACAGGAAATGTGGAATTTAGGCTTTTTCTACCTTCTTTTTCTATTCATAGTTATTTCTGGTATTTCCAGTTCCTTGGAACTACAATAGGACTACTTGTGTTAATGAGCACTAAAAGGCTGCATATTTATTCTGCACTCTGTGTCAAGATAATCTTGAGAAAGTTAAGACTTTGACGAAGAAATGTTCCAGATGAAAAATGAAATTCAGTGTAAACTCTTTTCATGAGAACATATATCAGGTAACATTTGAAACCACTATAATGCAGTTTCATCATAATTGTGCAGCTTTAAACGATTGAAATAATTGTTTTAAACAAAACCAGTCATTCTAGGATGAAGATTTCATATGATACAATTCAGCCTGGCATTAATTTTATATACAGTAAGAACCACTTGGTCATCAGGACTGTTTAGTGTCTGGATTTCTGTAACCATTATACAGTGAAGGATGCTGGGCACTGGTTGAGTAACAAGAATCAGTTAAAATAAATAAAAACTTGTAGCTTCCCAAGCCATGGAGTTAATCCACAAACAGGATTATAAACAACACCACCAACTCTTGCATGTCATCAGAACCTGCTATCTTTGAGGAAGTTTTCCATTTGACAAGTTTTAGCATCATATTCCTAGAACAGGCTTTGCTTTAACTATTCAAGGAATGAATTCTGAGCAGGTGAAGGAAATATTGGCTGTATGCAACAGAAAGTCTGACAACTGGGAAATCAGAGAAAAATACTCTTTTTTAAGTACAGTCATCAAAGATTCGAGAGCTTTAGGTTGTGGTTGCTCTGCATAGCACTGTAGATTTCTGGTTAGAAACCCTTGCTGCTTTCCTTTCATCAGGTGTTGCTGCAGGGTATACCTTTCACTGCTGCAGGGTGTTTTTTATGCAGCAATAATTTGCACCTCCAGAGTGGAACTGGGACAGATGTAAAGAGGCTGGTCAGAAGGTACAGCCTCCCCACAGTTATTTTTGATGACAGAAAGTGAAGGGAATTGTGTTCTTCAGCCTCCCAACACACAGGCTGAGGTGTGAGAGCATTTTTGACGACAAAGACAAGAGAAAAGAGAAAGGTGTGGATATTTAAGAGGAATGGAAGTGCCACAGAAAGAAACTCTCATAAAATGGCTGGAAACAAACTTAAGCTGGAAATAAGAACTTTGCAAGAAGAATTAGGAATTTACTTGATCCTACACCTAATACTGATGAGGAATAGCATGAGATGTGAAGGGAGGGGCTTTTGAGGGTTTATTGTTTGGAATTTGGAGTTAAAGAAATTGAGAGTTTTAGCTTATGTCACGATATCTAATGGATTTATAAACCTGTCATATTTCCAGTGGCATTTTTTACCTTACTAACTGAAAATCTCAGTGGGGGTATTGAAGTAAGAGCTGAACTTAACCCCAAATGTCCATCTCATGCTTTGCCATCTGTCACTGTAATGTGGCAAAAGCTCCTCACCTGGTTTGCTCTCAGGAAAACAGTCTTGGCAAAGGAACACAGCACAACACAGCAAGATTTTATGTCAGGTCCCTGCAAGCCTAACTCTGCCTTTCATGAAAATCCAGGAGGCTGGCTTGGCTAACTTGGAAGTGGGTGATGGAAAAGAATGCCTTAGAAAAGAAAGTCCCATAAGTAGTTTGATTTTTTTTTTTTTTAATTTTGCTTTCATTTCATATTTAAAGGGAAATTAGTGTCTGACTTTAAGACAGAAGCATTTCTTTTTGCCATTTTAAAGTAATTTTTAAATTGATTTGCCCATTTAAACATTGAAGGATGAACATGGTTATTGAGAGTACTATGATTTATCAAGCTTAAACAAGGGAATTTTCACTAGAACAGATCCTATGTAGATCAGGCAGGATGACCAGCTGAGGAAGAGTGAGCCCACAAACAAACCCTCACACAATGTGCTTTAATATGATAATTTAATATGAATACTGGAATAAAGGGGGCTTAATGATTTTTATCTTCATGTGCCCTGTGGGGGGTATTCAGTGTGAAGTATGGAGAGGACTGTTGTGGCTTCCATTAAAACCATTTCTGAAGGTAAATCCCAGCACCCTCCTGAGCAGTCATTCCTCTGGGTTTTTTGTGTTAGACACTCTCAGATGTAAAAGGCAATAACCTTGGTTGCCTAAAGCTCTGTACATACCATTAATATCCAATCACTAAGGAGTGAAAAAGCACTTATGCAGTGGGATGAGATGCATTTTCCCTAGCCACAAGGAGAGAAGTTGATAAAATTCCTTTCATGCAGTGCAAGCTCCTCATTGCTTGGATTTTATTGACTCTCCTAAAGAAAATGTAATAGTTTTTAATTTACTTGGGCTTTGGTTGGTACTGTTATTCGAGCCACTTCAAACATGTGAGCTCAACTTATTTTTAACCAGCTTTCTTACAATATATTTGTAAGAAGATAATGAGCAATGCTCACTAGAAGTGTGTGTTACAAAGAACTCAGCACAGTGAACATGAGCTCATGATTTCTATCTATAAAGGTATCATCCCCACAGTGTCAACAGCGTGATTTTACTCACACCAGCACAGTGAATGTTGAACAAAATGGCAAATATTGGATTTACAGGCTTTCCAGTGTTTCTTTCCAAGTTATATTGACCATGATGATAAGTAGGATGTGGCAGGGAGATTGTACTTGTATTCTATCCTGGTTGAATGTGTTCAGTTTGCTGATTTGGAGGGATTAGAATTCTGTGGTTTAGAATTGTTGGGAGATCACTTGGATCATCTTTCTCAGACTAAGTTTCTTAGAAACAAAGGCTTTGCCATGTCTGGTAACTCAGACTATGAAACATTAACTTCCAGCCCTGTGTCTGTACATATCAGAAATATGCTCTGAAACACAAACCCCTCATATCCTGAAGTTGTTTAGTTCATACCCCCTGTATTTTGTTTTTATATTTCCCTTCTACACCTCATGCAAAATCAGTGTGACAGATGCTAGCACAGATCTGAGATTCATTAAAAAGCCATTAACTGTCCTAAAGGGATGTTTATGGATAGCAGCACTGTATATTTTGGTCTGTCAAAACAAATTGACCAAATGGCTTCTCTGTAACCACCCTGTGACTGTGGCAGGCTAATGACAGAATTCCATGCATGGCATCCCTCTAAATCTAACATAAAATCTAATGCAAGATAGGGGTTAGTGGAAGTGTCTGTAGTGATAATCAGGTTGAATCTCAAATGAAACTTGTGAATTAGAGATCAGAGCAAGTACTAATATCCCAAGGCATTTTTCATGGATTAATTTACCAATACCATTTTTTCTATAAATAGTGTTTTATATAAACCGTGTTACTGGACTTCCAGCTGGTGAGCTGGGAGTGGGCAGGCCTGGACAGAGAGCTCTCCCTCAGCCACAGACATGGGGACTGACTCTGTGTTGCATCAGCCTTCCCCTTAAATCCCTTTTCCATTCATTTTGGGGTTTAAAGCTCAGCTATAAAGTCTAACTAAAACACTCTAGACTAACTATCCCTTGTCCAAATAAAGGTGTTATGCTTTCTACTGAACCCATTTCTGGAGTGTGGTTTTGCAGGAATGGTATGTGAGGAGCCCTGGGCTGCACACTCCTGCTCTGGGTGCTGGAATGCTGGTGGCCTTGCAGGCTCTGCCAGCACCAGCTGGATAAAGGAAATTATCCTGGCAGCACCCACTGCTTTTCCCTCACTGAACTCTCTCACTTCAAAGACTTTAACAGTTGTCTTTTTTTAACAATTAAAGCCAGTGCAGTTGCTTTCCTTGCTGCTCTTCATTTCTGTTCTGCTGATGCCACAGCTGCATTATTAGCTTTTGGCCATGCTAGTTTAGCTTTAAATTACATCTTGGCCTGCAGGACTTAGGAGGAGGAATTACATTAATTTAGGCAGTGCTATGTTTCAGTAAAGCTACTCTTCAAAATATTATCATATGCAATGAGATGGATCCCAGGGAGTTAATATTTTAAATGCACAAGGTCCAGCATGTCTTGCTTCTGCTTCCAGGCCATGTCTAACAGTCAGCTTTCAAATACTCTCCATCCTCTGCTAATTAAAAATAGACACTGCAGTGCTATGCCATGCAGGAGAGTATAAAGGGAGATGTACAGGAATTTTTCAGTCTTTACATAATGCAGTAATTCAGACAGTGCCTCTCACCCAGTGCTTTTCTCAACAGTTACAATGGTCTGGAGAATGTGTTAATAGCAAGTTTCAAAGTCTCCATGTAGCTTTGTTTTTGGCCACCTGCTTTCCCTAAAGTTCCCCAAGTTGTGTTGCTAAGACAGAAAATTTACTAAGATTTTGATGATTTGCCAAAGCCGCTTTTTCTAAAATATTTAACCGCAGTAGCAGTGAGAAAACAGCCAAACCATTATCAGTAATCTTTCCTTTGGACCTGTGATGCAGAGCTGTAATTAATGGGATGAGCAGCATTTTCCAGTGTGTGCAGAGGGGATCCTGGGCCCTCAGGGACACAGTCCACTCAGCCCCGCAGGGAATCTGGAGAAGGCAGTGGCTGGACACCTTTATGTGTCCCAGAATGATTCTGAGACCAATTAACCCTTGCCAGGCTTGTTACAGAATTTACTGGAAAACATGGATAATCAATGTTATCCTGTATCACTCATATCACCTTGAAACAGAAGTATGTAGAGACAGAAAAATCTTCTCAGTGCCTGTTTCAAACTGGAAATGGAAGCACCCTTTGGTATAATCTTTGATGATTTGTCTGCTAAAGAAAAATGTTGTCAGTTTGTTCTCAGGAATCTGGCCAGCTGCCCACTCAGAGTCTTGCTTGGGTGTCAGCTGGCTGCCTATTATTAGTAAAGACTCGTGGGTGTGGGCCCAAAATCCAGTCTAAATTCTTATGTGGATTTTTATGAAGTTCTACACATTTAGATGCCAGCCTCCGAATAATTTTTCACATGTGAGCTTTCTGCTAAAATATTTACACCATCCCTAAAAGCCCATTTGTTATACAATATGAGTTGGTAATACATAATGGGCTGCTCGTAGAACATGCATAGAACAAACAAAGCCAAGATCCATGTCTTGTGTGCTCATAGTGCTGAGTTGCTCTGCATCACAGTCTGGAAAGGGCTGGTCTTCCAGTGGTTTAATTGAAAACAAAGTCTGTAAAAGGAAGAAAAAAAGAAAAAGAAAGGGGGGGCATGGCTGTTCAACCATTGATAGCTGTTTGTAAGACACAGCACTACAGAAAGCTTGAAGTGTTGTTCTACTTAGTTATTTATGCTTATCAACAGTTATTTCTGTTGGTTCATTGGAGGGGTTAACTGAATTCCTTCATTTCTGGACCTCAAGGTGCACAAGGCACATGGAGGAGATGCCCATGGCCCAAAGTGCAGCTCCTGTGGCTCATGAGGCTGTTCCTGTACCCTGTGAATGTGGGCACACAAATTTAGGATCTGCTGTATAATTTCTGGAACTTATTTTTTCTGTTTCCTCTGATCTGTACACTCTCAAGGTCAGTAATAAATGTGACGTGGAAGTTCTTGGGAAAAAAGATGTATTTTTGAGTTTGAAACTTTGATTTGTAAATGCATTTCTTTCAAAGAAAGTTGCTTGTAAGTAATTCTACTTGTGTATTTCATTAGTATGTCATCACTATGATAAATTTTAATGTGAATATCACTGAATGAGAACTGCCTGTCCACATCTTTATTTAGTAAAGATACATTCTGCTAAGCAAAACTTGAACTTAACATTCAAGTTAATAAGGTCTGTCTGTATTCAGAGTTTGTGTGAGCTGAATTTTTGTAATGGGCTTTGACAGAGCAGAACAGTAACTCTGATGATGTCAGGCAAATGCTTACCATGGAGGTGGATCAGGATACATAATGTTCACCTGAGAAAGTATATCCAGATAGGAGCCAAAATCACAGGCTGGGGGGAACTCCTCCGTGCAGGTGGATCTCAGCTCTGCAGAGGAGTCGCCGTGAGAGAAACCATCTGGAGCTGCAAAACAAGAATTAATATTGGCTGCTCTTCCTCTCCATGCTGGATTCTCTGTCTCTTTATACCACTGTCACAAACCAGAAAACACATCCTTTCTGAGGCAGAGGAATTGCGGATATTTTGGAGCAATCAGGTTTCTTTCTTTAAGAGTAAATGAACACCATCTGTAGATGAGCTGTGGTGTTTCAGGCTACAGCACAGGGACTGTACCTTTAGTGCTGCCCTACAAGGTAGATGGAAGTTCCAAAGATTTTCTTGTGCCTCAAAGGCTGAAAAGGAGTGTGGGTTATAGCATGTGCAGCTTCAGATGCTTGTGGGGTTACTGAAATTCCCAGGAGCTGCATCCATGGAAAGGTTGTCCATTCTGGGAGGGGTTTAAAAGGAGGGGTCAGTGTTTGATTGCTGAGAAAATGCTGTTCTCAATAAACACTGACAAAAATGGGAAAACCTGGAAAATAGAAAAGAAAAGTCATCCTGCTGCCTGCTCCAGGGATTTCCTAATGCTCCCATGCAAGAGCTTCCCAGGTCCACAAATATTAAGAGTTTAGTGCTATTTTCTGTGTTAGAGGATAATTTGTGTGTATGTGTCCAGGTAACGTTTTCACTTGAGTAGTGTGGCACAATTTAGGATTATTCTTTTGAATATCTCCCAGAATATGGTTTTCTTTTCCATTTCTCTAGCATTGTTATTTCTAACAAGCAGTTTGAAAATTGTCCTTTCTGTTTTTGCCTGGCTCCTGGCTTTTTCAAGGAGATGAAACTACCAGAGTAGTAGACTTAAACACAGTGATTAGAGCTTAATGGTCAGTATTTCATCGTGCCAAAATTTTGGGTCATACAGTAACTCCAGCTTGGATTTAACTATTTAATACTCAATTTAGCTGCTGAAAATTAGTAAAATTGATATTACTGTAATAGTAGACATTAGTTTTCTGCATTTTGTTTTAATTTTCTCTCTGTAGGTTGCCATGGGAGTTTGAATTTCAATTCTTTTGAACTCTAAATTTTACTACCAAAATAAGATGTTATTCACTTATCTGGAAAAATATTTCTGGAAAAGCTAAAAAAAAAAAAAACAAACCAAAAAACCCCCAAAATTATTCCTTGCTCCAAGGGGACAAACTGATCCTAGGAGATTTTAGTTTAGACAGAAAAATTCCTGGTCCAAATAACTAAATGAAGTTCAATTGACTTCAATGGATACTTAATTTACCTCAGTGAAAATAAGATTTAAGCCAATGCATTTTTATGTGGCTCACTGTTATTGTCTTTCTATATAAAGAAAAAAACCCTCAATGACATGCACAGAACTGCACCCATGACAAACTGCAGGTAGAGGAGCCTGCTCACAGAGAATGTGGTTGTTGATGCTCCATCATTTATCATTAGAATTTTTACTGTCTGAAGAATTTACACAGTAACTTTTTGTAACTGTTTTTTTCCTTAAATACAAATAATTTTCTGTCATTTCCTTAACAAAGTAGCTTCTTGTCAGCAAAGCCAAAAAGGGCCAAAAATACTACTCTAAAATTAACTCCTTGATTTTACCAAATTCTCTTTAATATATTTTTTTTGGTGTTGTTTCTGGGTTTTGGGAATTTTTTTTGGCTAGGGAGTAGGAATTGGCGCCTTTTTGACTCTCGAACGATGATGACTGTTGTAATGACACTGATGCCATCAATGATCTCATTAATGATGGTGACAGTTTAGTGATGTTTGGGTGCCCAGTTGTTCTGTTTCCAGGCAGACATTCACTTTCGCACACAGACAGACAGCATTTGTTGTGATTGTTGTAGGCTGGTGCACTCTGCCGAAATGAGAAGAGCTCTGTCTCTCCAACAAATGGAAGCTCCTGCAAATGCTGCAGCAAGGCTATAGGGGGATATGTGAATGCAACAGAGAATAAATCCTATCCCGTACCAAGCACTGGGTGGGTAATGTTAACCATGATCTGTGGGCCGTGCTCCGGGAGCTCAGTCCCAGCACAGAGACGCCGTTCATTACCCTGCCAAGCTGCCCGTGACTTACTCAGGCCAATATTTAATTTCACTTTCCCAGCCCCCGCCCGTGGCCGGTGTGTTTGGTGCCCTCAGGGCTGTTCTCCAGGCCAGGGCCTGCCCCGCTCCCTTACCGTCCGCAGCCTCCCTGCCCAGGGCCGGCTGGCCCGGCCTGCCGTCCTTGCGCAGGCTGCCCACCACGATGGTGGCACAGGACAGGAAGAGCACCAGCCCGATGACCACCCCTGCCACCAGGAGAGGGGACACCAGCAGGCTGGTGTCACTGCCGTGCTCTCCGGGGCTGGGGAAGGCGCTGGAGGCGCTGCTCTGGTTCGAGGCGGCTGCTGTGCAGAGAGAGACAGAGAGAGAGAGAGAGAGAGAAAAGTGTCACTTGTCACAGAAGTCACACAGAGCCTCAGACACAGCCATTCCACCAACTCCTGTTCTTGGGGAAAACCCAGTTATTAGACCCATTCCTGGGGCTGCCAGGAGCTGACTCCAGGGGGGACACCGGCAGTCGCTTCCCTGTTCTTGGGAATACCCGGCTGGAGCCAGTGGTGGATGGTCCATAACTGTGACGGCTTCTTCCTGCCAAGATTCTTCGTACATGAACTGACTGATGCTGAAGAGCTGAAGTGCACAAGAAGGAAAGTGGAAATGCAAAAATGTGAGCTCCAAGAGGGAGAGAGGAATTGCTTTTTGTTAGGGGTGTAAGAAGAGGAAGAGAGGAATTGCCTGTTGTTAGGGGTAAGAAGGCTCCAAGGTTTTGCAGAGAAAGTTTTGGGCAAGAGTGAACCAGAGGAGCCTACTTTGGTTTGTGAGGAGAGTCCTTCTTGGGAGAGTTTCCCAAGAAACTGATTTGTAGTGCGGGAAGAGGCTCATCCAGAGTGCGATTGTTTGGTTGCAACTGCTTTGCTCTGGTTTAACCAAACAAACAAACAAACAAACAAAAACCAACAAAAAACCAACCAAACAAAAAAAATCTTTGAGTTCAATAATAAATCTGCTTAAAGGAGAATAACTCCAGTAATTTATTGCCAAGTCAAACATCCTTTTGAGACAAGCCACAGAGAGAGTATCAAAAGTTAAACAATAATTTTCCCTCAGAGAATCAACTGATGGCAAATGATTATACATGGGATTAATTACTCAGAGATGTATTTATGGCCAATTGCATTGCTAATGGGGGGAAGTAAGTGGGAGAAATTATGGGAAAAAGGATTCAGGATTTTGGATAGAATCCCCTTCTCATCCCAAATGAAAACAAAATCTCCCATTAGATGCTCAGCATCAGTAAACAAAAATTTTATTGATGCAAAAAATTGCTGGAGATGCCATATACCAAGCCTGGCTGTCGAATCTGGCCTGGATGTATTTTTATATCTGGCTATGTGCCAGTTGAACAAATCCAGAATTTATTTCCTGCTGAAATCAAGTCTAACAAAATCTTCTCTTTGAGTGTTCTGTGAAGTGAGCATGTGTTTGAGGAAGTGCAATGCTGTTTACAAGGGTAGATGTTATCAGAGTTCTCAGCAATGTTTGCTCTGCTCTTTTCCTTTGGGAGACACCACTTAGTGTTTTGCAGTCACAGTAAGTTTAAAATGAAGACAATGGCTCCAAGCCAGTGTATGTTATCATTGGCTGATGCTTGAGATTGAGATAACCCACTAGAAACATACACAGAAAACCAGGGGAATTAGCATGTAGTGGAGTTTTGTTACTTTTCTGGAAGCACTTGGCTGTTGGCTGAGGATCTTTATAAGCATTTAAGACAGACAGCCAAGAAGTGTGCTGAGCTTTTGCCAAGTATCTTGTGCCAAAAAAGAAGACTGAATTTGCTGAGAATTAAACTGGTGCTGTAGCATTAAATTGAAAGGTTATGGACAAGTGTCCTACTTAATACTCAGTGCAAAGAAGTTTTGGGTATGGGACATGTTTGGGGGGTAAGGCCCTTGTGCTAGAACTCAACTTCCCAAAACTTTACAAAATATTAATTATGCTTCTCATTTGTACATTTTTAGCTATCTCTGCTGGTAATGTGTCTAACACACCCTCACTGGCTTTCCATGGCCTTGTTTTTTCAGATTTTTGCAAATTCTGCCTTTGAGAGATGGAAATATCATAGCAGTGGCAGTTTAAATCCTGTCTGCACGGAACTGACACCTGAACTGGAAGTAGTGGCAGCTAATTTATTGGTAATTTTGGCTGACTTGCAAAGGCAAAAGAAGAATCAACTTTGTTGTTTCAGCATGATAAGAATATGAGCCTGGAGTGTGAGGTTGCCCCATGCGCTGTCAGGCTCGTGGTCATCAATTTAATGTCAAAGAGTACTGAAATGGAGTTGGTGATAAACTGCTGTCAGGTGGGGAGGAAGGAGGCTGCAGTGAGTGCTTTCATACCTTCTAAAACTTGGGACAAATTCAGAATGATCCTCTAAACAGGAGAGGCCTGTCTAAGGATATTTATCTTTTATTTTGTTTCCAGTTGTGTGTGGGAGCCAGCTGGAATATCCACACTGCTTATCTGGGAGGTTCCTGTGGTGCCACCCAGGGTGAGCACTGATATTTGGACCTTCTTTATAGCAGTTTAACAGCTTCAAGTAACTCCATACAGAAAATGCTCTCCTGTACTCTGCCCTGGTATTGAGGTGGTGTGGTTTAGCTCAAGACACCCCATTTATCCACTACATTCTCAGGGCTTCCTGGGCTGTCCCAAACCTTGTCTGTTTTATCTATTGTTTCCCACCAACGTGAATCTTTCTGGGTTTTTATGCTTTTAATCTAATTGAACTCAGTCCCTCATAAAGACAAGTGACAGTGCAATATTGCTTTTACTAGAAGGAATGAATGAGTTCCCTTAGCCCAGCTCCTAACACAAAATGTACTTGATAAACTTCTCCCGTGGCACCATTTTCAGTTTGACACTGTGAGTCTGATCCTCCAGACTTTACTACTGACTTACTACTGTGACAAACAACAGCAGAATGAGGTGCTGTGTTGATATAAATTCTTTGGATTTGAGTTTTGTGGGGGAAAAAAGAGATGTTTATATTGCTTTTGGCAAAAAACACATTACAAATTTTCTCCTCTTATCCAAAACCATCTTCTTTTGATAAACTGTGCATTTCTGTCTATAAAAATGCTATGGTTTTTCCTTCAGAACAGAAGTATCTGGAAATGTATGTGAAGCCCATAAATACATCACCAAGAACAGAGTGCTAACACTTTTGTTTTGAGGTAAATTGTATCCTTTCCCATGAAACTGCAAATTATAAACAATACATACATAAATATGAATATTTTATCTCTAGCCCTCTAAATATGAATTATGTTGGATATTTTATCCATGATGGGAGCTGTGTAAGTAAGTAAAAGCAGCACAAATGGCAGAGGGCTGGCAGAGCACTGACTTTAGAGTGAGCACCAGTGCAAAATTGCCTGGACTGTCCATTCAGTGTCAGACAATATATTAGCATTTTGAAAAATCCCTTAAATATCATAATATATTATTTTACTCAGTGGTCCTGCATGTCAACAAACCAATTGGAAAGTAACTGAAGGAGGTATAGAACAGCCTGACTTTTTGGGTGCATATTGTTTTTTCTCATTCCTGCTAACCTGTCTTTGAAGGGACACTTATCCCTTTCTAACTTGGCCACAAGTAATGGGAAAGTTTCACCTGGGTCAGGTCCTGGCAGGGTGAAATGTCCTGGTGAGCAGACATGTCCTGAGAGCTTGGTTCACCCAACATTCAGTCCTTTATTAGGAGTGGCTTCTCTCTTCCTCAGTGCCTTTAACCTGCTTTTATCTCAGATGAGAGAGAAGGGAAGCATCTACACATAAATGAAAGTCTCTTCTCTTCATACTGGGTTGAGTTCGGTGGTGGTGGGGTCTTGCTTTGTTTCCTTTAGTCCTGAAGGCACATCAGCTCTAGTGAGGCTGCAATGGCCTCTGTAACTGATGGACTTTGAGGTGATTTTAAGCCTGGATGCCGCTAAGATAACCAAATCTCTTCCCCTGGTTTCCGATCTATCATCTTAATAAAGATGATAATTCCTGTTATGATTGGTGGAGTGGATGAGACATGGAGTGGTTTTGTTTCCCAGGCTGAAATGTGCATGACCAGCTCCAGAAGAAGTGCTGATGTGTTGTTCTGGAAAGATTTTGTGTCTAGAATTATCCATGTTTTTATCCCTGCCAGCCTGGGATTCTCCTTCCTGATGGCAGGGTGGGCTTGGTGCTCACTTGCTGAGCTAGAGCTGAAGCCCATGGACAGAACAGAGTATTCCTTGTACCCTCTGGGTCAGTAGAACTGTTTGGGGTGGTGATCCAGCACCTCCCAGTACCCTTAAGTACACTGTATTAACACAGGGTACAGGACTGGGAAGGAGTAGTGGGAAGGTCAGTTTAGGATGGTGCATAGCACTCTTTGTAACCCTTTGGTCTTTAAATAATTACAACAAAGCACCTCAAACACTGAATCAATTTAAAGCATGTTTCTGATATCCTTACTTTTTCAATTCCTTGGATTATGCAGACTCTTTATCCAGGGAAGGTGAGTGACATATCAGGAAGGAGATGAGAGCACTCAGATACACCAAATCAGTGGAACCATCCAAGATTTTGTTGACTCTGCCTTTATGAACGGATCCTGTTTGAAGGTGGTCTAGTCTGGCCAAGAGTGACCAGTTGGACCCTGCCCTTGCTGCTGCCCTGGGAAGTAAATCTCTGGAAATCAGCAGAAATTGCACTTCCCAGCTTGTTTCTGTCAGACAGGAAAGGAGTAAGGGAGGTGTAGCAGAAAAAAAAGCTGAGAAAGGGTTTGGGTCACAGGAACATCCCTGCAGCCAGAGGGAGAGGGATGTTACTCAGCCATTGAATACAAGGGCCCATAGGAGCTGAACCTTAAAATTAACTAAAATGAAATGTCTATGTTGGATTCTAAGCTATTCCATTGGATCCTGAGGAAGGATGAAATTTCACTTAGGCTTGATAAATGTCAGGATGTCATCTGCTTATGGGCAAAAAGGAAGCCATGAGGGTGCTAAGAACAGGGCAGGCTATTTGTCCTTTTGTATTTCTCTTACTCTTTTGTAGAAAAGCTGAGAAATGAGTGGATGACCAGAACAGTCTGGGAAATGCCCTCTCTATAAAGCAGTTTTACACCAGGCAGACAAAGAGTGTGGGAAAAGGAATTTGCAGTTCAGGAGGCCTGGGAGCATGTTTGATTCTCTCAAAAACAGATCTCCTGTTCTTTAGGCTTTTCTGCTTTCCACACAGAAAATTAAACTGCCTCTTAAGCTACAGTTGATGTTCAACAATAACTCTATAGGGAGTGCTTTAAACTTCTACCTCTTATCTTCTCATCTTCTGGAACTGCCACTTAGTAGTTATTTGACAAAGTCAATGAATAAATAAATTTTTGTTGTCAGTTGCTACACCAATGACATTTGAACAGTTCCCAAAACAGATGATATTCATTATTATTTCTAAATTTGAGGTAAATCTTCCTATACAAATGGTTAACTAATCTTGCATGTTCATTGCTGCCCTGAGAGATACCTCAGTGTAATCCAAACCCACACAAATGCCATTAACCAGGCAGGAGCTGTGAATTCAGACTCAGTTTCTCTGCAGCTCTCTGCAGTCTCTTTGAACTTTTTTACTGCATATTTATGTTCCAACCAGAACTAAAAATTGTCACTGATTAATAGTAAAAAATGAAAACCTTATTCAGACCTGAGACTGTACGCTAGGGATGGCTCAGTTTTATCTGATGCCCACAGCTGAAGGTGAATGTGGGACATCCTTCCAGGTACAAAAGCTGCCCATGACCTTGAGGAGCCCCTCCAAGGCAGAGAGGGTGGCCTTTCCCCCGAGATAGCAAACTCCTGTCTGCTGCCTATCAGATAATGACTTTCTCTCTTCTTGCATTGACATCCTTATTACAGAGCCACAATGAGGAAGACTGGATCACCAGCAGCCTGCAAATTGAGAATATCAGAAGCAAAGAAAATGTAGCTGCAGAAGGGCTCAGGAAATAAATCTTTTCAGCTGCTGTGGCTTTAGGGTATTACGCTGATGTCACAGCAGCTTGTATAGGTGCTGTTTCAAATTAACAGGAAAAATCTTCCAATTTTCAGATCCATGGTCTCTTTTTATCAACATGATAAATACCACTGCAGGGGAACAAATCACTCTGCAAGTATAACAGCCCACTTTCTGATGGACAAGGAATATTTTTCTCCTATTTTCTCGTATTCAAACAACTTGGAACTAATACAGTTTTATAAGCAGGACCCAAAGCTATTACCTTTCTCAGAAACTCTG
Organism: Picathartes gymnocephalus; assembly: GCA_013390045.1. Classification (NCBI taxonomy): domain Eukaryota; kingdom Metazoa; phylum Chordata; class Aves; order Passeriformes; family Picathartidae; genus Picathartes; species Picathartes gymnocephalus. The sequence continues at coordinate 88,541 of WEKY01013315.1, read as the reverse complement.
TATTAGGGCTTGGAAATAAGTATGACGAGAATTCTCTTTTATCCATTAAAGTAAAGTTACCTTCATAAGCTCAGATCCAACCTAGCTTGGTAGTGACTTGAACAGGGCAAACCCTATAATTTTTGGGTTTTTTATTGTGAGAAACTCTGGGGTCTTTTGGCACACAACTTTATCATATAAAACTTTGGAAAAAATGTTGCAATATAGTAATATTTCTTAAGGTTTGATAAAATATAATGGGCAAATTATTTTATACTATACCTTATTAGTCTGCTCAAACTGTGATCTGGATGTCTCATGCCTTGTCTTTAGGAGGCTGAACTCTGTCTGAACTATATTTAACGCAACCTAAAGAGAGCAGGTGGCAGCTCATGGAACATGTAGCCCAGGCAGGAAACACAATCTGTATTGGGGACAACAAAAAAATCAAACCCAAACCAAAAATCCAAACCCTTCCAGAGAGAAGTGTCTTTCCTTATAAGCTTCCCTCTCAACCTCCACAGAGAAAATAGGAAGGAGTGATGAAATTCTTGACAGCTGAAATAGTCACAACTGGTGAGCGCCTGCCTTGTGCACTATATGCATTTATAAATCTCTAAATAAGTTATCCACTTCTGATCACTATTAAATTGACTCACATTTATGATACTTTTAAAATTATGGAATTTTGCGTTTTCCTGGTGTTGCACTGAATTGCTCCTCTGGCTCTATCAGTCATCATCTTTAGCAATCCTTACTCTGCTCACAGGATTCAAAGCTCTGTAATGAAGCTCCACCTGCAACTAAATTTTGAGGCTGAACTGAGCTTCAGAAATCAGATCCACCTTCTATACACAGCCCCAGCACTCCTTCTACAGTGCTTGTGCCCTTGTGCTGCTCCTTTTCTAGGGCTTTTCTTAACAAAATTAATCCCATTTCTTTTTCCAGCCTCCTTGCCAGTCTTCAGTAGGAGTAATCTACTGAAAAAGCACAAAAAGCAATGACTGATTTTTACTGCTTAGAAAATAATGATGACTGAAATACTTATCCAGGGAGTTGTGTAAGGAATGGGGTGCTGAGATAGAAACCTGTTAAAAAATGCTAGGATCCTCAGATCTTCCTTTAGGAGGTGGTATCACGTGTGATCTATCTTGGCTTTTCTTTCAAGGTGACATGAATTTTTAAAAATAATTAAAGTGGTTTGCAGTGGTGTTCTGCACTCCCACATGAGTTATGGTGATGGTGTTGCAGAGTATACAAAGCCTAGAGTATGATTTACATCATCATTTGTATCTGCTCCAGCAGCATCTGCCTGCATAAATCAAGAGGTTTTCTCATACCATTAAGAAATGATTTAATTCCCTCCGATTTCATCTGTACAGGACTAGGATGTTTGCTTAGACAGATGCAGCAATGTCAATAATGGCAAGTCATATATTGATTCTGGAGGCAGTTTCAATCACCTGGGTTCTTTCTTGCTAAAGGAGCCACTGAAATACAAGGGCACTGAAAGATCGGTGGAAATTTAACACTCAGACATTACCATTCAAAAGCCTGGGGGGGAAATCCCTACTGCTCGCTGTAAAAGATCCATTTGGTGAAAGGATTGGTCCCTGGGAGTGCAGGACTGCCACACGGCCAAGGACCACGCCCGGGATCTCTGCAGTGTCTGCGGGTGTTTGAGGCACGCCATCCCCTCTGCCCTGCCTGTGTCCGGCAGGGCTGAGCCACGCTGGGCCAGGAGAGGAGACTCACCCCTGAAGGGCTGGGAAAGCTGACAGGGAGAGCTGGCAGGCAGTGGGGTTTCTCCTGGGGCACAGAACATCCTGCTGCATCGCACACAGAGCTCCTGTTACAGGCACCACGGAGCTCCTTCCTCTAAATAACGTAATGTTGGTTGCTTTTCATTTGAGGTGACAGAGGAAAGACTTTAAAACCAACCAAAAAAATTCCCTCTAAACCAAGCGTAGCCTTCAGGAAAGGACATTTTTTCACCTTTCAATATAAACTGTGGTGTGTATTTGTGAATATTTAAAATAGAAAATGCTTTGAGGCCACTTTGAGGCCTGCTTCAGCAGAGTTACCATCAATATCTGCATCAACTGCAGCAACTCCATGTGTGCTGGGAAGTCAGAGGGAGTCTGAGCTGTCCCCAGACTGAAGACACGCTTAGAGGACAGATTTACAGGTACCCGAGGATCAGCTGTGCTTGCTGCACCATTTCCTCTCCAGGCAGCTGACAGTCCGGGCTGTAGGTATTCCTCCCTGTTCTGAAAAGGAAGCTATTTATTGTTTCCAAAGGTGATTTAAACAAGGGGATATTTCTAATGGAACAGGAAGTGCAGTGTGCATTGTTCTGCATTGCCACCCAGTGAGACTGAGAGGGAGTAATAATTGAGGGATGCAGAGTCAGGCTGCAAGAAGAGCTTGGGCTTTTTCTGTGAGCACACTGTTCTGGAGATTATACTCAATTTAAAGAATTTTACGTTATGGGAAAGTTGATTAAATTTTGACTGCAAAGGATTTATAAATCCCTTTGTACTGAATGGTGCTGCACACAGATGAGAACCCCTGTGATGCCCTCAGAGCAACCTGCACAATGCCTTCACCTGGAACACCGGCTGCATTTTGTGGCCTTTGGGACAAAAGGGAGCAGAAAATGGTTCAGTCCCAGCAAATAAGTGTGCCTAGCAGGGGTGGTTCTAATAAAACTATCTAAATAAAAGCTTTTGTGGGAATACTGCCTGGAAGTATCCAGGGATACCATCCAGCTCCCACCTTCTTGAAGTTCAGTCTTTGTTAAAGGTCACTAACTATTGCTGCTTTCTATTAATATTCACAGTGGAAATGTGTCTGTTAATTTCTTCCCATTTACCCACTGGGAAGAAAAAAAGAGACTTTTTGAACATAGCTATGAGATTCTTGGTAGAGAAACTGGTACCCAGGCTGATGTAATGTCCTCTTCTATCCCCTTTCAAGTCCATGGGTAGACACATGGAGAAAGAAACAACTTGGTAATAGAAAAGGAAATAATTTCTGTCCCTGTTTCCTTATCACACATGATTGCAAAGAGATTTTAATCTACATGCTTGCTAACGGCGAGGGCTTTTACATTGTGGATTAACAAATTTTTAAAAAACCACAAAAAAAAAAAAAAAAAGAAAAAAAAAAAAAAAAAAAGAAAAAAAAAAAAAAAAAAAAAAAAAAAAAAAAAAAGAAAAAAAAAGAAAAAAAAAGAAAAAAAAAGAAAAAAAAACAAAGCTGCAAACCACGGTTAGCCTGTTAGGTGCTTAATGAGTCTGAGAGGACCTGCATGGTGCAGCCAGTTAAGGAGTTCTATCCAAATTAACTAAGCTTTCTTCTTCCCTACCTGAAGGCAATCTCGCATCCCAGGAGAATCAGAATGTCCTTCAATAGGAGGGCAATCGAAAGAATTTGCATCAGGAGATTGATAAACTCCATCTCAAAGAGATTGCTCAACATAGGTTTGTAAATTGTATTCTCCAGCCCTTAGTGGGACTCAGAGTTGCTGGATATGTTGCTGTTCAGTTCTGGTGTGAATGGATGAACCTCTTCAGTTTCTCATGCATGAACAACCAGATTAAGAGATATTCAGATTAAAAACAAGGTGAAATTTTCTATTCTTTGCATTAGTAGACAAAGAATTCTTTTGTGAAGAAACTGACAGCATGACAATAGCTCCTATTTTATAGGACACCATAGAAATACAGGTGTGTGAGCTGCAGAAAAGTGAGTGCTGTTCTGAAAAAGGCTTGTTCATGGAAGTGATGGAGCACTGAAAGGAATAAAAGGGGGAAAATGGTGCTCCAGGGTTACTAGAGCACTACAAAACCCATGCACAAACGGGATATGTGGTCTGTGCTGGACACTCCTCAGAACGACCTTGCAGGGAAAGATTTGGGGAAAATCCCTTCCAATGGCAGTGGAGTCCCAGGGCTCCGAACAGCAGGATGGACCTGGCCCTGTGCAAAGCTGCTGTGGCTCCTGGAGAGGACCAAGAACAACCATGATCCAGTCTCAAGGCAGGAATTCACTTTAGCCCAGTGACCTCAGAGGTCCCCTAAGCAGAGACTGGTGGGAAAGGCTGAAATCCAGGCCTGCAGCAGCTCACCAGTGAGGGAGTGTAAGGAATGCTGGGACACCGTGGGAGCCTCAGGTGCCTAAAGCTCGAGCAGCGCAATGACAGATTGCTGACACCAACAAAATCAGTCTAGAAAAGGTGGCTGCTTTCTCTTCAGAGCTCCTGGGCTTTAATGTCAGCATGGACTCCTGGTGGGTAGAGTAACTGGAAAGTGAAATAGTAAAAAAGCTAGGATGAACCTCATATTAATTATTAAAAAGCTGACAGTCAGTGTGGATTTAGGATTACCTGTTGCATCAAAACAATATTTGAATCTGTGTTACCTCTGAGAAGCAGCTCTTCACCTGCTACTTCAAAGTTATGAACCCATGAACTTCACAGTGTGTCCTAAATATAATTGTACGGCAAAATGCCTGGTTAGAACGACAATGGGAAATGGATATTTTTTTGATTGTTTTAATTATTTATGTTTTTTTAAAAATCCAAAGTATCCATTGTCCTGAAGCTTGAGGAAAACCATGAGAATGGGAAAGACTTCAAATCTCTGCATGTATCAAACAGTTCCTTTTACTCCTCATTTTTGTCCTGTGCATCACAAGGTTCTTCTGAGAGGTCCCAGGCGAGGGAGGTGGTGGTGTCTTTAAACTGTGCTACAGAGATGGGAGCTCCTGACCTGGGGAAGGGAGAGCCCTGCCTTCCACTGCAAGCTGCAAAGGGAACGTGATTTGAGTCAGGTGTTTATGGTTTAATGGCTTCTCTGGGTTGGTTTTTGTTTGTGTAAGGTTTTGGTTTCTGTTTGTTGGAGTTGGTTTGTTTTAAGCCTCTTTTAGCTGCTGAAGATAAAGGACAGACTGCAATGCTTGGCCCAGGAAGGTATGAACTCTCTGCAACAATAAAATCCTGTTTGAACTCCTGCTGCCTTCTGGGTGGCTCCTGCATTGGTATTAATTGGAGAAATGTGCTAGAACTGTTAACAAGGGTAATCACTGTGTTTTATGGGGCTACATTTGCAGCTTTAGAATGTTCAGCCAGCGCATGCTGACCTACTGCAATTTGTTCTGAATAGCACCTGGAGCACGGACTTTCACTGGGATCTCCCTTGTGCTGACAGCAAATAACACAAGAAATATCCTGCTGGGATTCTTCCGGACTGTAATTTGTTAATACTATCCTGTTAAGTCCTTCTGGGAATGAGATCACAGATTTTTCTAAGTAGCAGCTGCTGCAGAGTTTCTGAAACGCCAGATTTTCAGGCTGGCCCAAGGAAGGCAGGGCTGAGGATACAAACAAATGGCCTGGTTGCAACAATATGAGCCAACAATACCTGAGCCTGCAGCCTTGAGAAGGTGTGGGCAGCCTTGGTGATTCAGGGAGTGCTGAGGGTGTTCAGGGAGCTCTGTGCTTCAGAAAGGAAATCCACTGCTCCTGCTCCCCTCCTGTGGCCCTTGGAGATAAACCCTGCCTGGAGAGAGGCTGGAGACAGCCCAGCAAGGTGTGCGTTATTCCCCATGTTGCCCTTTACCAGTGTTTGATTACCCAAAAGCTCTGCAAAGAGAACCATGTACATATCACCCTAGAAAATCACTGTGACTGAGAAAAAAAAGGAATGAACAATGACTAATGCATTAATTAACATTTCTCAACGTGATTACTGACTGAATTATGTTTCTATTTCCTCTAATTAATTTAGCACAAGATTTCATCTTTTATTCTTTCCCTGACCACGGGGTGGGTATCCCTGATGAAGCACAGGTTCCCTGGAATGTCTTTTGCAATATTCTTCTCTCCTCAAACAAGCCCTCCTCACCAGCAGCTCCTGAGTTACAGGAGGAATCAATGCAGTGTCCAGTCAAATTATCTGGTGCACAGGCTCAGTTATCTGCTCATGTCTCAGTTATTCCCAGAGATGAAATTACAAAGCAGCAGCCACTTCACTGAGGAAGGATCCCAAGGGAGCAGGATGACCCCAGGATGAGCTGGGGGAATGCTGGTCCTGGGGCAGGCAATGGAGGTATAGAATGATCATGGTATGAGATCAGATTAATTACTCATCCATGCATGCATCTGGAAATCAGGAATATATCTTTAATCATTATTTGCCAACTTATTTAATTAGATTTGAATTATAGTTTTTTCATTATGACTGCATTTTTTCAGTAAAGTTTTAATCTTTCTTGAAATTTTGGAAAACTGTTTTTGTTCTTAGTAGTAATATTTTGTCCCCAAGCTTTAAAGGCAACTTTAAGCAGAGGAATCTAATTTAAGGGTTTTATTTACTCTGTAAACACTGTCCTTTGGGTTCTGACTCAAGATCATTCAATATGAGAACATCAAACCCATTTCTGTCTCCTACAAATGTGTATAGATCTACATTACCACAAATAGTTGCTGGGCTATGATCCCAAATCAAGGTTAATACAAAATCAGTTTGCCTAATGTTGGCCTTATTTTGCCTTTGATGAAGAGCTCTTCTAATTCTTGTTGGCAATTTCTTCTGACAAAATGAAGCTTTTTTTTTCCCACTATGACTTAGCAGAATGCAGCAGGGATTTCAAGTTTCCATGATGTGGTAGGAGAGATGCTGTCTTTCAGTCTTGTTTTATTTCCATTTGTGAGTTGCCAGTTTGCCTGTGCCCCATAACTGTGGAGAGGGAGGGGGCTGCTGGCCCGGCCCTTCCCTCTGCCAGGACAAAACCCTTCTGGAGGAGTGTGCTGGGAGCAGAGTGTCCCCACAGAGCTCTGGGGCTCCAGATGCCCCTTTTCCTGAGGAACGTGGAGCCGAGCACTGTGGTTCTCTGTATGTCAAATGGCTTTTGCTGGGTTCCAGGAGCAAAATCTGAGGGCTTATTTTGCATTGTGTCATCTCTCCCCGCACAGCAGGAGGAGGTGGCCCTTGCTGGACTTTGCAGTGTGAGGCACAGCTACACGACAGGAATTTATCACCTGCACAGCCAACAGAGCTTTTTCTGTCCCAGTAGAACAGAGGCTGTACCAGGAACTGGGCACCCAAGTGCTCTCTCCCTTTTCAGACGGAAGGGATGGTATCAGTGCCCAGGGGCAGCCCAGCACCGACCCGCGCTGGACCCACGAGGACATTTAGCTCACGAGACAAGGCGGTTGCTCAAGCACCAAACAATAACCTAAATGATTTTAGCATGTAGAGACTTTTTTTGGCTTGTTCCCTCCTGAAATCTCATGCTGGCCTCTCTTAGGGTGCAGTGTGGTGAGGACAGGCTGCTGTGCAGGTGCTGGCAGGGCTGCAGGGACAGTGGGACACTGGTGGCACCATGAAGGACACCCCCACGTGTGTGAGAGGGACTCTGACTGGGGCCATTTCTCAGGGATTGCCCTTTTGGTTGGTGGCTTAACTCGGCCCTTCCCTGGATTCCCTTGTGGCTTCATTTAAACCCCAACGGCCCTTTCTGTGGCACATGAGCTCAGTCACACTCTGTGTTCAGTCACATCCTATTTCTGCACATTTTTCCTGCACTTGCTGTGGCCTGTGGAAGAGGCATGAATTACCAGCACACTGTTTCCCTAAGCTGAGCAATTACTTTGAATGAATATTACATGGGTTATGTGAAGATAGGAAGTGGGACTAAAGAGCCTTGCTATGGAAACAGGATTTTTTTTCACTCTTTTTTTTTTGACGCTTTCATCTCTTATGCAGTGGGGATCACTGTGCTATTTATTCTTTATGCTAAAAATATGACAGTTATGTCTGTTAGATTTTTCATATTTTTCTTTATATTCCTTAAAAAGTGGGAAATGTAAATGACATTCCTGTACTATCTTTGTGTATTTTGTTTTTATTCTGATGATGTCTCCTTTCTCCAGGTAACAAAAATTAAGATGTTGCATTATGCCTGTCTCACTTATGCATTTTTTCAGGTGAACTGTCTGTCCTTGTTAGCTCATATTCCACAGAGTATTTCCAGAATGAGGGTTCTGTAGAACTTTGCTAAGCCCTGCTGCCTACTGTCTCCAGCGTGGTATTCAGAGCAAGAAAACTTTTAAAGCCCAACAGAAGTTTGTGGACTGACCTCTCTGTATCTTATTTAAGTGATTAATTTGCCTTATATTTTCATTGACTGATCTGTGTTTCTGCACCAGTTTTTCACTTGAACATGTTTCTGCTGTGCTGTATAAAATATTCCCAGTATTGAGAATCAGGAGTCCTTCAGCAATGTGTGGAAAAGAGCCAACTGACAAGCTCAGAGATCCACTCTTTATCCTCTTGGTATTAAACGAGTTACAAGAAGGAGAAATGCATCTCTGCACTGCTGACACTGAGCCAGCAGTTTCAGTCTGAGATGAGGAGAAAGAACAGTGATATTTGTAATTCAGTGCTAAATGCAAATAAGTTCTGTGTCTCTTTCTCCGGGAGACTGCTTCCCTGAGTCACCGGGGTTCATTTACATTCGGGTGACATCTACAAGAATTTTGCCAACACAGCTTATTACTGCAAACATTGTGTCAGTTGTGACATTCCTCTTTGCTGGAGGATCCCCAGAATGGCTCTGTTTGTTCCTGGTGGCAGACTGGGAGTCGCACAGAGAGCAGTGCCAGCCTCAGGCGCGCCTGCATCCCGCTGAGCTCCATTCCCTCAGCTCTGCCTCCACAGCCCCTCATGGCCAGGGTGGGAACAGGAGCCTTTCCCACAGACATTTGACTCTGGAAGCAGGATCAGCACCTGGATCTGGCTCCAGGAGCAGACATGGCGCTGGTCCCAGGCCTTGTTTCTGCAGCACAGGCACAGACACAGCACCAGACACACAAACACAGCACCCTATGAGCACCAAGCAGCCCCAGCCCCAAACAGGAATTCAGGTTAATCCAGCACTGCTGGGGCTAGACAACTGAATCCATGGAAAAGTAAGGTTATTATTATCCCTGTAGCTGCACTGAAAGGATGCTTAATTCCCAGCAAAGACTCTCCCACGTAACTCACAACAAGCTCCTGTTACAAAGGTGGGGAAGGAGTCAGTGCCAGGAGTGTTACCTGAGTTAGACCCTCAACTCTTTGGTCTTCCTGTCCTATATCCCTGCTTCGTGCATTTCCCTGGCTCTCCCATGCAGAAGGACTGAGGCAGTTATTTCCACTTCCCTCCTCAGAGAGGGCATCCTCAGGGTTTCTTTCCTTTATAAACATCATTTACGGGTTCTGTGAATTGCTGTTGCTAATGGGAGTCACCATGATGCTTAGTAAGAGACATCACAATATTTTCTTGTCTGCCACTCCATACACTTTTCTCCTGCCCTGCTTATGTATTCGTATGTAATATAATTTATTTGTCACCCCCCTCTGGGGAACAAAGGCTGGCAGCTACAAACACTTCTCTTGCAATGCAATGATAGGAACAAGCCTCTTCTGGAAGCCACTCAGATGAAACCAGCCCCGTTATTTCAGTTACGACTCAAGGCAGATTTGAATTTAGGATTTCAAGGAGGTGTTATGCCCCCTGGCCCTTCTGGCAGTTTTCTATTCACTCTGTATTTTTCATCTTAGTCTCAGTTCTACAGCATACAGTGTTTTCCACTAACTTGTATTTCGTAAAGATCATGTCCCAAAAGCTGGAGTCTTTTATTTTTAATAAATTGAAGCTGGGCCTCAGTTCAGGAAGGTGCTTATGTGCATAGTTTTTGCTCTGTAAATTTTATTCCTACAAAATTTTCCATTCAGGAGGCACTGAGATTCATGTTCTAAAACTGTCACTGTTTCACCCCTTTAGATTGTGGGAGAGGGTTTTGCCTTGCTGGTGGGTTTGTCTTGTGGTTTTCAAAGTTTGTATTATAGAAGTGTTTAAATCAAAATTACCAGAATGTTTAAATATCTTTTTCTGAGATGCATAGATTTCATATAACAGATGACGGGAAAGGCAGAGCAAGGTAACTCCTTTAGCAAGAACAGTTTCTTGGCTGTGTTTGTGGGTTTATGGAGCAGCCTTTACGGGCTGCCTTGATAGAAACTTTTAAACCTTGGATTCTCCCCTGAAAAGGGGCAGCCATTTAGAGAATGTATTTCGAAATATAGCAATACTACTGATAATTTCTCACTATGAAACAGAACTGGTCACTCTTTATATCCTGTCAGATAATTTACTGTTGTGACATCTAACTTGAAAATGGCTGTATTTAGCAGAACTGAGCATTTCTCATGGGGCAAGGGGAGTCATCATCACAGTGCCTGTCCCATTTCAGGAGGAGCTGATACTTCAATCTCTGCTTGTCCCTGCTCCTCCTCCTGTCTGAAGGCACCTGCTTTCCACCAGCCATTGTCAGTACCTCCAGGGGGAGGCAAAGGGACCACAGCCCTGCAGGTTTGTCTCTCTTGTTTCCCATGGGCCAGAACTCTGTGCTCAGTTGTTATTTCCTAGGCCCTCTATTCCTTTTAGCTTCTGAAAGGATAAGTTGTCAAATTAGAGATGTGAACACAGATAGAAGTTCTGCTCTAATTACCAGTTACTTGAGGGGTATTGCAATTGTGTCCTTTGTTCATTTTCTGCTTACAGAAGTTGGTAGTGTGTCAGTGGGATTTTCTCTATCAGGCAAGATCAACAAATAGTGACCCTCAGCAAGCAGTAAAATTCTCATTAAATAAAACCCAATTGCTAGCAAATAGGAGAGGAAGAATATGCTGAATAAATGTAACTACTGGAAGAAGCAGTCTTCCAAATGAATCCTTAGAAAGGATAAATAGAAGTTGTAAAATAAGAGGATATTGTTGTCATTAGTGTTGATAATCCAGACTAAGGTAATCTGTAAAATTTATAACCAGCCCAGCAGCAGCATTTTTGTTTGCAATAGGCTGCATTTTGTTGTGGCAGGGAAACAGTCAATGGTGATTTCCACAGCAGTCTAAATTCCCCTACTAAACGCTGATAAATGTGAATGCTCCAAAGAACTAAAACCCATCTGGAGGTCACAGCCTGTGACTACACAAGTGAAGGAGAAATAAGAGTTACAAGTAGCAGTGAATTCAGAATTTAAATGCATGACAAAGATTGCTCAAACTATCAGCACATCAAACCATCTGATGCCTTAAGAAGCCTGAATTAGTCAGTGTGTTTATAAGACCTGATTCATTAAGTTGCCCCCAACCTGGATGCTGATTGGGTTGTTTTATACTTTCCTCCCTCCCTTTATCTTTTTCTTTGGGATATTTGAGTACTTTTCCTAATAGAGAAGATTGTATAATAAAGATATTCCTGAATATAAGGAGTATAATTTTGTTGCTTCATACGAGTGCTAGGGTGTCTCTAATACAGCAATTTTCCCAGCTGACAAGTACAACTCCATTCATTTGCTAAGTGAAGAAGTGAAGTTAAAGGAAGCTGAAATGACTTCTCAGAAGGAAATTGGCAGGCACGGGGCAGTCTGGGCCTCTTGAGTTGGGATTCTTTCCTGTCATTTGTGCATCCTTCAATGGTTCCTTAAAACTAGGTTTCCCCATCTCTTTCAGTGGTGTGTGACATTATTACACAGATTACAGCAAATATTCCCCCATTTTTAGAACTTCACTTTGGAGCTCATTTCAGGAATTTCTTGCTCTCCCATTTGGACAGTGAGAAGAGCCTGGATGCACCTGAACCTCTCTGAAATGCCCCTCCTGAGTACCTCCCTGTCTCTGACAATCTGGAGAAGGTCTGTGTCCCTTCCCTGGAACTGCTGGCAAGGACTGGGACAAGCCTGGGTACAGATCTGCAAGAGAACTGTGAAACTGCAAATTCCTTTTCTTCAGTTGGACCAACTCTAAAAGGACATGCAATGAGATGAATGGAAACAAAGAATGCAGTCATTAGGCTAACATTTAATGTTTTCAATATTTAACATTTCAAATGCTGTTATGTTTATGCAGTAGATGTTTAAATAACAGTACCTTGCCTCTCTTGAAATCAGCTTTTCTGACAAGAACTGTCCAAAATCCAAGTTTGGACAGTGTTCAAAGAGATTTTCCTCAGCAGTCTCCTGTATTGTTTTTTGATTCTGTTCCCCATCCTGGTGGACTCCAGGCAGGATTACCTAGAGAGGAGTTTCCACAGGCAGGATTATACACGTGACTTTCTATGCAGCTGCTGGAGAGGCATGGAGGTTATTGATCCCCATGGCCTGAGGTGCTGCCCACAGAGGAAATCTAGGGGCTTGGCTCTGGAGATGCAGCTCTCAGAACAAACAGAAACCTCCTGTTAACGTGAGCCTTAAGTAAATTCTTCATGACAGAATCATTTAAAGCTTTTTTGCTGTGTTTAATTACTCTACTAATAAAATGAGAACTGTTAAGTTACATCAAATACAATTTCCTTGAGATGAAAGCCCCTTTGAGATGTAACCCTTGGGACTGAGTGCAATGATTACACAATTTATGATTCTATTCGGCTTCAGTGGGGTGAATTCTTTGGTTCCCATGAAAATGTCTTTAAACCTGAAGCAGAATTTTACCCTTTCAATCTACTTTCTCATGATTTCAGGAAAGTCTCTAGATAGAAAATACAGCCAAAAAAAAGAGAAAAAAAGAGGTAAATTGCGACACTAAAAGACAGCTCAAATCTTTGTGTGCTTTAGCTTCATGCTAAATGAGTGCTGGAAGATTGGACAAAGGGGAGATGAAAGCAAGAACATCTTAAATGCTACAGGTCAGCACCAGTTTTCCAAGTGTATTTTCTGAGATATGTGTGGTTAACCCTTGAGCAAAGGTCATACATCTGATTTCCTCCTCCAGCAAGGGAAATATTGTCTTGTTTCCTCAACTGGAACAAATCCATGCATTGCTTCTGAGGGCAGCTTCCCCTGAGCGCATGCAGGAGAATGCTTTTGTTAAGTCCTAGAAGTGGTTCTACTTCCCATCCAAGAGGATTTAACAGCAAAACCCACCCTTGGTCAAGAAAAGAGGGCACAGGAAAGAGAAAGGGAGAGGAAGAAAAATACAAAAATATGTTTTTTCGTCTGGGGATTCTGGTTGACTGAGACAGAAAGGAATAGGCAAATATATTCATACTTGCAATACACTTGAAACAGTTCATGTTCTTTCTCATTAGGCTGAATTTCATGGTAGCTGCACACTAAATGCAATACTTTTATGCCAGGGCTTTGCTTCCTAAATGCTAAAATTAAGCTTTCAGAATAAGCTAGGAAAAACTATTTCGCCTCTGAAAGTCAGAACAGCTATGGAGGGCAAAAACTAACTAAATTCTGGGGACTTATCCTGCAATATTAAATTTGAATTTTTTATTTCAACATTATTTTTCCTTTCCTAATTAGTCAACATGATTGTAAGAATTTATTTCCTCAGCTGCCCCCAAACTACATGCTGATGGGTTTTTTTCCCTTTCCCCCGCTCCTTTATATTTTTTACCTAGAGAGGACTTTCCATAGGCAAGATTATATACATGACTTTCTATACAGCTGCTGGAGATGTGTAGTGGTTTCAGAGGGATAGAGATTATGAATCCCAAGGGCCTGAGCTGCTGCCCAGAGAGGCCATCTGAGGCTTGGCTGTGGAGATGCAGCTCTTGGAACAAACAGAAACTTCCTGTTAATATGAGCCTTAACTAAAATCTTCACGACAGAATTATTTTAAGTTTTTCTATGCAGTGTTTAATTCCTCTAATAATAAAATGGGAAGTATCAAGTTATATTTCATTTTATCTTTCTGCATGAAGCCCCTCCTGTGCAGACCTGTGTGTATATGCACACATCACCTGTAGTGAGCGCACACTGTGGGCTGGGTTGGAACCCTCTCCATGAATCACACACGTGGCTTCTCAGGCTGCTGTTGGTTATTGTGATGCCCTAAACAGCCTTTCAGGAATTTTGGAGCTATGGCTCAGCACACTGGGACTGTTATTCTTACATAGCTATAGTGGCCAGGAGCCATGGCTGGGAAACTGTATGTGTGAGGTGCTACAAAAAGAACAAAGATTCCCTCCTCCCACATTCTTCTTGTTTGATCCACCACTTGTTCAGGCTCTTCCTGCCAGGCTGGTTTGTGGCAATAGCGCAGACGTTTTCCATCTTGCAGCAATATGCTGAACATATGATGGAAATCTATCCTGGGATACAGCCTCCCTGGGAAGTCCACTCTTACTCTCAATAGATACTGTAGATGGAGATTTTGAGGACCCAGGTTTTTCCTCTGTTTCTTCCCTGAAAATTCATTTTACCATGGCTGGCTACAAAGCTTGTTCTGCACATGCCTAGGTCTGAAAGGATGTGTAAAATACTGTAAATCCTCTTTGTTTTACAAGCACCATTCTGTGTGTAAGCCCTGGGGAATCTCTCTTCCTGTCTCAAACTGAAAACATGGGATGTCTCTGCCATTTGCTCATGACTGTTCAAACAGCACAGCTCAGAGCCCCAGTGTGACCAGACTGCCCACAGCAGTGCTGGATCTCCTCAGAACACTGTGGCTTCATTCTCACAGCTGTGGACCTGAGATTTCCATGAATTTTGTGATAGTAAAACTGGTGTGATACGGCTGAGAAAGAACTGCCAGGGTTGTTTTTCCCCTTTCCTCAGTATTTATTTCTGAACTCCTTCCTTAGCATCTCTTTTTGTTTTGCCTTTCTCATTTCTGAGATCCTGTATGGCTGATACAAAGCAATCTCTTATCTAATGACTGCTGAGGCCTCCTGGTCACTGCTATAGACACCACAGAATCTGATTTTATCAATGCCAGAACAAAAGGTTTGATTCCCTCCGAGGCCCAAGAGCAGGAATCCAGGATATTGGATTGGGCACTAATGGCACAGTGGGCAGGAGGATTTTGAGAGTCATTTCCCTTTCCCTCTGCCATCAATCTGCTTCCATGACTGATGAGCTGCCAGTGTTTCAAGAAGCAGATCTCATGAATATTCCTTAGTGACAGGCCAATCCAGGAGCCCCTGGAGTGAATGCACAGTGGGCACATGTAAGAGACTGAGAAACTTGGCCATTTATTTCCCTGTTTAAAGAAAAAAGCTTTTCTAAGATCACAAAAGAGAACTGGACTAATAACCCTCTAATTGGCATACAGTGGGAAAGCTTTTTGTTTTCAAACCTGCACAAAGGACAACCTGCCGTGCTGTGGGATTCTAGAATCTGAATTTAGAGTTTTGTTTAAGGGCCTGAATGCTCCCACCACAGCTGTAGTTTAAACCTCAGTACCATCAGAGAGGATCTAGCTCAGTCCAAAGCAAAACCTGATCGTGCTTTGGTGATTCATTTTTAACAACTCCAGCACTGATAGGAACGACTGATCAGTTTTCAGACTGATGGGGGAGTCTTCCTGGGGCAATGGGAAATACCTCCCTTTGTTGTACTTTGGTGGCTATATTTTATCCCATTTCTCTGGGTGACTGGTTTGTTCTGTTAGTTGATAGCTGAGACTGAATTGCTGGGGTTTTTATTCCAAATAAAGTTGCACATGGTCAGCTTCCCTGGGAATCCCTGTACAGCTAGTAGTCCAGCAAAAATTCCATGATCTCAAAAGCTAATGACAGAGTTACTTGTGAGTGGAAAGACAACGTACTTAAGTCCTGCTTGTAGGCATTTACTGGAGGGTGAACTGTTTTTCAGAAGCACCTGAAATGGTTCTCATTTTCCTGTTTCATGTATATCTGAAAGTAAAATTATTGTACAGAGTTTTCAACAGGGTTCCAAAAGATAAAGGAGTTCCTTAAGGTGCTGCAAAACCACCAGTTGCCATTACTGTTTATAACACGAACAGTATTTAGAGTGCTGCTTCAGCTTTACTAAAAGATATTTGGGTTTCTGGAAAGTCAGAGCTGGGGGAAAGAAATGGAACAAAATTGAAATAGAGCAGGTCAAAATAACAGAGTAAAGCACTGAAAGGCTTTGTGACTTTGCTAAATATTCCAGATAATGAATCGAAGAGACAGAGCTCTGCACACCGCGTGGCTCTATCACCATCTGCCTGGCTCTGTAATTCATCGATTCTATCACAAAATTGCTTTGCTAATTAGATGGAAAACAGTCTGGTAGTAGTACTTGGAGGGGTCATCTGCTGGCCTGGTGAGTGCTGTGCAATGTTTGTGTGTCCAATCCTTCCATTAGAAGCAGGGATTGTGATCCCAACGGCAATTAGGGACACTCCCCTCTCTGTAGAGAACAATGTGTGGGCCTCCAGTGGTCACACATTTTTAGGCTGAGGAAGGAATCTCAAGCCTACTTAGACAGGGTCAAGCTGCCAGCAAGAACAGATGCTGGTGAAGATCTTCTACCTGATAGTTTTTCCCCTTTTGCTGAGGGTTACTCTCCCTGTAATTCCTGAGGTTCACAGAAAACTTCATGAGAAGATGCAGGGGAAATCTGAGCTGATTCAGCCTCCTATTCAAATACAAAGCTATCCCTCCTGGCTGCAAATGAAGAATAACTTTGACAAGGGCTGTTTTCACAGACAGCTCCAAAGGTGAAACATAGCTTTATTCTGCCTTTTTTTTTTTTTTCTGAAATTATTTACTTATAGCACACTAAAAATGGAAATGTTAACCTATCTATGCACTAGTTTTACATTATGATTTATTATGAGAATTACAACCTTCCAGCCCAGTGGAAATTAATTTCAGAACATCTGCTTAGCATCCATTGAGGCATTTGCAGTCAAGGAACACCATATTGCATGGCAGAAATTTGGACTATGGGTTTTGTTTGGGTTTAAGAAAAGCCTAAACAACAGCTGCCTTTTTCCTTCTCCTTTGCAGTTAATTCATCATAACTACAGGGAGTAATGGGTCCTGCTCCACCCTGCTAATATGAGTCAGAAACACACAGACCAGTGGGAGCACTGCTGACTACCAGCACTGGGATTCAGAAAATACTGTATCACTTTTTGTCCTTGAAGAAAGAGCAATTTAGCAGGAATTTCCAACTTCCACTGGGAATTTGTGTGTGTGAGTGTGGGGGATTATTGTGCAGGTTTTATTGTGCAGTATTGTTCATTCTTTATGCTTGTGGGTGTTCTGTTTGTTAAATAAATAGTTTTTTCCACTTTTCTCCAAGGAAGTCTTTTTCCCGAACCAGTTAGAGGTGGCTTGGATCTGCTTTTCTGGAGGGACCCCTTCAGAGGTTTCCTCCCAGATTTACCCTAAACCAGGACAGGGATGCAGATGTGGCCTCTAAACAAATGTGGGGAGATGATGGCCATAGGGTTTTAGTGCTGACAGTCTGATAGCTGTAGCTCTGTAGTGTGCTGCACTTGCCTGTTGTTAAAAAAACAAGTTTAAAGTCACGTAAAGCCACTTATCAAAATATTTTTACATTGTTGAAATAATAATATGAAAGTAAATTTAATCTCTGTCTATCTACTCCTGCTTTTATGTATAAAAAACCAGGAGTATAAAAAAAAATATATATATTCTTTTCAGTTAAAAAAAAGTGACAATCCCCACGTCTCTGAAAACCTTGAAATAAACAAACAACAATCTCATGTGATAGATCTATTTGCATTTCTAATCAGTGTCCTTCAGCAGCATGAGAAATTGTCCAAGGACACACAAATAATGGATAAGTGATATGACTGATACAAGCTGTAACAGTGTCTATTAATACTGATTTAAAAGAAAAACATGCTGTAAGGGAACTATACTCCCTTCTTGGTACCTGGTTGTGATTATTTATGGGTTTCATATGAAGTAGATTAAGTTTTTCTTGGCCAAAATAAAATTAAATTTTGGAATCGAGATGCCATTAATTGTAAGGTAAATGTAACAACTTTAAGATGAGAAGGAATAATGATAACTAGCATGTAAAAGTCAGGTATTTTCATTCATGCTTTATGGCTCTAGGATGTAGGTGCTTTAAATGACTGTTGCCTCAGTGGGCAACACAAGGTGCTTGGATCCTGCCAGGATGTCCTAAATCTATTAGGATGAACCAAGTATATCATATATTCCAAATACCAAATGTATTCTGAAGGAACCAAGGTGTTTTCTACCTTATGGGCTAAATCTTTAGATGTCAGCATTACAAAAACAAAGTTAGAAATAAGAACAGCGAATGATTCAAGTGGAGTGCCTCTATCCTGCACACAGATAGCAGAAAAGTAATGATACGTATATATGGTATATATTTAGATGTATACTCATCCCTGATACATTAGTTATATAATTATGTACCTTACATAATGTTACCTATATATTAGTCACAAAGCTGGGGTTTTATACACAGGTACTTTTTCATGTGCTGATTCAGCCACATGTTCATTGATGCCTTCCTGACGTGGACGCAGCTCCAATGGCAATCTGCCTCTGGATTCCAGCGGGCTCTGTCCTGCATTCCTGGGCAGCAGTGCAGCTCTGGGCAGGCTGGCACTTCAGGAAATGCTGCACCAGGGGGCATTCAGTCCTCCTGGGGAGCTTTGCTGCGGCTGCTGCTCTGCTAACAGCTCTTGCAGAGGTGCATTGGCACCTGCTTTGTGGAACTGATGCCTTAGGATTTTAACTTCTATATTTTTCATATATTTGTAATCCTGCAATTCTTTAGTGTGTAACTCTAAACTCCATATACAGTGCTAGCTACTGTCTTCAAATTTTGGTCAGACAAAACAATTCCTCTGCAGGCCTGGGAATCAAGGACATCTCACTATGTCAGGACCCGAGAAATGTAAACAAAAGAGAATTGGGGAAGTAGCAAATTTGAGGTAAATGACTTCATTACCTGAAGCTGTAATTGGAAGTATTAACCCCCAATATGCAAATGGACCAAACTTATAAAAGTGTGAAAATCCGTGACCCATCGTCCATTGGTAGCCCCTGGGGGGGCTTTGTCTGCCCTAAATGTACCTGGAAGGCCCTTCAATAAATATAACTGCTTTTTATTCTCTTAACTTTGTCTGGCTTCTGTTTTCCGACAGCCCATAAAGGCATTAGAACCTTCCTGTGTCTGTGCGGTGACAGCTGTTGGTGCCTCAGTGGTGACACTGCTCTCCGGTTCACTTGTCTGTGAAGACTGAAGATCATCAGTCCTTCCACTGACAAATAATGAATTTTCCTCCAAGCAGTTTCTGTGTTCTGTGTACTCCTGTAACCATTGCAAATGCTCTGGTGGTTTGGAGCTCTTAATGACTGTAACGTGTTCAGAGCAAACCTGTGAGTACTTGACTCTATTTTGTCAGCTGTCATTGCTGCAGTTTTTTATTAGCACTGAATTGACAGCTTTGCATGAAGAAAAAAATATATTTACATATATTAAGGAGATTATTGCCAGTCACTACTTTATGCACACCTTTATGGAAGGGCAGAAAATAACACATTCTTATGTGCAATGTTTATTGATCAAAGGTTATCATGGGATCCTGGCAAAATGCAAGATCATACAAACTGGTGTGCTCCCATTAAACCTTCCACAGCTACATCCACAAAATAAGTTTTCTCAGAGGAAAAACCACAACCCCAGGTCTAGCTGTAATCTCTGCTGATTAGGTTAGGAATTCAAAGTGTAAGAACCTGAGATCTCCCCTAAATTCAGGTCTTATGTTCCTCCCATGCACATTAACTGTAAACCTTAAGAATTCTCAGTATAAAGTCACAATATTTTGTGCTCCATGGATCTGACCCAGCTGCTGCTCTTTTGTCAGTGTTGTAGTCAGGGGCTGGGACTACTCTGGGAATAGTAAGAGTGGGTGATGCTGAGCAGGGATGGTAGTAAGGGCCTGCTGTCCACAATGTGCATGTCCAGAGGGTTTTACTTTGGATCTTACCTCCACGTATCTGAATGCCTATTCAAGGATGAGGTGTACCAGGATCACTCTTGAATCTCATTTTTTGGGTCACTTTCACCTGAAATAGCTTTACCATCCACTCTGCCTTTGTAACTTCTGGTCCACACATTCTGGCCACATCCTTCTGCATAAAATGTCATGGTAACTGAAATCCACATGTCTCCAAGTACTTTTAATTAGTGACAGCATGTGATCAATGCTATTTGTAGTGTGTAGTATAGAGCTCTAAAAGTAGTTTGTCCTCTTAGATGTTGCTAGTCACAAAGTGGGAATGCTAAAAGGAAGGTTTCGGTGTTAAAACTGTAGCTTGACATTAACATGTAAACATACCAAGCATGAAGCAGGAACTGAAGAAGCTGAGGTGGTTACATCTCCAAGTCTGCTTGTAAACAGCAGCTGCTGAGACTGCAGCACCCTCGTGTTCAGCAGAGATCTTCCAACACCTCCTTCAACTCCTTTGCAACAAATCTGGTTTTAAAACAAATGGCTAAAACTATCTGCACTCTGTATAAAAAGTACCCTATGCCTCCTTTAAATACACTGGGTATCTCTGACCTGACAGTAATTCTCCCCTCTCCCCTGGCCAAGCATTACTTGAATCAGCTGTGAGGTGGTTTGGTTATTCACATTCCACTTCCAGATGCAGAGGCCCAGCCAGCAGCCACTGCTCTGCTGAGTTGCCAGTGCCTAACTGTTTCTGGCAATGGCAACTGCCTTTCCTAGGCTTTTTTTCTTCCTTCTCTCCCCTCAACTGACATTTCAGAGCAGTAGCTTTCATAATACATTAGATTAATGCACTCTGAGCTTGACCACATCTTCCATTCCCACTGCTGCCTGAACCCATGCATTGTCCTTGAACTCAGCATCCAGTATGAATGATTTAGACAGATGAATAAATAAGCCTATAAATATCCATGTCCTTGCAACAGCAAAACCAGATAAAACCTATTGTTCAGAACAGCCTATTGCTGCAGACACTGAGTTGGTGAGCAGATGGATTTACATTCACAGAATGTGGTGGCACGATTCAGCAAAGTAAAGGGTAATTCACTTGAGCAGAGTTTCAAGGACATGTGGTCTCTGCCACAGCCCACCTTTTAGTGACAGCACAGCCAGTGTAAGAGGCAGACTCTGTCACCACAATGTGGTTCTTGTTTACTCGGCAGAAGGCTCAGTTCATCTGAAAGGAGAGAAACAATAGATGATTGTGTAATAAGCAATTCCTTCCTGAGCTGCAAAGCCACATCCCCTGAAAGTCAATCTTGCTGCTTTTGAAAGCCGCGAGTGGATGAAAGCACCCTCTGCTTTGTCAGACCTGAAAAGGGTCTCAGACTCTGTTCTGGTCATTTAACTTGGGTTTGAGCCACATGAGGTCTAGGTGAAGCACACCAGAGAAATCACAAGGCTATAGTGTCTCTGAGGCTTCTGGCTGCCTTCCATGCTTGAACATCCAAACCAAATCAATCCATCTTTGCCCCAGTTTAACACACAAAATGGTTAAATGGGGGGAAAAAAAAGAGATCTGTTACTTTGCATAAACCTGAAGGACTGGATTAAGACCTCCTTAGCTGTGAGTATAACTCTGTCATGGTCCCTTTCCAGTGTGACAATGAAGGGTAGGAACAGTGTGATAGAGTGGGGAAGGATTTTTTCAATGCTCTTAATAAAGCCTTGGGTGAGTTTATGGAGACATAAACTCAAGTTGGTTTGCAGAGACATGAAACCCTATCCAGTGGGGTCTGCAGCTCTGCCTGAAGCCAAATGTTTTACTGGCCCCTCAGTTAAAGGATTGAAGATGTGTCCCAGGGCTACTGTTGATTTTGAGGGGCTGAGTAGAAAATTGAATCACTCCTCTCTGCCTAGAGAGGGGAAAAAAGTAATTTTATCTGGTCCTTTGATAGTGCACTGTGGTTCCTTTTATCTGTATGCACACAGACAGGAATGAACAGACATTTCCACCTCTCAAGGAGAGATAGTAACAGCCAGAAGAGCAGTTTCAGGTCATGCCAATATTCCCCTGTACGAAATACATTTGCAAGAGAAATGGGAGTGTGGGTGGGACTGGTGTCACTTGTCACATCAGAGCAGGGCCACCCCGTCCCAGTCCAAAAGCTCTGAGGGTTTGCCTGCAGCAGCAGCACTTTGGCTTTTCACGTCCATAAACATTCAAACAGCAGCTGCATGACACAGAATTTAAAAAGGAGTTGGGGAATCTCTGTGAAAGGAAGTATATGGGGGTTTATGGGGTTTTTTTGTTTTACACTTTAACATCACAATACAAAATATCCCATGGAATTTCATTATCCCACTAAACTATCTAAACCACTAAGCAAATCATTGAAAAAAGAACTTGTCATGTAAATATATTCCAGTTTCTTAGGTTACAACTCTATTAACATACTATAAGGAATAAACAAAATTATGGAGATCAGGAAGTCAGAAAATTCTCCATTAAAAGAGGGGTAAAAGCTTCCTACATTATTCAAAGTATATATTATTTTATAATTTCTTCCCATTTCACCAGAAGTGCTATTGAAAGTGATCTTGTTTGGATGGTACATAAAAGCAAATAATCGTCTGACAAGTGCCTCTGAGTGTGCACTGACATGTAGAGTCTTCCAATAAGCAGAAAGAGAAGTAAAACAGATAGAAAACAGTTCATTAATGACCAAATTAAATATTTTAAAGTATGGCAAGTAAGAATTTTGTGCAGAAAGATTCTTTGGAAATCAGCTTTAATTTTCAGCAGAGTATTATGTATTCAGGGTGCATCCAGGCCACTTTATGTGAGCAATCTAAAACATTCCAAGCAAGGGCGAACCAAAGTTCAGGCCTGGCTTGAAGAGCACAAGCTGTGGAGCACACAGGCTCAGAGGTGCAGGCTGGCACCCAACAGAGCACAGGCACTGCTTTGTTAGCTCTCCAAGATTTTTCATTTGGAACCTGTTGTCACCCTTTACAGCTGCAAAATCCTGCAGTTTGGGTAATTGCTCCTGATTTCCCCTTCTGCACAGCTGCTCCAGGGGAAGATGGCAGTGTCTCCAATTTCTAAACATCACTAGCATTGACCACACTGCCACACCAAATCTCAGCCTGGGCACCTGCACCTGGCAGCTCTGCCACCTCCCAGGATCATTGCGTACCTTCAGAACATCGTGGTGCACCTCCCAAGTGGCATCTGCATTTCTGGCAGGGATCCCAGTCAATTTCGGGTAAAATGGCATGGAATTCCCAGCAATTAAAGTTGTGGGAGTCCCTGTCTGGACGTGGCTTGGGTTGTTTGTTTGTGGTTTTTTTTTTGAGGGTGTTGTTTGTTTGTTGCTTTGTTGGTTTTGGGGTTTTTTTGAGTTAAAAAAAATGGTAAGAAGCAGCAGCTAAGCAATAATACCTTTTGGTGCCAAGGGTAGTCCTTGTGTAAATGGAAACCACTTTTATTGGTGTTGGACTAGTTGCACAGTCATTGCAAATGTCAAACAGGAAAATGATGTGAAGGGAGAAATAATTTATTAGCAAATTTATTGGAGCAATTGGTCCTGGTAGTATCTCGTATCTTCCAGAAATCTGTTTAATTCCTCATCTAGTTCAAAGTTGCCCTACTTATTTTAAACCTCCCTGAACTTGTATCTTTTGTATCCCTTTTGTATCTTTCTTGTTCACTGTTCCTGTTTTTACCAGTTCAACACAATTCTCCTCTACCTCTGGCTATGATGTCACCACTTTTTGGACATTTCAAAGTTCTCTACAGTTCCTGCAACACAGAATTCTTGTTTTACCTTTCACCACTTTACTGGCTCTACTTTGAAGGTCACTTAAATCCAAACACCTCATCTCCCATGAGGTAATGCTGTACTTTGTTTTCTGCCAGCTGTGGACTGGGGAAGTCACTTTGGGATCTGGCCTTTAGGAGAACACAGGAGACCCACAGGGATGTTTTGTTATCCTCAGGCAGAACCATTCAGATTGTAAGCTGTAAAACATTCCATGGGCAGATCCAATTTTCTTTGGACTGAGAGGCAGTGGGGTACAGTGATGGTTAAAAAAATGGGTGAGCAAACCTATCCCAGCTGCAGCAAGTGCAAATTATGTGTTTTGTGAATCCAGATGACACAAATTTTCCATCTGTTCTCAAAGGGAGCTGTAAAATAATCCCCAAAACGATGAAGACTAAAAATATGTCAATGTTCTTTTGAGGAAGAAAGTGAGGCACAGCCAGCAGGCAGGGACAGAGGCATCACAAACTGACTGAGCAAATAATGAGCTTTCAGTTTTTTGCAATGAAAATTCTTTTGAGACTGATTGTTCCACTTGTGGAAAAATGCACTACTCCCCAAGGTGGTCCTTCTGTCCCAGTACATGCTGCCACAAGATATTTTGTCTTCAAAGCATGTTTTAAATTAAAATGGATTTGAAACTCATTTTTTCTCTGGATGAGAGGGAGCTAAGAAGCATCTCTCAGAGAAGCCCTTTCACCTGTTCCCAACAGAGAGGGCCATGCAATAGGGTGCAGGGTTTGGATTCTAAATCGGCACACATCTGGTGAATTTAGCAAGTGGAAACTGGTAACTTAGGAACATCAAAATGGCCAAATCAAAATTAGGTTAAGGGGCAGTTTATATAAATGTGATACAAAAAATTGACCCACAAGTCGAAAACTAATCTGCATCATTACAATACAGTAATAAAAAGTAATAGTTTCCAGCTAATTTTCCTGTGTCAGTAACACCAGTTTTTTAGCCACATGACCCCTGAATTGTGTCTCTGTTGAAGTGGGTACCCAGCTGTCACCTCAGCCACTGAGTGATAATGAATGAACCACTCATGGCCCAGGCTGGGTTGATGTTTTAATGCTCCACATCTCTGATCTAGAGGAGTATGACACAGAACCTGTGCCAAACACGGTGTAAGGAAGACAATTCTTATCTCTCTGGTGACTTCTTGTGCCTACCAGTTCCTCAGTATTTTTGCATTGATGGCAACAGAAGAAAAGTACAATAACCTTAAACCAGAGGATGGACACAGGATGTCATTTCTATACTACTACGGTACCTTGATACCACCTTTATCCTTGCATTTTATCATGTTGTCCTTGGCTGTATCTGGGAATCATAATTTGAAAATCTGGGAAAAGCTTCTTGTTTTTACCTCTACAGATGCTCCAGCTCTCCTGAAGAGCTGGAGATCCTATGTCTCCAACTTTAGGAAAATTTCCAACTTACAGCTTGCTTCATTCAGTACAAATTTATTTATTTATTTATTTAATCAGAAACACAGAAATAAAGCTTTGAATTGAGGGATTCTTTTCTATTTTAGATATCTATCAGGCTTTTAAATATCTTTCAGATTGATTAATAGGATCAAGTGGCAAAAGCACAGTTTCCACTCATACTTCCATTTAGGATTGTGCTGTTCTAAAAGGAAAGTAATTTCTAAAATTGTCTGTGTAGTTGAAGAGTGTTGGTGATATTCTGATTTTGTGCTCTCCCTAAACATCTGGGCATTTCTGCTTGGGATTGCTGCTCAGAGATGTGCTGGACAGCCAGAGCACCCAGCAGGATGCATTGGAACTGTGTTTTCAGTCTACTATTGAATGTCCCACATTCTTTCTAAAGGAACATCTGATTCCACAAATGCGTTTACTGTGAGGAGAGTGATCATTAGTGCAGTTTGATGTACTCTTCAGATGATGCACAAAAATCACCCCAATTAGCTCCTCCTTTTTGCTCCTCTTTGCAGAGTGTCTGTTCCTCCCTTAGCACCAAGTTCCAGGCCAAACCAGAAATCCCTGTGGATCCACATTCCTCTCCGGAAGTGTTGGAATTACAATATCCAGAGACAAGATATTGTTGGGCTACTTGTCAATGTGGCTGCTGCAATAAAGCAGCAATTTGTCATAAAATAAAATAAAATAAAATAAAATAAAATAAAATAAAATAAAATAAAATAAAATAACTCCCAGTTAATTTACCTCTCAGAGCTTTTGTTGTCTGGTCAAGGCAGCAGGCCATTAACATCTCTGCTGACCAGGGAGTGAGGCTCCTGTGGTTCCCTGTGTAACCACTGCCCTTGGAGCAAGTTTCAAGGCAATACACTGAGGTGACAACATGGAAACCTGGTTTACAAATTTCTAGAAGTTCTGGGCTTCTGAGTTGGGTTTTCTGTGACCAACTTGTTCAATAAAGACTGGTACTTTTTGCCAATTGTTTGGGCCAAGGACTCGTGTGTGTTTGGAGAGTGAAAACAGCGAGTCTGTACCTTGGCAGTTTAGCTTGGAAATAACCAAAATACTGATTTCTGCTAACAAGGAAAGATGTTAAAGTGTGAATTGGAAGCAAAATTCAGTATGAGGGGATCCTAGTAAGAACAGGACTTCCAGCTGGGACTAAAGAGCTCACAATTACTCTCCCTCTGAGAGGATCTGTGATCTTTTTTGTAAAGATCATAACTTTAAATCCAGAGGCCTTGCTGTAGAAATCCCTTCCCCAGGGGAGACCCACCTGCATTTGTCATCTGACCATAAAGACATTTCAGGTCCTCAGTAAGTGGAAACTGAATTTAGAGTATTCCTCTCTTGTTAGCAAGAGTCAGTGCCAGGTAATGGACAGACACCAACCCAGGAGCCAGGAGAGCTCTGCTTTCTCCTTAAGTTCCTGTGTAATTTAAAGCAATTAACTTTTCTGCCAGCCTTTTTTTCCTCTGCCCACCTTTTGTGTTTTCTAAATATCTGTAATCTGAAAGGGCAAGGTCAGCAGTTTTGTGCAGAACCCAGAGTGATCAAACTTCAGTTCTAATTGGGGCTTTTAAGTAGAAGTAATCTTGGAACAATTTTGCAGCTAATTCAAAATAAAGCTAGGATGCTGAAAACCGGTAAAGATCAGATGTTTCCAGAGCTGTTTTTCTTAAATCATAAAACTAAAAAAGATTACTTGTCAATGAAGGAAAAAACAATTGATGAAATTGAAATCCTCATTTTAAAGATGGAAATAGAAGGATTAACATGCTTGCAACTAAAAACAGCAATTAAAAGATAAGAAACTTAAAGAGCCCATAGAAACAAAGTGTCATAAAAGCAGTATTTGCATTAAGAATAGACAGAGATCATGGGGCTTTGGCTGGAATGTTCCTTAGTGAATTATCTTCACACAGGTTCTTGAGGACTGTAGGCTTCCCAATGTCGTATAATGTCATTTTTAAAAAAAAGTCAGAGGTATTTCAGGAAGTTCCAGCAAGAAATGTATTAAGTCTTGGAGTTAAAATCCCTGTTTGCATAAATGCTGTCAAAGCCAGCTGAATTGCTTCTGCCAGCTCTGAGCTGGAGGCCAAGTTTTCAACATGTCTGAGGACAGAGACTCTAAGGAAGCTTCACAGAGGAGTCCACCTCTCCTGGAGAGATGCTCTGCATAAAGGCATCTGGGCATCTGCTGGATTTTTACGTGCTTGAACACAAAGCTCAAACAGGATCTAAACCAAACCTCCCCCTACTCTCTGAGAGGTTTCTTGATAGGGCTGCTTGTAGCAGCTTGATGAGATCCCCTTCAAAAACTGAAGCACCATTTTATTTATTTGCTAGCGAGCAGGTTTGGACTCGACTCTGTGTGTCTGCAATGCAGGTGCATTGGAACTATGCATCTACTATTTCCTAATCTATTATTTGAAGTAGGGAAGTGTGAACTGGGAGAAGCTGCTTGAAATGAAAGCATTAAGTCTGTAGGTACAGTGGAAATTAATGACTTGGAGTTGTCAGCCTACATCCTCATACAGGAGGATGAGAAACTGTCAGGCTTGGAGAGAAATGGATCCCTTCCCAGTACAGATTCCAGCCTAAAAAATTAAAAAGTGAAGAAATTATTCTTGATGTAACAGATGATTTCAAGCCATCATAAAAGAAACTGATGGCAGAAAGATGCTGGATATTACTTAGTAGAGGAGAGGAACAAAGGATTCCAAGGTGTGGTTCTAGAGGTATTTGAACATCCTTCCCTTCTGCACAGCTGGAGTCATTAGAACATGAAGTGCAATGTGGAAAACTGTAGGGAGATATGGGGTATGCCCTTAAGGAAAAGGAGATGGAAACCTCTTTGGCACCTTCAGTAAACATCCACACTTGGAGTAAAAATAGAGAGAAGGAAGAAAAGAGCAGATTATTCTGGGGATTAAATTTTGCTGTGCACTTAAGAGAAGAGGGGGCAACTGCAGTGCATTTCCCTCAGTGTCTGGCACCACAGGCCTACGTGGTTTCTGCCATTTTTGATGGAGAGACTGATAATGGGTGGTGGATGCTGGTGCTTTTATCACTGACACTTCTCAAGGCATCCCACAAGTGCACGGGCCTGCTGTGCTGTGCACAAGCCTTGGTGCAGACCAGTCAGGCTGTCTCTTAAACTCCCTGGCATCCTGTACCTCTCCAGGCCACCAGCTCCCACCAAAGCTGGAAGCAATCTCCTGTCTTTCTGCACGTCACATCTGGGACAGCCAGGAGAACTCCTGAAGGTGCTTGCACAGATCCCAAATCACCGAGTTTCTTCCCTGGTTTGGGCTGAGGCACTGGGCTTCCCCCATGCCTGGGGCTGTGCAGTTATGTTCCTGCTGATGTTGAGCTCCCTGTCGTTGGGAATTGTGTTCATGCCTCAGACAACTACACTAAACTGGCTGAGTTTGGAGTGGGGAAAAGACAGGATTTGCCATCAAGAGCTTCAGAGTCCCAAGTGTGCAGCAGTGGAGAGAGCATTTTATTCTTGCTGTGTGCAGAAAGATTTCCTTGTTTATGAGCAGAAGTTTATTCAACCTTCCACTGTTGTCCTGGGGTCTCAGGGTGCAGATCTCAGCGCTGGAGTCAGTGGCAGCACAGCTGGCAGCCAGCTGTGCTCTTCTGCTGTCTCTGAGCCAGATGCTGAGGGACAGCCTCCAAGGTGACTCTACAGATTCCAGGATGAGGATTTTCTGCACTTTTCCCTTGTGGGAGGTGTGTCCCTGTGCCTGCCTTAGGTGGGTTTTCCTGCACAGAGAGTCACAGTGGGAATGATTCTGTTTCTTCTTGATTTGGTGAGAGAATTCTGTTTAGTTAGAGTAAGTTTGTAGGCTCTCTAAAGGTTCTAAGACAGGAATCTTAGTGCTGTTTGTATATTTTAAAGGTTTAGTTTTTGTCATTCATTCATGCAAATGAACATTTTACATATCTCTGGACATTCCTTGTGTTCTTAGATATAAAAACCAAGAAGTAGTTGAATGGGACTATTATAAATACTTAATATTTGAATACATAACTATAGAGTCACTAAATAGCTGGGAATAACTGTCTTTTTCTAATACCTGATATGTATTGGCAATCTGGATAATCTGTTGGTTTGTTTGCTTTTACTTGTGTCTACAACCAATCTGCTCAGAGATAAATCTCAGACATGCTGGGAAGAAAGTGGAGAAGGCAGGCACGTTTAGAAAGGGAAGGTAGTTTGCATAGAACCATTTTCTTGCCCTTCTATTTCTCTGAGAGTTTTTGGACCTCTTCATTTAAACGTTTGAAAGAGTGACTGAGGTTCATAACTGCTGATAAATAATTTACACTCATTGTCATTATTTTCTAGAGATAAATCTGACTTTTTATTTTGAAAACCAACCAACCATCCAAACACAGCTGACTAAAACCTAGAAACACTTTGCAAAAAAATTCCAACATTTCTCTCAACGTTTAGATGTTAGAAACATCTAAAGCAACGAAGTCAAAACAAATTCTGTTTCTGACTAGGAAGTTCTGTTGAACCCTGACCCTGTCAGCCCACCTTGGCTTTGTGTGGTTGAAGTCACTTGGCTTCATCCCTCAGTATTCTCTTGCCTGCACTTTGCTCGTGTGACTTTTCCCCTTTGTCCTGGACTAGAGAAGGATGCCCCAGGCACAGACCATTCTGTATGGGCAGAGCTGCAGTCCTGCTCCTGGGCCTTTGCCCTTGCTTAGGAAATTCAGTATTTGGAGAGCAAACAGGTCTGGTACCTGGCCTGCATGAGTTCTGTAGAGCTCGAGAGGCCACTGTGGAGTCTCCTGCCTGTGGTAGCTCCAAACAGCCTGGGATAAGTCCAGTCTCTCCCCATTTGCTGTAAAAACATCCCATGAGCCAGTCTGGTTCCTGGCTGATGCCCACCTGGTACTGTGTTAATGTTATCTGTTCCTGTCATGGGAACATTTCAGAGTTTGGGCATTACAAGAATTAACGCTGAGAGCCCTTGTGCAGAGGGCTAGAATGTCAGGCCTGGCTGAGCCGGACTCAGTTAAGGCTGAAGGAAAACATAACCATGGTCTAAAACACTTAATTTGTAGGCACTTGCTTGAAAATGAGAGCAATCCTTAGACTCCTCTGAAGTGTTTGCTGCAATTGTTCTATTACAGAACTCTGCTGATCTAAACCCAGTGCAATACAAAGCTGTCCTGGGAAACATCACTTTGTGCATTATGTAAACCCGACATTTCTGGGGGAAAATAATCTCAGCAATCTTTTTGCAATACTGACCTGTAACAATACCAGCCCACCACAGGGATTTTCTTGCCAAGTCCACCTAACAAACGAGGAGACTGCCAATGTAGCTATACCAATGTACACATTTTTGTACTGCTATTATGTATTTTCTGTGACTTGGGTGATGCCAGTTGGGCATCTATTAGGCAGCAGCTACTAATTTTGCAGTTGCTCTTCAGCCCAGCTTTAATGTGGTTTTTTGGAGGAGTTTAAGGGATTACCAGGCAATCTGAAAGACAATACTTGGCATTTACTTGGTTTGGCACTGTCTTCACCTTTACCAACCAAACTCTGCTCTCAATTACTAAAGTTATCTTAGGGATAGATCCTACAAATCCCTACTGCTGACAGAAGCTGGTTCTGACTCTATGAATAATTTCTCCAAGTTTGCTGTCACGATAGGTTGTCACAGCAAACATTAAACTGGATGTGATTTTTAGTCTGTGAATAATGGTAGCTGTCTGACTTTGTGTTCCTCCATGTATGCTCCAAAGTAAATTAAGGGAACTTCTTGTCTGTTCTTCCTTTAAACTTCACATTTAATTGGATGATTTCTCAGGCATGATAGGCATGAACAGTGTTACAAAGTCACAGACTAATTATAACATTTTAAGACAGTTTTTCTTGAGCTTCAGCTCTTGCTCCAGAGGGCTCTTGGTGGGTTTAATTGTTGTGTATTTTTATCATTATGCATTCTTCCATCCAAGACACTGGACACGCTGCCCTGCTTCCCTGCATGCACGTGGTTTTCTGCCAAAATAGGACCAGTGACACGAGGATAATTGGCTCCTATAATGCTGTGTTTCCTTTTCAAAAAGCCTTCATGTAATGACTGTAAAACCCAGTCATAAAAAGGAGAGCAGAAGGAAGTCAAATGTCAGGAATTGTTTTATTTCAATGACTGGAAGTAATTTTTAGCCACATTTGTTTCACTGGTGAGTGCCAAAATGATATAAATTTTGACTTGATGTCAGTATTCTCCATTTGTCAATTTGCTAGTTTGCTGTTGTGGGAGAAAATGCTGAAAAGGAGGAATTTTTCTTTATAAATAAAATAGTGAAGTACTTGTACCTGACACAAAATTTTACAGTCCTTTATTTCAGACAATTCTGTCTGACAATTTCTGTGAGTTTGGTCTGTCTAAAGATGACAAAGTTAAGGACATTTCTGTTAACTCAGTTTTTTCTCAGTCAGGAAGCCATTTGCTTTTTAATGGATTGATGTTTATCTGCTAGAGAACTTTAAATATAATATTCCTGCAGCTGTACATGCCTGCAAAGCATGCCAAATAATGCAGTTTAAAAAAATAAAGAAAAAGAGATTACTTACGGAGATTGGAATAATTGCTGCCTATCCCAATACTGATGGAGCTTCCAGAGATGAGAGGAAGATGGAAGAAAATAACTAAAAAGGGAAAAATGAAGAGAAAGGTCCTCAATAGCAGTTTGCTTTTGTTTAGTACCAGATGTGAGTTGAAGACAGGCTGAGTTAATGTTCACCTGCCCTCTCTGAGCAGGATTGCACATCTCAGACCCTGAGTGCACACACAGGTGTAGCTCAAATGGAGGGGGAAACGCCAAACAAGCCATTGCTTCATATTCCAGGAACCCTACCTGTTCAGGAAATGATATTAATGCCTCTCAGATTCCAAATCCCCTGTATGAACAACAATGCGTTACATAAATATGCTAATTATTGTTGTTAAGTCATCCACCAGTCTCTGAAAAAGGCACCTACCACTGTAAAACCAAGTAACTTCCCTGATTTGTGTAAGTGCAGCCTGAATGCATGAGGTGTGTGCGTGCCAAACTGGGTTGGAATGAATTTCATCTAAAATTTGATACACACACACTCCCCCTATGCACTTAGGCTTTAATATTTATGACTTGATCTTCAAAGATTTGTATTTACAGGCAACAAAATGCACACGAGTAAAACATGTTCTAAATAACCAAATCTTCAGAGATCTTAAAAGATGGGCTCGTTTGCGACTGCAGACGGATTTAAAGCCTGATTCCCGAGAGCCGCTCGCGGTGTCACAGCCTTTGCTCGGGGTCTCGGCGCTGCCCTGCCCTGCCCTGCCCGCTGCGCTCCCACCGCGGGCACGGCCGGGAAGGGGCTGCTCCCTTTTCGGGAGGGGGCCGGGCCAACACGAAGTTTAGGGCAGGGTCCTTTGGGCTGCGGGACCCTCCGCACCCCGCACCCGCGGCTGGGCGGCAACCCACGGCCCCTCAGAGCCTGCCTCACCCGGCACGGCTCCCGCTTTACCCCGGCTGGGATCGGCCCCTCAGAGCCTGCCTCACGCGGCACGGCTCCTGCTTTACCCCGGCTGGGATCGGCCCCTCAGAGCCTGCCTCAC
>WEKY01013315.1:32837-54743 GCA_013390045.1 Picathartes gymnocephalus | reverse complement strand
GCAGCGGGGGGGGCCCGGGGCCGCACATGCCGGGGCTGAGCCCGCCGCTCATCCCTCCTGCGGCAGCGGCGGGCAGCGGCGAGCGGCGCTACCGCGGCTGCTGCGGGGATTCGCTGCCTGCATGAGGAGCTGTAGGCGGATGGATAATGGCTCCGGAAAGCCGCGTCCAGCCCCGGACTTCGGCTGAAAGGGAGGGACTGCCTGGAGTAAACCCACGGGGATGGACGAGATTTTCTGGAAGTGCGGAGGATGTAATTCCTTGGGGCTGGATGGGGGCTAGGAGGACGATGTAGGCATGTAGTCTCAGTGAGCGCTAAACCCACTTCACAGTAGTAAGATCTGCTTGTCCCAGGGATCTTGGGGACGTTTCTCATTGTGGTGGATAAATGCCCTAGTGCTGGATGCGGAGGGAACAGGGCTGCAGCAGGTACTGAACAGTATGAGCTTTCATAACTGGTTGTTTACCTCTAAGAAAAGCATCGTTAGCTTTCTAGGTAAAGAACGAATGAAAATGAGGCCCCTTTTCTGAATGTCCCGTCAACAGTTTGGGGTTTTTCATGATCCAAGTTCCATTGGCAGTTTCTGTCACGCGTGCACTCATTAGCTCTGCAGGACGCTGCAGAGTGGTCCCAGTGATCGTGTGTGTAGGGAAACGGAGCTGGCACTCCACGAGTGTGTGGGCAGCCTTCTTTACTTCCCTGCCCCTGGGTGCTTTTGTAGCCTGGAGAGCCAAGTTCTCTCAATCAGAACAGCTTTGCCGTCAGTATTTAGGCTGATCAGCTTGTCCTTAGTTTAGCAATGATGGATGCAGGGCTGTAATAAAGTTTGGGGTCAATGTAAAACATGTGAACTCCCCGGTAAAAAGTTTCCTGCTGTCACTGATCACCTTTATTCATTTTCTTTTCTTTTTAAATCCAGGCAAGCATTAAGGGAGTCTAAGGCAATTGCAATGAAGGTTTATAAGAATTTACAGGTATGTTTCCTTATGGCTCAGAGAAACCCATACCTGTTTGGCAAAACTACAGTACCTTGGTACCCTAAAATCCCTTAGAATGGTGCTGCAGAAGTTACCTTGTAATAAATTCCTTTAACTCCTCAGACTGTTTGACTCCTTGAAAGACTCCTCATTTATAATTTCAATAAATGGAAACTGCATGGCTTCCTTTAAGGGCTCTTTGTTGTTTGGTTATGTCATGAAGGTGTGAATCTGTACATGCATCAGAAAATCTGATTTCCTCTGTGCTGGGTTTTGGATATGTGTCGCTTGGCCTCATTCTGCCTGTCAAGAAACATGAATGTGTGTAATGCTGCATTTTAGGATATCAAAATATTTTCTCCACTCTAAAGTTCAGGAATCCCTAATGTTTAGTACTTCTGCCTGTTTTAGTGATGACATCTTTGTTCAATGATACCTCACATTTACTCACAGTATCAGTATTAAGTTTAGTCCTGACAGACTCAGGGTCTTAAGTTTGACTGAAATATACATGCTCTGACAATTAAATAAGCTCACAAATCATGGAAAGTGCCTTAGTAACTGACTTTGGATGCAGGGGAATTGCTCAGTGTTTGCCAGTTCTGAAGAAATCTCAGCTTTGCTTTAGAGCCCTTTCTCTGTGAGAGTCTTGTCCTTTTGCTGCAGTAGGAGTTGCAACTGCTTCTGAGACAGAGAACATTTGCTCCTGGGTCAGACAACACCGTGTGCAACATGATCCATCAGAGCCTGCAGGAAGGAACATCCCCATGGTTAACAGGAACCTTTGGGTACCCACCAGTCCTCGCTGTGCTCAGCTGGAAGGGACTGGAATGGTGAGAGCTTTGTTCACCCCACCCATTTCCAAATCTGCATCACATGCCTGTGGAGATGGTGTGGTTTTTTACCCTTTTTCCTGGGTGTTTTCCAGCTTTTAGACTTTCCTGGGTTGCTCCTTCAGCTGTGCAGCTGAGTGGAACCTGGCTGTGGAGTGAGACTCAGGCCAGACTCAGATTTGCACACCCAGTGCAGCAGTGCTGTGTTGTGTCACGGTAATACTGTGGGTAGTTTACATCCTTATTTGTTTCTTCCGGTAGCATCTGCTCTTCTGTTTTGGCAAAATAGATTTGTATTAAAGAAAATTCACCACAAGTAAATGATTTAATACGTAGGAGTTAGCTTATGGATGGTGTTTGGGAGAACTGGAACAAAATTAAAAACTATTCAGGTTTCCTGCTGCTCCTATCTACTGACTTTGGGTTAGTTTGTCTTTCTTGGGATATCACAGAGCAGGGGAGACCAAGGCAGTGCCTGTGTGACCCTGAAAGGTTCTAGTCTGAATTCTGCCACCTTCTCATGTTTTCCCAGTCTGTAGAAATGGATAGTGTGACTGACTGGGAGCCCAAGCACATTTAGGTAAGGTTTGGAGTGGTATTCCCTATGGATGGAGCTGCACGGTGCTGCTGTCCAAAATGGCTGTTGCCCAATTTACTGATAAGGAAAAAAACTAGTGAGGAACCCTTGCTGAAGACAGATGATTCTATTCTTGGATGATTTTACATTTTCTTCAGTCGAGGGACTTCATTATAAAGCTGCCACCAGTGCAGTGACAGGCCTCAGCTCAGCTTCCCACCTCCTGGGGTTTGCTTTGGGATCCTTGGAGCTGAGTGGAAGCTGCAGTGTGGTAGCCAATTTTTGTAAGGCAAAATAAATTTTCTTGCTACAATGAGATCACTTTTGACTGAGAATTTTTGTATATTCTTAGTGAGACGTTTGGGGGATACTGTTCCCCATGTTTTTTTTGCTTAGTGGAAAAGGTAATGAAATAAATGTCAGTTGGATTATACAATTAGTCGTAGACAAAATGCCTCAGCATGAGCAAAATGGATTATGGGAACAGGAAGTCTTTTCTGCGTGGAAAATCTGGAAGCATTGAAATTCATCACTGCTGTAGAGTCTGCAGAGCTTTCTGCCCTCATGTCACCTTGGGCCAGCTCATCCTGCCCCGTGCTGGGCGTTCCCAGTGCTCGGCCACTGCTGGAAAAGCTGATTACACCAGGCCCTGGGCTCAGGGAATTCCTTGCTGGAGTCTCCACGGTGTGGTGGAGCAGGCTGAGTAAAACTGTGCCTGCTGCTGAGAGCAAAAGAGGTCAGGAAAAGAGGCCCTGGAGTTTGATAGGAAGCACCTTGTGCTTTCACAGCTCCCTGGGTTCTGAAATGTAATAAAAAGAATCCTTTGAAGGAAAAGTTTTCAAATTTTCTGAAAAAACCAAACAAACAGATGTTTGCCAGGTTTTAAATATTTTCTGAGTTTGGACTTATTGTAGAATTGCTAACAAAGGAATTTCCCCCAGGCTGAAAACTATTTTAATGAAAGGGTGAAATTTTAAATATATACATTTGCTGTAGAACGTTTTTCAGCTGGAATTTATGGGACAGATACATTTATTTTGAATAATATTTTCTAGAGTTTTAAATCAAGTGTTTTTGTTCTTTAGGCATAAAATCTATCAAGAGGAAAAACAATTTTAAATTATTAGTACAGATGAATCGTATCAGTAACAAATATTTCACAGCAGCCTGAAGAACTAAAGGCAGAAGTCCTGTTCTTTTACCTGGCATGTAAAGAAATGAGGCCTGGAATGAAGAAGCTCTGTCTCTATAACTGCCATGTCAGGAAAGGATTCTGGAGGAATTTTATGTCATGTCCAAATTCTCAGAGGCTATTTTTCTGATTTTTAGCCTTGCGAGCTATCTTGTTCTCTGGAATAAAAGGTGGGCTCTGGGGCCAGATTTGGTTTCTTATTTATTCACCTGCTTGTAGACCTTTGAGGAAGATGGTGATTTTTTCTGTCAGTGCCTGCTGTACTTTTTTTTTTTTTTTTTTTTTGAATGTCTATATATATGTTAAAAAATAATTTGGTGCAAGACTGTTATTGAAAATCCAATATTTCCCCTAACTGCATTCAATCTTCCTGATGCCAATTTTTAAGGATGTAGAATGGAAAATTTCATCTCAGTGTTCTTTTCCGTCTCATTCTCTGACTCCTTAATTAAATTTATTGCTAATTATGCAATTTATTTTGTGTTGACCTTTCAAGGACCTTAGAGCATCTGACAGTGAATGTAGAGTCTCAGTGTTTGTTTCCATGGGTCCTTGTATGAATTTATTATAAAGTCTAATGGCACTTTTGGAATTAAGGATGGCCAATGGATTACTAACAAATAATAACATATGTGTCCCTGGAGATACATAACTATAAATATATTGAAATATACAGAAATACTGAATTATGTCAGTACACAGCATTTAAAATTAGGTAACACCACTACCACTAGCAATAACAGTAAATCTGCAGGTCAGAATAGTTGAAAACATTTTATAAATTGTAGGTCTGCTCTTTGACATGGGTGTTGCACTTGGCGCAGGAAATCCTGTGTTTGGATGGTCAGATCCATCTGTATCCCGTGCAACACAGATACACCTGTTCCTAAGGCGAGGGTATCCATGACCCTGTGGGGGACCAGGCTTAAAATCTGGTTATTTGGTGCAGAGGTGACATCCTGTATTGGCAGAGCGCAGTGTGTGCATCAGATGCCACAGTAAGGAGCAATGAAAAGGGAAATGAAAGGAAGCTTCACACTGCAGAGTAGTTTATTGACTACTTAGAAGATTGCTGGTCAGTGTAACCCTTGTAGAGGTTAGAAATTTTATGGTTTAGTTCTTACTTTTTATGCTGAAGTAAAGCATTTGCCATTTACTCTCTGGGCAAGTTTTTAAAAGAGGCTCTTGATAGAGTGGAGAGAAGGCAGCTCTGCGGTGCTGTTAGTGCAGGCAAGAATGAGAATCCAGCAGTGCCTTTGTTCACCTAAATCAAAAGTACAAATTAGGAAAAGGCATCATGGCAGCAGCCCAAAATGTAATTGTGACCCAACATTGATTTTATCTTTCTGACACCATAGTGTACTAACAAGAAATACTTCATTCACCTTGAAGTACAAACCCCATAATTCATTGTGTTTTACCAATGAATGCGCTAGTCAGTATCTCTCAATTTTCTTACTAGTTTATTTATGAAGTGTTTGTGAATCTGCAGAGCCTCTGAAGATGATAAAAAATTTATAAATATGCAGAGGTGCAAAGTTCCTCACTAGAACTGTGAACTTTTTCATGGTGGTAAGGAAGAGATGCAAACTGGAGACCAAAATGCTTGGGGAGGAGCCTTAGGGCTCGTAAAACCCTTGTGCAACCCCACCTCGGTTTAAATGGCATTGGTCTGGCAAAAGGGAGAGGAAAATAAGGCCCTGGGAAGGCTGTGCCTGAGAGGAATTGCCATGAGATGCAGAAACCAGTGAAAAGGACTTGCATAGGGTGATGCCTTAAGTTTTTTGCTTTTATATTTTTCAGATCCTGTACTGCATCAGTGTATAACTCTGAACTCTGTATAGAATGCTGGTTAGCTTTCTCCACATTTTGGCCAGGCTAAACAACCCTTCTGGGCCTGGGAACCAAGGTCACACCATCAGCCTCAGGCCCCAAAAAGTATAAACAAAAGTGAATCGGGGGGGAGAGGCAAACCAGGGGAGTGTGACTTCATTACCTGAAGCTATAATTGGAGAATTAACCTCTGATATGCAAATGGACCAAACTTATATCTGCCTGTAAAACTCATGACCATGGTCCATCTTGGGTGTAGCCTCTGCTGGGCTTTGCACTGCCCAAGGTGCATCCTTTTGAAGGCCTTTTAATAAATACCTACTTTACTCTTTTAACTTTGTCAAGCCTCTGTTCTAGGTAGCTGTCCAGGCATCAAGGGGATGATTCAAATGCAGCCAGATTTTATATGAAACATGAAAAGATATATATCAGCAGCCTCCAGGTTTCCTGACAGATTGGCACCACTTTTGAAGCAAGACATGTATTTTTATAAACTATTATTGGTTAAAGTAAGGGGGTAACCTATTCTCTTGTTTAACAGTTTTGTCCTGTGAGAATAAATGTACAGTAGGACCAGTAATTTGGCAATTAATTTAAAACCTGAAGAGCAGAGGAGTTGATGTGCTAGGAAAGAGGAGCACTGTGATAAATGATGTGGAGAGGTGGGAAACCAGGGCAATCAGATGTCTTGTGCAATTCATTTGCAGGGAAAGGCAAGGCAGGCTTGGGAACAAAAGGAACAGAGCAAGGCGATGGAGAAGGAGCAGACCCTGAGAGTTTGCAACACAAAGAAGATTGTACGGGGGTTTGGGGTAAAACTTTGACAGCCTGGGCAGGTGTTTAATGCAATAGGAAGAGTAAACAGGGTGGCACAAACTAATAAAGAAATACCAAAAACAACTCAGAGGGGCAGGGGGTGCTGCAGCCCTTGGACTGCAACAGTTTCTGGTCAGCCTTTGTGCAGGCTTGGGACAGAACAAGATGTTCCCAAAATTGTTGGTAAAATGAGAAAGGAGCAGTTGCGAATTGAGCACGCTAAGGTAGAAGTGAGCCAGAGCCAGTACGGCTGGCTGCTGTCTGCAGAGGGAAATGATGATGGAGTAGCTGGGAAAAGAGAAAGGAATTGAAGGGGAAGGAAGCCACGGGCTGCCTGAGTTGGTGATTTGTAGTTAGGACAGCCACTTTTTTGTTCCTTAGTACTTAAAAGGCCAGTTGACTTTTATCAAAAGTTCAATAGAAACAACTGAATGGCACAAACACATGCACTGGAGTTGTCTCTGCCACTCTTGCTTTCATTACAGCACAAGCTGGACAGAGGAGCATGGCCTTCTTACTAACCCAAATTTAGTACAAGCTTAATTGAAAATGTGCTGAGTGTCAAACAGAGGATGGGGAAAGTAAAGGGCAACTAGATTTTTTTTTTTTTTTTAATTTGGTGGTTTATTAACTTGAAAAGTGGCCAATTGTTTTTGTTGTTGTTTTTTCTTTTTTTTTCTTTTTTGTTTTTTAATTTCATTTTAATTCCAGTGTATGCTTTGTACTTCATTATTTGGAATAGTTTAGTATTTTAGAGACTTCTTTATTCTGGTTGTTCAAAGTTCTTATCAGTAACTATCTGTCATTAAAATAAAGCATGAACATAGTGTGCAGATTCTCATCCATGAGCTCTGGTGCTACTTTGCTTCAGAGCTCTAACAAATAAACCACTCCCAAGGTCTACAAAGTGTCCCAAAATGAGCACCTGTTAAAGACTGAAGTATTCAGTTTACCCTAAGAGGCTTCAGAATTGAGCCTTGGTGTTATGAGTTGTTAAAATATTACTTCATTTTTGAAATTTTAAGCTAAATTTTGCATATATATACATATATTGTTTTGTTTTGTTTTGTTTTGTTTTGTTTTTTCTGTACCAGCAGGTAGTTTTTCAGGTCTGCTACACAGGAATGTAAGCAAGTGGCTTAGGGAAAAAAAGCTGTTGCCCCAATGACTGTATTGTTTCTTTTGGATCATCCAGCATCAGAAGCAAGGATGTTATCCAGTGTTGATGTGCCCAGAGGTCACCAGGAATCTGATATTTACGCATGTTTTTGTGCTGTATCATGAACTCGATTCTAATGCCTTACCTGGATCTCTTCCCAGCAGGTGAAGATCTGCTTACAAATATGAGAATGCAGAGGGAACAAAACTAAATAAAACATAGTATGAGCAGCTGATTTCCATGCTTATCTAAAACTATCTGACAGTATTCCCTGCTTGTGCCAATAAAACACTCAGAGCTTGTTTTACTATTTCTGAAAGTCACCTTTACTCTACCCATCATAGCAGAGGAAAAGGACTCAACCTGTGCTGCCTTCTGCCTTGAGATACTGTGTGAGACACTGGGAATGAATTTGAGAGCCTTGAAAAAATAACAAAGAAAGAATCCAACACAACTGTTCACCTGCTGGAATGTAATAAGAAGGTCAAGTCTT
Organism: Picathartes gymnocephalus; assembly: GCA_013390045.1. Lineage (NCBI taxonomy): Eukaryota > Metazoa > Chordata > Aves > Passeriformes > Picathartidae > Picathartes > Picathartes gymnocephalus. Next base: position 46,864 of record WEKY01013315.1, on the reverse strand, counting down.
GCTTATTCTGGGCCACCTGGATTGCTGATACCACTGGTAACAGTTTAGATCTGTAGATGTTATTTAAACAATGCTAAACTTTGGTATTTAATATGTAATAAATTCATTGCATGTCCATCTTCAGTGTAATATCTGTGGCCAAAATGTAAATAACTTATTTTTGTAGTACTGAGTAACGCTCAAGATCAAAACCATATAGCTATTAAATCTTACAATTGAAAAGACTTATTCATATATTTATATAAAAGTGGTTCTACATTTTCTCTGTTGCCAGATTTTGAAATGTAATATAAATATATATCGAGAAATTGTAGCATGTTTCACCACCAGAAATATTTGGTTTAAATTCCCAAGTTTTAAAAAGGAAAGAGAGCATGTGGATTTGTAAATTCCAGATGCCTTTGCTGTCCTGGCAAGACAAAATACCTTTTTTCTCTTATAAATACAACAAATACTAATAACATGAATGCAGGAGTGCAATGCCAGTTTTTCCAGTCAGTTTCCAGTGATCACACCTTAAAATGGACATGTCTCCACTCTGCTGTGAAATGTGAGATTGAACTGGGGGATATTTCCATGAGAGGTGTCCAGGAATAGCTGATACCCCCGCTCTAACTGCTGCCTTTAGTTCTTTTGGCATCATGAAAGCCACGGGCACCTGGCTTGCAAAATACTGATAAAAAATTCAGTTTTGGGCCTTGATATTCAAGTCAAAATGAAAAAAAAATTCTCGTGAATATGTAGAGAGGAAGATGGGATGCATGAAGAGATGTATGAAGAGAGTCGGTGCGTGCTTTAAAAAGGTGAGAAGTCCTTGTTTATGTTGCACACTTTGAGCTAACGTTGCTTGCAGGGCCACAGCAGAGTGGCTGTGGGTGCTGCTCGTGGATCTCTTGGAAAATAAACACAAGGGCTGGGAGCCAGAGTCCAGCAGGGAAAACCCAGACTGTGCTGCTGCTGGAGCACCAAGGTCCTCATTGCCCTGCCTGATGCTCGCTCCTTGGGGCTGAGTTAAGCCCCAGGTGACGCAGGGAGAGTGCAGCTGACAATTTGCTGTGTGGGTGGCTGTTTCTCAGGGTATGAAATACTTGAAATGATCCCATATTCAGTCAAAAGCCCCAGGGCAATGCATTATTTACCACCCTGCCTCCTGATGGTGTTTAGTCTGGAGCTAAGTGCAGCTTTGGCTGCGGTGATCAGTGTGCAGAGCCCGCGGGGCTGCCAGGAATGGATTTGGGAGCCACGCTGAGGATGCTGTTATTACACTGCTTTTCTGCTGCTTTCAAAATCATTTTGTGTCTGACAATGTGAACTGGCAGCAAAATGAAAACGTGTCCCACCCACTTAGGCCTTTCTGTACATGCTCTTCCTTTCTTTTCCCTTTAGTTGGCCCACATGAGGGACTGGATGTGGATCTTACCCTCTCCGGAGACCAAAATCCAGCTGCATTTAAATAGTGCAGACACAGCCCTGTGGGGGTTGGGAGTAAAGAAGGGGAATTTATTGCTGGAAAGGGATTGGTGCTGCTGTGAAGAAATCTATTTACAGAGCCCACCCACCCTCAAGGGGTTCTGCCCATGAACTTGGATTTGAGAATTGCTTGGTGCTTCCATGGGAGGGCTTGATATGGGCACCAGATAGAGGGAAACCAGGCATTGTTATGTGGGATTGCACGTGGTTTTAGAAGCTTAGACAAAGCACAGGAAAAGTACAACTTTCTGTTTGACTTTCAATTTTTAAAGTTTTATTACATAAAGACAGCTAAGCCCCATTAAATCACTGAGAAATACTCATTGAAGTGATCAGTTTATGAAAATTATCTTCCTGCTGTTGGGTGGAATTAATTGCTAATGAATAAAAAAGGTGTATCAAGACACAGGACAAGATAATATATGAATAATGTATTTTCACTGTATTTTGCTAAGTTAAGAAAAATTCAGGTGATATAACCTTACTTACTCCTTAGTGAGATATATATATATATATAGCCCCACAATCGTTACTTGTGGTTTAGAATGTTTTATTTAAAAATAAGCAATTAGTTGAGCAGATAATCTACCTCTTTTTTTTTGACAGAGCACTAGGCTGTTAAGTGAAAAACAGGATTACTTAGGAGAAAAATCAGAATCCTAGAGCAGCTGTGGCTAGAGATGGAATTAAACAAAATGTCTTAGTGCTGAAACATGGCATGAGAGGCTGAGGATAAATGCAGACAATTGATGAGAAGGTTTGTATACAAATTGGCTTAGATCATGTCCTGCCTTTAAAGACGAGTCGATTGAAACATTAAAGCTGATTTACACTGCAGAGATCTGCTCTTTGCAGGTCAAATCTGTGCTGTGAGGCTCTGATCAGGTGCTGCTGCCACTGATTTTCGGGATCCAATGCGGCCAAAGAGGGCCGGGTTTCCCTGTGACTCTGCTGCCATTTTTCAGCAGTAGGGAGTGTCTCTCTGTAGAATGTAGAAAAACCAAGCAGATTTAATTAATTCAGATAGGAACCCCATGATGTTCAACGGGGTGGGCAGAGTGCAACAAGAGGAGGGGTTTGGGCTCTGGTTTGGAAAGGTGGGGGTGTAAGGGAGGAGAAAGGGGCTGGGGGCTGTGTGGAGGGAGCAGTTCCCAGTTTGGGAAGGTGGATGGAGGGAAAACAAACTCCAAGCTGAGCAAGCCCAAACTGTGTTCTCAGAAGAGAGGCCTCTCATTCTTTTTTGGCTTCTCACTCCCTGATGTCAGGGCTGGGAAAAGTGTTTCTCTTGATGCCCCCTACTCATTCTGTCTTAATGCCTTCCTTTGGCTGCTTCTGTGGAAATATCTGGCCAGAGTTTAATTTCCTCAGACTCCTTGGTTTGCAGCTTTTTATTACTTAGCAAGAGAAGAGTTTCTTGGGTGCAGTGCAATCCGATGCACAACGTTCAATAAGAAACCTTCCGTTTCCTCAAATAAATGAAATATGTGAAAAAAATACACTTATTTGATATTGAATGAAGCTCCTCCAAGCTGAATCAGAAAATCACAACTAACTGGAAACTGCAGGAAAAGGACAGTTGTGCTGTCTAGACATAAGGGCAAGTGATAGGTGGATCAGCAGGAAAAAATCTTTTAAAATGAGTTTATTGCAAGGAATAAAATCAGCTGCTATAATGTTCTCTATGTTGCAAGCCTGCTGCTGCAGCTCGGGCTGTTCCCACTGCAGCAAAGCATTATTGAGAGGACTGGGATGGTTTGCCCAGCAGAGCTGTACACAGCAGGATCACTGTAATTCAGCTTCCACCAGCACTTCTGGGCTTAACCCATCTTCAGGGCCCTATAACCCAGCTTTCCAATCTTAATATGGTGCTTGCAACATGCTGTGCTGTAATTTAACATTTGTCCCAAGATTGGGATGTGAGCCTGTGCTCTCGCAGTGGTGAAGCCTTGATCAGGTCAGAGCTGTGTAGAGTTATATATTTATATATTTATATTTATTCCAGAAGCCTATGGCCGTGTGGACTCTTTGCAGACTGTCCTGTGTGGGAAAATGGGCAGCTGAACACCAGTACAGTCAACTCATATATTTGAGTTCACTAAGAGACTTATTCCTGCAGGATTAAACAGCTGTGCAGTGCTCAGAGGAGGACAGGAAAATCACAGAACCTGGTGGCTGAAAACATCAGAGGTGGGTAGAAATTAAAAAAAAATAATAATCTTGGTTATACAAGAAAAACAGCTGAGCGTTGGTTATTTGTTGTGGTTTGAAAAAGGGGGATTTGAGCAGCTGCATTAAAGGTCTGATGTGAGTACTGCCAGTGGCTAAGATAAACATGATTCTGAGAGGCAGAATCAAAGTAGTGAAAAGGCACTGAAACCTGAATCCCTTCACTAAGTGTAAATCTTTTTCCATCCCATATGGAGCCACATGAGGTGTGTTGTTCATATGTTTAGCATCTCACAAAAATAACACTTCAGCTTCATTTCGCACCAGTGTTCTCTGCACGCAGGAAATACTCTTTGTGGCTATGCCATGGATTATAAATGCCTAAGACAGTAATTTTAACTTCTAGATGCATGTGACTGCCTTGTTTTAATACTCCCTGATGCTGACTGTGTTACTCCTCAGCCCTGGTCACAGTGACCTGTGAGGTGCAGGTTCCCCTCCTGTGTTATGCTCCAGGGTCTCTGTTAGTTGCAATGGAATAATGCTGTATATGCCAACAGAGCTGTAAATGTGTGCAGGGGAGGGCGTCTTACTCATAAGTTTTTGTAGATCTTTTGCAAAATTCTGTAGTGCCTGGAAATTGCTTTAAAATGATGAGTAGAACTAAAACTTTCATCTGTAAAATGAGTAAACATTAGAGAATGTTTCTTATTCAGGATGCTTTGGTGCAGGTTAACCAACCCTTGTAGTGTGTCTGTGGGGCTCCTGTGGCACAGGAAGGGGAAGGACCCTTCAGAAGGGAGTCCCACTCTGAACACTTGGTGTAAAAAAGTAAAAATTGGCCTACATGATGTACCTGAGATGGAAAAGTCTGTGTCACAGCAAGGGTACGAGCCCTGGGTTCTGCTCTTGCAAACAGGCTTTATTAGTGCATGGTGTTTATTAGGTTACAAATTTCCTCCTAAAATACCAAAGGCAGCCAGCTTGGCATGGTCAGGTTGGTGACCATTTAATGTTCTGCCAGATCCCCCTCTCCTGAAAGGCCGTGTGGAGCTTCCACTTCCCTCAGAAGTGACTGATGTGGCAGCAGAGGGATCACACACATGCCCATGGACTGCCTTGTCTGCTGGCCAAGCACTTGTATCAGTGAGCTCAAAAATCCAGAAGTGGTGATGAAATCCAAGAAGTCCAGTTCTGATCAGGGCTAAAGCTTAATAACCTATTTATAGGAAGGAATTAATTGAGATTGTTTTACCAGGATTGAAGAGAATAGCTTAATGTTTTCTAGCTCACTCAAAGCTCTCCTAGTAAAGGAAGAAGAGGGGGATGGCTGTTCTTTTATGGCCCTTCAGGAAGGGTTTAATGCTTTGCACTTCCTCCTAGTGATTTCTCTGTCTGAGCAGCAGTTTTGCCAGATCCAGGCAGGCACTGAGAGGCAGATCTGAGGCTGCTTAAGATGTGATCACTCAGGCCGGTGACACGTGGGCACTGCCACGTAAACAGAGTGACAAAATGCTTTTTTGCCAGCATGCTGCCTGGCACTTCTGACTGCCCAGTGTCTGTCCCTCTGCTTTCCAGGTGTATTCCTTGGTGCCAGCTCTTTCACACAGCTCAGTTTAGAGGTGGATCCCTGCTAGCCCGGCCTTCTGCTTGTGCTGGCAGTTGCTGTTGAGTTCCAGGAGGCAGCAGGACTGGCCGTGGCTGTCTCAACCTTGTTCTGGCTGCACTGATCACATGGGCTGTGGGTTTTGCTGCTCTGGATCCTCACCTGACTGGAACTGCAGAGCTCATGTCATTCCCAGGCTTGGAAATCCATGGAGAGCAGGGCCCTGCTTGTGTCTGCAACAGCAAAATACTCCAGGAGTGGGATCTCACCCGACACCCAGAGCTGGGGCAGCCAGCAGGGACATTTGGGAAGTTTCAGCGGCCGTGTGGGTGGCTCTCACCCAGCTGCGTGATACAGAGGAGAGCTTCTTGCTCTCTCCAGCTGTGTTACACACTCACACCGTCCATCATTACCCATCGTTCCTCCTGTTCCAGCAGGAATTCCTCAGCCAAGGAATGGGCTCCAAGGCATGGCAAATCCCAGCTGCACCGAGGGTGTGCAGAGAACTTCCCCTCGGTGCCCTTGGAGGCAGCCCAGGCTGCCTGCCAGGGCGGCAGGACCTGCTGGCCAGGCTGGAGGGGTCACTTGTGCTGTCACTGTGCCACCACAGCAGCTCTGGGGGAAACCCTCACTGCTGGCAGCTGCTCCTCTGGAGAGGAGGAGGGTGGTACCTGCTCAGGGTGCTGGTCCCTGGGCCCTCTGTGGGGGCAGAGAGGAGCAGAAGGGGGTGGGATGGGACCTGTGGGGCAGCAGAGGTGTGAGCTGAGCAGGCTGAGGTGGCTCACCTGCTGCTGAGCCATGGTGGAGCTCTGTTCCTCCAGGCTGGCTCTGCTCACACAAATTGGCTACTTGCGTATGCCAGAAATTTTTGGATCAGAGGGAGAAATAACATTTTTTCCCCCTCTCCTATTTTTTGACCTACAAATTCACCTGCTACTGTTTCTCTTTCCTCCTCCCTTCTCATCCTGCTTGCTGTCCAGGGCCGTTTGGGTCAGATTGCCAGTGTCCACAGTCACTTAACAGGTAACCTTTGTCATTGCCTTAGCCCAGTGAAATGTCATAAACAGATCTTGAGCTGACCGGGTGTTTGCTGTTATTCTTTGTGGCTGAGCAGCTGAAGTTCATCCTGATGATTTGCAGGTGGATCTGGATCCCAAAGGCAGAGCCTGCCTCTCCTACTGTGCTTTCTCCACAGAGCTTGGCAGAGCTGCTGGCTCAGCAGGGTTGCAGCAATCCCTCCAGATGAGCAGCAGGAGAGAGGATGGAGGCTGATTAAATTACTGAACTGAATCCACTTGCAAGGAGTCTTTGGTTTGCAGGTAGTTATTAATCTGTGTGACAGGTGATTTATGTGAATACTTTCAACTTTTAGGTGATCACTGAAAGGTTCCCGGTACATTTTTGTTACTGGTTTGTTTCTGTGGCTACTTAGGAAAGTTTTGCTGCATGGTTATAACATAGAAAGAATTAACAAATTATAACTTGTGGCTAAGGTGTGTGCTTGTAAACAAATGTTCTCATTCAAGGCAAAACAGAACCAAGAGTCACCAAAGATAAAAATTATTTGATGTTGCTGCAGAAAATATAATTTTGTAGCTGTATGGTTTGGAATGAGAATATTCTAGAGAAGTAGGGTGGGACATCATCATCACTAAAACCAGATTTCAGTGTTGTCAGACAGAGTAGCAGGATTTGGTACTGGCTCCTCCTGGCAAACAGGCAAACGCCCCAAGGAGGATGGTTTGGTTTGATTAAAGGAGACATCAGGAGCTGGCATCCTTCCCCCAGAGCCCTTCCCTTGCCCTTCATGCCCTTCAGAACTGCTGCCTGGACAAATCACTGCCTTTTCCTTCAGAAATCCAAGCCTTGCAGCCTCCCTGGCTTCCACAAAGGTCTGAGAACTTCTGTGGAAGCAGCATTAAAATATGAAACGGATGGAATGACCTTTGGGGTGTTATTGACTTCACTGACCATGGTCAGTGTGAGGTGACACACAGGCAATCAGAGTCGGCATCCAGCGGGAATGCAGTGGGAATGCAGCGGAGATCTGTCGGGGATCCAGTGGGAATGCAGCGGGGATCCAGTGGGAACGCAGTGTGGACCCATCAGGGATCTGTGGATGCTGTCAGAGGCCTGGGCTGAGAAAATCAGGCATATTTATTGCAGTTTGGGACAGAGAGAAAGTTCTCTCATGGTACTGCTGGATATTGTTATGAAAAGAGCAGAACACAGGAATGTAAACATAGGTGCAGCTGGTCATTTCCATAAAAGAAGTTGGACCTCTGTTGTTACTCTTAATTAACCAGTAGCTTTAAGAGGGTGTTAACATCCTTAACCAATAATATGATACTTGAGTCCGTGTGTTATAAAAGACGCGGGATTTTGAATAAAGGACAGTTGGATTTCCTTGAGCAAACGTGTGTTTCTCGGACCCTTATTCCGCGTACCAAAGAGAACAGCGACAGGGTTCCAGTGGGAATGCAGTGCGGATCCATCGGGAATGCATCGGGGATCCATCGGGAATGCAGCGGGGATCCATCGGGAAGCGCCGGGCGCGGCCGTGGCCAGCTCTGCCCTCGAGCACCACCTGGCGGCCACCAGCGGTCACTGCAGCCCGCGCTGCTGCCACAGGGCCGGGAATTGTCCCGGGAGAAAGGAATAAGGGCAGTGTCCCAGGAAAAAGAAATAAAGGGCAGTGTGCCAGAAGAAAGGAATAAAGGGCAGTGTCCCAGGAGAAAGGAATAAGGGCAGTGTTCCGGGATAAAGGAATAAGGGCAGTGTCCCAGGAAAAAGAAATATAGAGCAGTGTCCCAGGAGAAAGGAATAAGGGCAGTGTCCCGGGAAAAAGGAATAAAGGGCAGTGTCCCAGGATAAAGGAATAAAGGGATAAAGGGAAGCGTCCCGCGAGTAAGGACACGGGATTAAGGGAAGTGTCTGGGGAGCAGGGATAAAGCATAAAGGGCAGTGTCCCGGGTCCAAGAGCAGGGACACTGGATAGAGGGCAGTGTCCCGGTGCTGAGAGCAGGGACGTGGGGCGGAGGGCTGTGTCCTGGGGCCAGGAGCAGGATCACAGGATAATCCAGGAGCAGGGATGAAGGGCAGTATCCTGGGTCCAAGGGCAGGGACACGGGATAGAGGGCAGGGTGCCGGTGCTGGGAGCAGGGACAAGGTTCAAGCTCCCTGCCATGTACTGTGGCAGCAGCCTGCATTCCCCACCTCAGCGCTGTGGGACACGCCAAGTGCTGCCCAGGCCTTTGGCATCTTTAGCTTCCTCAGGTTTGCTCTCTCAGGGGGAGAGGGAAGCCCGGGCAGCTGTTCAGAAAAGCCATTTTTAAACGCTGCGTTGGGAATGGCGTGCCAGGCTCCTTGCCCTGCCCTGCTTCAGGGCAGTTTGTGATGCCACACGCCGTCCCCGAGCTCCATCTGCCCTGGGGTTCGCTGGGGGCAGAGCAGAGGGGCTGCCTGGGGCTGCCTCTGACCCTTCCCATCTGGGAATGCTCTGCTTTGTGGGAGCACTGCCCGCCGGGCCTCGGGCTCCTGAGGCTGCCACCAGAGCTCCTGGGACCATCGGCAGCCCGGCTGTTTCCGACTTTCTGGCAAACCTTGCTGCGGTTCTGCTCTCTGGATGTGTTCGCCTGGGGAGCTCTGTCCTGCTTTGTTCTGGTGACTTCGCCCAGAGCCCTGCCTTTCGAGTGGAGGTTCTTTTTAATGAGGAGTTAAAGAATTGCAGAGATTTCTGACTGATTGTGGCATTGATGAGGGGGTTAACTGGGTGAATTAAGAGAGTCCTGAGGGGAAGCAGGTGGGACAGCTCCTCGCTGAGGATTAGTGGAAGGAAATGCTGTTGTTCTCTTTTCCTTTAGGTCAGGCAGGAACAAAGACAGGAAGGTGAGAGAAGTCAGCAAAGATCCCTGCATGCTCATTGCTCATAAAAGGGTTTTTCTGGTGTTGTTATCTTCTCCTTTTTTCTGGTGCAGATTAAAGGAGTGTCTTTGCTCTTTTGTTTTCTGTCATGTTTTTTCCATGGACAATATTCCGCCTAAATCTTCCGCTATGATCTGATCAGACTCCTATTCATTTCCTGGCAGGACCTGATGACTTGTGGTACACTAAGATTGTGAAATGGGAAGATTTCAGTGGGAAAGATAGCACCTTGGTGATGTCTTTCATTACAGAAAGTTTGTGAAGTGAAACCAACCGAGTTTTATTTTCTGCTCTTTCGAACTTGAAACATTTATTAACAAAAAAATAGGAAAGGAGAATAGGTCAGAAGAGATAGTGATTATTTATTTTCGTACTAACCCCGCCTGAAATACTGTAAGTGTAACTATTATTTCTAACTAAATAAGAGAGTATATCACCATATTTACTGCCACCAGAGCATTTCCCCTGCTTGTGACATATACCTGGGAGTGAAAACATGTAAAATAAATATATAGAGGTGGATCTGTACCCCAAACTCTGAGCTCCAAAAACCAGTGAGGCTTTTCAGGCTTTCCACTGCAGTCAGTCCTGGCAGGGTGACAATTCCTGTGCAGGGCAGGTGGCACTGCCAGCCTGGCTGGGCCCTCCTGGGGCTGTTCCAAGCCCTTGGTGCTGAAAGGAAAAAAGGGAAGAAGGCACTTCTTGAAGAACAAGAGCTCAGAAATGATTATTTGATCCCTCTGTTTTCACTGGGTTTGCTGTTTCATTCTTCTGTACATTGTTTCAGTAGCACTGGACTGCAGTAGGATAATAAATCACAGAATTGTTTTCTTCCTTCCTTCCTTCCTTCCTTCCTTTCCTTTCCTTTCCTTTCCTTTCCTTTCCTTTCCTTTCCTTTCCTTTCCTTTCCTTTCCTTTCCTTTCCTTTCCTTTCCTTTCCTTCCCTTTCCTTTCCTTTCCTTTCCATGTGCCTTGATAAGGGGACCTGAGCTCACCTGCCCTACCTGGGATGTGCCACTCTGTGCCAGGTGTTCACATTCAAACAGCTTTTCATTGCTGCTTTGATGCACATCAAGGATTCTCATCACAAGCCATTGTTTCATAAAAAGTTCTAACAGGGTGGGAGTAAAAAAGCCTTTATTAAATGGCATGAACTTCTGGATCTGAATGCAATAAAATAATAATTTATGATATATTTTTAGGGATAAGAGATTAAAGTGCATATTAATTAAATGAATAATGAAAACCTTTGTGAGATTCTCTGCTACAAGTTGCAAGTAGCTGTTTAATCAAATTCTTTCTATGGAAAAATGCATTTCATTATAACATAATTAGCACATCTATTGTGTTTTTAATACAACTTGTGCTAAAGTGTGTTTGATCTGGCGTTTGCTCATGGCAATTAGCAGTGAGGGAATCAAACTTTTTTTGCTTTATTCCAGGCTTTGTAAATTATTAGTGCCATATCTGGGGAAAATGGATGTGGTTTTTTTTTTTTTTAAAGTGCTAGAATAATCTTGGGAATGTATTGGGGTAGTCATTAGCAGCCGTAAAAAGAGATGGTGAGGAGCTGTGCTGGCTAAAGCTGCAGATTTAGGGGTAATTTTATTTTCTGGGGCAGATGTGTTTTGTTGTGTCTGTCCTGTCTCAGCCCTGAGGAAGCTGGAGGGTTTTGTGATCCTGCTGCGTGTCTGGGGGAGCAGGGCTGGGCTGGGCTGGGCTGGGCTGGGCTGGGTTCCTGTCTGGATCCTGCACCTCGCTGGGGCTGTGCTGAGCCAGGGCTGGGGCTCTCTCCTCCCCAGCTGAGAGGCAGGAGCTCAGCCCTGGTTCCAAGACACCCTGATGCCTGGCTGCCGAAATCCCAAACATCTGCTGGGCTATGGGATGGATCCTGCAGCCCTGGCAGAGCCCCCAGTGGGTCCAGCCGTCCCAGCTGGGGCTTTTCTCTACCAACAGCTGCGCAAGGAGAGGGAGAAGACTACTTTTACAGAACGTTCTTTGGTGTGTTGGTGCCTAGTCTGGGTTCACTTCGAGGATTTTATAGTTGAGGTCACTGTGGCACAAAGGCTGATAATTGTCTTCTGAGTGGAACTCATTAATGCACAGAAAATCCAAACTTGAGACTGGCTTTTATGTAGTAAAAAATAAAACAATACAGTACAGGAATATAAAAAGAAACTGTCCAGTGCAAACATCATATAGATTGGAAATGGATACAGTGTTCCTTAAAATAACTTTAAAAAAATCAGGCTTAAAAACAGCAATTCCAGTTAATACAATCTGGCTGATACCTACCAAAGTACTTGATTTTCTGCACTAAATAATTTCATAACTAACATTACCCGCTGATCGCCAATACCACAGGTACTGACAAAATCCTTAAACTGTGAGTATTATTAGTTAGCATTCTTTATAATACACAAACATGTGGAACCTCTAGAGCATATACTGCTGGCTGGATTAAGCAAAAGAGAATGAACCCATTCAAAATAAAACCAAGGCTGTCGCCCCAAAATGTACTTTTTAAAAATAAAGGATGGGATCCAAGGTTGATTTGACCAATGGACAGAATACTCCTCAGTTTTCTTTGAGTTCATATTTGAAAATTTGAGTGATTACGTTGTTGATGTTGCATTAGTGTCCAGCCAAGTATTGCATTGGACAACTTTTTACAGCAGTGAGGAGCAACGTGAGACCATTATTGTGCATTGCTATTTCCTGCCAAGAAAACATTCTGGGGGAAGGGAGTGTGAATGAGAGGTGATGTGAACAAGTAAAAAGCAAATTTGTGAGGTTCCACTACACTGGTTTAAGAGAAAAGAAAAAATTTAGTATTATTTGGTTAGCTACCAGGTTTAAATAATCAAATCAACTAAACTAATACATACAACTCCAGCACAGATCCTGCACAGTGGAGGATCTGCGTAGTAGGGCTCTGGTCCTGTTGGAGGCAACAGGACTCTGCACTGCTGGAAGCCAGAGACAGGCCATGGTCCCAAGGGACCCACTTTTTCCAAAACGTGTTTGGCTGGGTCACTTCCCACGCAGGAAGTTTCGTTCTGGTCATTCTGTGGCTCTTCACCATGTGGAAAACTGAATACAGTCCCTTACCAGGGACGTGGTGGCTGCAGCTCCAAACCTGCCTTTCATTTGCGGTGCTTTTATGCAGCTGAATGTGTGGGTGTGTAGCATTCTCGTTTGGGAGTCTACAATATTTTCCTAGGTGGAAAATACTCCTTTTACAGTACCTGCTTAGAAAAAAAGCACAACAGTTTCACAGTAATGAGGCCCTTCATTTTTTTTGTCCCTGAAGAAATGCTATTGCTTTAATAATGCTGAGTAAACCCCCTATTCAACCTCTTTACAAATCTAGAGAGACCTATGTTTCTATCTAGAGAGATTTACAGTGTTGGAGTCTTAACATTCCCCCGATTTCCACATTTCCTGCCCTGCAGGATATGTTCCATTGAGTAACACTGAGAACTTATTTACAGAGAGAAAAACCAATTTTGCTGCTAGCTAGAGCAAATTCTAGCACATCAGAAATGTGCCTGAAATCATCATCAGGCTGTTAAAAATGACAGATGAAACCAGATTGTGTGTCTAAAAATCCTGTCTAATTTTATCTTGAGTAACTCGTAGATGTAGTAGAAGGCTATAAAGCAAAAATAATTAATAGAATGGAAAGAAGGAAAAAAAAATTGTGCTTCTTTTTGAAAGTGATGGAATAATTTCTGATATTAAGTGATAGACCATATGTTCCTCCTCTCCTCTACTGGGTAAGCATAAGTGTGGAATATCAATAAAGATGTTGCAAGAGGGGCAGGCAAAGCAGCCAGCTGGAGAGCCAGGAGGGTTAAAACATCCCTTCCCAAAGCCACTGAACCTCTCTCTCCCAGTGAAGGGTGACCTTGGATCACATGGATGGAAACAGTACAGGAGGAGAGGAATGAGGGAGGAACTGGGGACAAAACCAGGAAAACTGGGGAAGATGGGGAGAGGAAGTGTGTCCTGGAAGACTTGTGCAGGTTTTTGAGCAGGAATTTTGGGGCAGAAAATGAATGTTAGCAAGGACAGTAGTGCTGGGGGAAATGAATATAGGTGGTCTCTGTGTGTCTTTTTAACCCTACTGCAGGATTTTCCATACATTTTTGAAATCCTACTATGGGTTGAGGGAAGAGCTGTGAGTTCCTCTTTGGCCACTGGCAGTCTCTTGGTGTCTGTCTAGCGGGAGGGAGAAAATTCATGGCTAGTTTGAACTTAATACACAAAATCTTCGCTTGGTTCTGATCCATACAGCTCAGCTAACATCTTGAACCTGGGTCCCCAGTCATTGAGAAAGTCATAATCAATGTCTGAGTCTGAGGAGCCCGAGCCCAGAGAGCTGAGGGACTCCGCGATGGACTCGGCGCCCTCGTAGCCATAGATGTGCAGAGTGTCGTAGGGCAGCAAATCCCTGTCGTTGTCAGCCTCGTCCTTCTTCACCTCGATCATCATCTCCATCCCCCCAGCTCCAGGGGTGACGTTTGCAGGAGGTTTCTGGACCTGTGTGTACAGAGAGGGAGCCGCTTCTGCCTTGAGGCCGTTCTTGCGGACGGAGTTGAGCACGGACACGTCGTAGCTGGTGGTGTCCATCTCACCACCTCCCTCCTCGTCATAGGTGACCAGCTGCTCGTGGATCTCTGCCACGTTCCTCCCGAGCCTGCTCAGATCCTTCTTGTGCCTCTTTCTCAGCAGGATCAGCAACACAATTACTGCAAAGGAAACTTAGATGAGCACGTGTGAACAGAGAAGTGAGACACTAAAACAAATTGAATTTAAAATATGTAACACAGTCTGAAGGTGAGTGGTGCTTTTTTTT
>WEKY01013315.1:0-32818 GCA_013390045.1 Picathartes gymnocephalus | reverse complement strand
TTTTTTTTTTTTTTCTCCCCTGAGTGTTTTTTAAAAAATGTATTTATCAAAAAAATAGCTAAAATTTTCTATTTAACTGTAGGATTAGTTGAAGGAGTTCACTCTGGACAGGGGTTGTCCATCTGACTCTTGAGCTAGAATCACCAGTACAAATGCATGGTGTCACAAGGTCATTGAATCAACTACTGCCTTCAACGGGTAAATCTCTTAATGACAAGCATCAGATGCTACTTATGTGGTACTTGCAAAGCAGGCTGGTTCTCAGGCAAGAAAAAAGTGCTGAGTCTTTTCTGATAGATTTCAAATGCAGCAAACAGGTACTGGCCTGCTGTTTCATTACAGGTGCATTTATGTTCACGGCATTGCTTAAAGGGCTTCCAGAGTAGTTCTGGTATAGGAAACAGGAACCCTGTTGTTATTGCCCCAGCCCAAATTTCCTCTTTTATAGCTGTGTGTGAGGCTGGTACCAGTAAATCAAGTATATTATACATGTGTGCAATAACCTCTCCAGTGACTCAGCCTGTCCAGAGGAGTGAGCAGCTTTGCAGCTGAAGCTGTGCTAACAGGCCAGAGAGGAAGAGCACGTGAGATGAATCAAATAGGTACAGCACTTCTGGCTTCACGACCATTTCATAGCCACAAAGCATTTTTTTTTTAGATCTCAGCTAAAGAAAAAACAAAAGAGTCCTTACACTGTAGTGCAGAGAACATTCCAAAAGGCAGGTACTCACCAATGATTGTGAAGATGCAGATGAAAATTGCCACCAGGGCTTGTATGCTGACCCCGACCTGCTTTGCCCTCTCCTCACAGAAGGTGAAGTTGCCTTTCTCGTTGCACTTGCAGACACTGATGACCAGAGTGTTTGTGCTGGTGAGGTCGGGGTCGCCATTGTCTGAGATGAGGACAGGCAGGTAGTGGAATTTGGCAAGTTCCCGATTAAACTGCCCATATCTGACAGTGATGTTAGCGGTGTTATCTGGAAGAAGGAATGACATCCCATTAAGTGACAATCTCTACCAGACTGCCCTCACAGATTACAAATCTGTCGGTGCCTCTTCCCCTCCGACTGCGCCAGCCTTTCCGGACCCGATGAGACTTTGGTGGCAACAAACACCTTTTTTTTTTTGCAGTATGTTAAGCCTTTAAAAATAAAGAGTTACTTAGCTCAGCTAGACCAATCAGAGGTCAGTGCTACAGCTTTTCTCCCCTGTGTCCCAGGGTCCCACTCCGGGGAGCTGAGGGAAGGCACTGCAGGGATACGCTACCATAGTTCTCAATCAGGGAGAAGTTGCTGTCTTCTGTGGCCAGTGAGTATCTGAAGAAACCTCTGGGTGATGTTTCATCCTTGTCAACAGCTGAAATCCTGATGATCACCTACAAGGATGGGAGAGGTCACAGTTTTCAGTGTACATTGGCTCCAGTGGTAAAACATATGGAGTATTGGAGCTGGGTTGTGTGTCCTGTGTAACCCTTCAGTAAAGGGCAGCACACACATACCTCAGGATGCTCCTCAAGGTTTTTCAAGGCAAGCAACTTCTTTGTGGGTCTTCAAAAAGACCAGTTTTGCCTCTTTACATTTTGTGGAATGAAAGCACAAAAAAAGCCTCATGCTCAAGGACATATGGCTTGTTGAAGTGTCTAAGATGGTGTCTCCTCAAGTCCTCAGCCTACTCTGAGGTGTGACTGTCATTCTTGGAATGCCACTGAGACTGCTATGCCTGAGGGACATGCTTGGGTTTTGAAATCCTCAACCTGACGTAATTAGATGTATAAAATATAAAAAATGTGCCTGATTATGTCCCAAAGATATTTTAAAAATTACACTAAAGGTGAAATTAATACCTTTCATGTTCTATCAGAGAGTCCAGGCAGTGCCAAAGTGTCCTGGTTCCAGCCAGTAAAGGGTCATTCTTTTTTTTTTTTTCAGTAGCTGGGAGGGGGCACAGAGGTCATTCTAGACTACCTCATGTCATTTCTGGGAGTGGAAAGGGACTCTCTGCCCGGAGAAGGGGTTCCTTCTGTTTGAGCAGGTGCGGTGTAGGGAGTGCTGGGATAACGCTTTTGCTGAGCCAGAGGGAGCAGTTTCGCTGTGTGGCTACTCCAAACTCTCTATTTTTTTCTACCTATATCTTTTTTTGTTATTTTTATTGTTGCTATTACTGTTAATTTTCTTATCTCATTGCTGTTTCCAAGAAGTTGTTCTTATCTCAGCCCATGATCTTTCCCTTTTGTGCCTCCAGTTCTCCTCTCCGTGCTGCTGCAGTGGAAAAGGGAGGGAGTGAGTGGCGCGTGGTTTGGGAACACTAAATTGGGGAGTGCCGCTCCTAAACCACGACACAAAGTATCTTAATGAGACAAATACGACAGTATGGGCTGACTGTCTGAGGCCAAACAGGTACAGCCAAAATACCAACACCATTTGTGCCAAGCCCCAACATG
Organism: Picathartes gymnocephalus; assembly: GCA_013390045.1. Taxonomy (NCBI): domain Eukaryota; kingdom Metazoa; phylum Chordata; class Aves; order Passeriformes; family Picathartidae; genus Picathartes; species Picathartes gymnocephalus. The sequence continues at coordinate 30,378 of WEKY01013315.1, read as the reverse complement.
ATTTGTGTGTGCAGATCCGTGTGCTCTATGACTACAAAATAATGTTCCATGCAGCAATATTTCTTTTACTAGTTTGCAATGGTTTCCATCTCAGTATCACAGATGGGCATTTGTGTGATAAAAATGAGTTGCTGATTTTTGCTGTATAAAGCTTGACTGTCCTTCATGGCTCAACTGTTAATACACAGATGTGAGAGCCTGGGGGAGAGGAGCAGTGTAGCCCAAGCGTGCAAGCAGATAAAAGTCAATATTCCAGTGGTGTAATATCCTTAAGAGATATTCCTGACCGCTTATGTTTTGGAAATCAGTGAAATGATCAGGCATGAAATGATCAGTGAAATGTTTTGGCATGAAAACTGAGACTCACTTTTATTAAAAGACATCTTCCACTTGAGCTTACAAGAAGTAATTCAGGTTTCAGGTAAAAACTCTCCCTTGTCTCACCTTTCCTGGTGCAGCATTTTCACACACTCTGGGTTCTTCAGGAGAAACAAGTTCTGGAGCATTATCATTTACATCATCAACTATCACGTGAACATGGGCGTGTGACTCTCTGTCAGAGAGACGGCCTGGAATGACAACAAGAGCACAGGTCTGAAGTGCTGGCTGAACTCCCCTGCCCACACTTAGTGCCCACTTCTGTGCCTCTTGCATGATGAAGAATTTCTATCTCCATCATAATTTAAAATTTTCCTCTGAGATTTAGATATCTTCCTAAAATCTCTCCTAATGGTTAAATCATCAAGGATCTTTCGGGAATAAAATGACAGTAGCTTATGGCTTCCTGATTCTTCCCACTGCATGGCAATGGATTGAGCAGTGTTCTCTGGCACTAAAGCAACGTGGAGAGAGCAGGCCATGTCTGTATTATGAAATGTCAAACCAGGCTGGGACTGGCCTGCCCCACTCCCTGGAGCTGAGCAAAGCCAGGGGCAAAATCTGAAAATGATCTTTGGCCTCTTTGTAGGGAGTTGCTTGACTGGGAAGATGATGATGCAAACCTTGAAGCACTCCTTTCCTTCCTAGCTCGGTAGAAACAGGCTGTCAGGTTGTGCTTTTCCTTTTTGATGGCCCTGCTGGAAGGGTATACCCGGATTTCTTTCAAACTGGGAAATGGGTGGCACTTACCATCTTCAAGGATCTCCACAGCTGCTACAGTGATGTTGTATGAGGAGCTGAATTCTCTGTCCAGAGGCTTGGGAAGCTGAATAACTCCATTATTGGATACCCTGACGTAGTCTCCATTAGGACTTGCTCTACGCTGAATATATCTGTTTTTGTTTAAAACAAGATATGTCAATGCAAGGCTGATAATGCTGTGTTTCACTTCGTTTCTTCTCAGAGGAAGGTCAGAGGGTTCTTGTGTGACAAATTACGTTAATATCTTGGCCAGGAGGGCTGAGAATACTTCCCTAAAACTATGCTAGCTGTGAGAGTGAAATATATCTGTTGAAAGAGTTTCCAGATTATTGTACTTTGCTCTTTCAGAATTCTATTTTCTTCTCTAAGCAAGTGCTTGAGAGAGCTCTTATGATAAAAAATGTAACAATAAATTATAACTATGTAAAAATATCCAGGTTTATATTTTTTTCCCTAAATGTGCAAATGTTTTATCAGTAAGTCCATGTGGTAATTACATGGCTAAATGTAATTTGTGTTCAGCTTTTGGTGAGCATATATATCCATGGCTGCGGTGCTGGAAAAATCAAAGTGGATTCTTTTTGTTTTGTTTGGCATGCAGATTTTAAAAAAACAGGCCTAAAGTCTGGGTTCTCTGTCAAATTCTTGGCACCATTAATGAATTCTTCACTTTTAAACAGAATTGCTAAAGCTGGTGTTTTCTTACCTGATTTTCCGTTTAGCTGTGTCGGGGTCCTCTGCATGAACTGAACCAAGTGTTTTAACTTCTGCATGATTTTCCCTCACTTTAAATTCATATGGGAGTTTGGTGAAAACAGGGGGCTCATCCACGTCGGTGACTTCGATGGTGACCGTGGCGATGCTCCGGGGGTTGCCGGGTTTGAAATGCCGAAGGTTAACGGTGGGGTCTGTGGCTTCAATGCTAAACCTGTATTCTGCTACTGTTTCAAAGTCCAAGGGCTAAAAAAAAAGACAATTACAGATATTCTTCCATTGGTGATGTCTAAGCGAACTTTCCATTGGCTCTCTGTACAGATTTAAGGTCTGCGCTCTGTTTCACGTTTGGCAATGTTACCAAATTTCATCTTGGCTGGACCTGTGGGAGAGCATTTCCCAGCTGAACTTCTCTATCAGAGTGTGGCTCGAGCTACCTCTGCTGTGGAACAGATTCATTCAGTATTCTGAGTTCAGCAAGTAACTCTTGGGTTAAATTATTTTCTTTTTATAATGCCCAACTACCAAAACTTGGTTAGCTCCAGTCTCCCAAAGGCTGGGGAAGAGAGACTCCTCTTGGCTAAGCCAAGAGTGTTCTGAAGGCACTCAAGACAGATTGCAGATCTGCACTGACTGACAGCTGGGACATTTAGTGATAAATGACATCCTCTTCTCTGTTTTTCCCCTTGCCTGAGATAATAAAAGGAATAACACAATTGGAGGAAGGCCAGGAGCTCGGGCAGTAAGAAATGCTCCTTTCAAAGTTTCCTTTGTTCTACCACCTGAGATTCTAAAAGCTCTGAAATACACAGCAGTTGTGGTGACTCTTGTTTTTCTCCTTGAGTAGACATTGCAAAGGGAAGTGATGGGACTTATCCAGCAGCTGACATTTTATCTCACATCACTGCATATTTAAAATTGTGGCATGTGCAGGGCCAAAATCACATTGCAAAACAGGGAGGTGAACTTTGCCCACTGCGTGTTGAAGGAGGAGCTGGCTCCAAATCACTCAGGGAGTGTGTGTGGGGTCTGTGACTGCTTCCCCTCTGGGCAGGCACTGCATTCCCCAGCTCCTGGGAAGACCAGGTGAAGAGCTGCACCAGGTGAAGGAGAGCTGCTCATACCCAGTGTGGCCACAGCCAAGGATTTTACAGCCAGTCTTGAAATCCTTGGTACTGTTTTTCCTGAAAATTTTTCTCTTCTTAATGACATTTCTAGTCTTAACATTTACAGAGAGGCATTTGGAAGGGGAAAAACACATTCCTGTCAATCTGAGGATTACAGGAGCTGATTTATAGTCCTCTCTCCTCTTTTTGTCTTTAACAGCAAGTCAATGAAATCAATGAAGTCTTGGTTTGGCAGTGCTCTGTAGCAGTCCCTTGGTACAGATCAAGTGGGTTTGAGAATTTAAAAAAAATACAAAGAACAAACCCTAATAAAGGCTTTGGAGAGTCTTAAAGACTTATAAGAAATTAGTGGGGAAGCTCTAAACACACCCTGAGGAAAGTAAGGGAGCTGTGGCTCGGATTGGAGCAAATGCCAAACTGCAAAGAGACTTTTAAAAAAGAGGTCAGGTGGACTTGTTTACATTTTCTGCTTTGGTTTCACATGGGCTGCAAAAGGGAAGGACTCTTTGATTGGCCATTTGGGTCAGCTCTTAAATCACTGCCTCTTTGAAGCATCCAACCATTTGAAGTTTGAGAGGAGCCCAAAGTGCCCAAACCTGAATATCTGACATAGCCTCCACTGCACTCTGCAGTAATTCTGGAGTTTTTCAGGTCTAGAGGTTGAAAAGGACTAGAAATGACCAGATCTTCTCCCAGAGCTTGGAGAGCTGGTGTCCAGGATCAATACATTTCCTGCTGAGTTTCATGTGTTTCCATTTTTACCTGCTGCTAGTTCTAAACAAAAAAAACCACTTGTTACTCATGGAAAACCACAATAATAATTTTTGTTACGGGGAAAAGTACCTTCTTTGGCCTAATGATTCCTTCATTTGTGTATGGATTTGCTACGATGTCAAAGGTGTCCCTGAACTCTCCTTGAATAAAGCTGTATCTTGTATTTCTGTGTTGTGGTTCATCAATATCTTCTACTTTGACTCTGCCAACTTCTCCCGCTACTGAAATGTTTTCAGGAACTTTAAAGTGAAATGATGCTGTTAAAAAAAGGAAAAAGACATAAGGAGCATGTACGTGGAAGTTAGAAGTTAATTAAAAATGTTCTTACTTGATAGATAGGCAGAAAAGTATTGCATTGAGAATTTAGCATTGTGTATCTCTAAGACACATAAAAGTATAAATAATACCCCAATCTGTCAGATCTTTAGCAGTGATGAAATGAATACTGATTTTTGTTTTCTGCTCTAGGTGTGCATCACCCCGGAAAAGTGGCTCTGGCTGAAACACAGAAGAGATTCCGAATATGTAGAGTTCTTTTGGCTGTTTTTAAGGAAAGTTGGATTGTGCTGGACTGTGACCTAAACTCGATGTGGTGGTGCCAGCCCTTGGTTCCCAAGTGGTTGAGAGCCTGTGTGGCACTTACAGTGTTTGAACACTGGGAAGTTGTCATTGATGTCAGACAAAGTGATGATCACCGTGGCTGTGCTGGAATCCCCAGAAAAACCCGGAGCATCTTTGGCCTGGACAACAATCTCATACGTTGATTTGGTCTCTCTGTCTAAATTAGGCTCCTTTGTATAAATCACACCTGTGAAAAAATAACGTTGAATACAATTAGATTTTGTAGCACATCCAACATCTCATCAGTTTTGACAGCAAATTTTTGTCTTTTTTTTTTTTATCTTCACACATTCAGCTTTAAGTAGCAATTTTACATTGGTATTTTTCAAGAAGTGTTAGAAATTTTTCTTCATGATGGAATATTTAGGAGAGTTTGTGCAGAATATTCCTTTTAATGGATCTTTAACCTCTTTACCTGTGTTCTTTGCACTAGCAGACTAGTGTGGTTACAAGAGATACTGACATTGGGGTTTTAAAACTGAGCAAAATTTAAGCTTGAAAGTTTAGGAAAGCAAATGATTACTGATTATTTAATGCTGCTTCAGAATTTATGTGTTCCCTTTCCCTGTTTGGTCACAGGAACTGTATCTATGCTGAACTGAAAGCATGAACTCATCATTGCTCCGGATCAGTCTTTCCATAAGTGGGAAAAAAATGATCTTTCATCTTCTCATTTTGTTCATGGCAGCTGATATCCTGATTTTATTAGTTCATTTCCAGATGCAGACAGTGGCATTGTGGGAGTGTGAATGCAAAACCTTCCTAAATCATGCTTAAAATGGTATTTTTTAACTATTATGCCTCTTTTCCAGAATGAAAAAGGCTTAAAATTGTGTAAAATTGGGTAGGGTACGGACAGAGTGTAAGGACATTTGTGTGTCCAACTTACCAGAGTCATCAATGGTGAAATATTCGCCTCCTTTGGTGACTTCGTAGGTCACCGTGGCATGACCTGACACTGTGGGGTCATCAGCATCCACAGCTGTCACTTTGGTGACTGAGGTTCCTAGAAAAGGATTTTCAAGGTGCATATTAAAATAAACTGTGCTTTTTAACCCCAGCCATGAGGGGAGCTGAGTGACGGAGGACATACCCACTGGTGACATTTCTGGGACAGAGCCATTGAACACCTTCTGTACAAACACAGGAGCGTTGTCATTGATGTCATACACCTTGATAATGAACTTGGAGGGGCGTTCCAGGGACCTGTTGTTTGTTCTGTCAATGATGAGGGCTGTCAGCTCATACTCTGCCTTCTTCTCCCTGTCCAGCCTCTCGAAGGCGTAGACGTCCCCACTGGTCTCCTCCACCTTGAAGATGGTGTTGGCATATTCACCCTCGATGATGTACTTGGCGTTGTTGTTCCTTACACTGGATGTGATCTGGAGGGAAAGTGTAACTCAGAGAGATAAGGCTGGGGTTGTGCAGCTGGATGCAGCAGGTTCTCCCAGAGGATTCACACAGTCAGGAATTCCTCATCCCACTGGGAAGCAGAGCAGCCCTCAGGACTTTTGCTGTCAGCTGGGGCATCTCTGAAGAGCACCACAGCAGCAGCTGGGCTTATAGGATGACGCTTGCATCCACACTGAAACTTACTTGTTTATATAGAAAAAAACCTTTTTTAAAAAATCATATCTCATATTTCCTAAAGATATAAAGTGATCATGCAGTCAACACTTACAAATAATTAACTTTATTATGTCGGAAATAACATGAGCCACCATTCAGTTTGTGTTACTTGTATTTGCAAGAAACTTTCTGGACCTACCAGGGTTTTTTTGCTCAGTTTCACAGGACTACAGGAGAAAATCTGTATTCACCTCTCCTGACATTATTTACCATTAGTCTCTATTCATTACCATTTAACAGAATGCCTGCCATAGCTGACAGCTTTCTTGTGCTCAGTCACATGCAGTCTTTTAATAGGCAGTCTTCAGGCTCATGCTATGACAGGAAGGTTAAATTTCCACCCCGCAGACTTTAAAATTTAAGGTTATATGCAGAGGGATAAGAGGAATGAACGATAATCAGTTTTAAAATATAATTTAATCCAATTCTAAATGCTTTTGCACGCTATTTAGTCTGCAGATAATGTGATAATGCTTCCCTTTCTATACCCTCACACAAACAGGGACACTGATAGAAGGTTCAAACCACAATTTTCCATGGCACTATATCAACATTCTTATTTCAGCCAGCTAATTATCAAGGATTGCTAGGTTTGACCAAGTATTTCTAGCCTTTTGTTACTGATGTTATCATAAATGTCACCTGTTGGGTGTTCAGGATCTGATTTATCCTGTAGATGTCATTTACTGTTGAGCATTGTTCTAATCTCAGTTTTCTCTTTTGGAATGTGCCATTAATATTTCCACCCCTCATTCCTTAATCGTGCTTCTGGCTGCTGGGGCTGCTGAAGAGCCGTTCACAACCCTGCAGATGTCACATGAGAAATAACCTCACCCCTGTCTCATGGATGGGATTGTCTGTGCCTTCTTTCTCAATTTTTATTCAGTGTAAAAAGTACAAACTTTTCAGAATGCCATTTCTGGTGCTGAGGACGAGCACACAAAGGAAAGCACTGAGGTGGTGCGAGATAAAATCCAGATGTGCCAGCACGTTCCTGCAGCTGTCACTGAGCCCTGCCACGCTGCTGCTGCTGGGGCCTGTCTTGAAAGGGTTTGCCAAGGGCTCAGCGCTGCAGAAGCACTGAGCAGCCACTGCAGCAGCAATCGGCAGATTGTGCTGGGGAGAAACCCCGGAGCTGCACAAAAAGGAATCACTCTTATTTAGGACAGCTCCAGGAACAGAAGCTGCTCCTCAGTCTGGGGCTGAATTGTTCTGAAGTGAAGCAGAGATGCCCCGTGGTAGCTGAGAGGACCCTGTGGCCTCTCTTTGCTTTCTCCGGGGTGCTTTCTGGGCGGCCAGAGCAGCCAGCAAGGCCTCTTGGACTTTGCTGAGGCAGCCCTGACAGACGTGAGTGCAGTACAGGGCAGGGAAACGTTCAGCTGCATTTATTGGCAAAGTGTCTCAGAGCATCACTTTGAAAGACTGGATTAGGAGAACTTTGCCTGGGTGATATGCAGTTAATAGTAGGCTTTTATGAGCACTGCCCTGAAGAAAATGAGTTTGCAAGCCGGTCAATGCTTGTTAGTATTTTTCAAAATTAGTTGCTTTCGCTTTGTGCAACAATATTTTTGATTGTGTAACAGTATTTCGAAACGTAGCACTCGTGTTTTGTGTCCAAGCTGAGAGATGTAAACTGTGTGGTTTTTAACACCTATGTTTTTATTTGCTGAGCTCTGAGGTCTCTGAAAGAATCTCGTGCTGCCAGAAAAATCCTGACATGCATCAGGCACCAGACTTCCTTCCTAACCATGCACCTGCAGGTAATGTGGCTGTTCCTGCATTTGGAATCTCCAGACCTGCCATTCCCTTTAATTTATATGTATTCTTCAAAGGAATTAAAATCCCTTTGACACTGTTCTTCATTTACTCTTTGCCCACATTTTGAAGATTTTAACATGTTACTATGTAGGTATTAAGTCCCATTTCTATTTCCTTTACATCTCTCCTGCCTAGACTGCTAACAAATACTGCTTTTCAAGACCCTCATTTGCTGTTTTCAGCCGTTCAGTGCTCACAGTTGCTGCTTACCTTGCCAACATGGTGTGGCAAAGGTGTATCAATCTCTTCTTTGATGTGCATTTGGTTCCATATCCAGTCTCTCTTCTGGCGTTTGTGGCTGACATCATTTGAACAAAGGTTTTGGGTTGATTTCTGACCTCCTCCATCAGCAAATGCTGGAGCCAGGAACAATGGGAAAAGGAGAATAAGGTGGCTCATCTTCTTCTGTGGCCTAGAAAGCAATACAGAAATGCAAAAATATAAATAACAACAGAATCAGATTAAGCAGGGGGAGCACACGTAGAAGTGCAAATGGACATTCCTTCCATGGGGAAGTTTGATCACTTTGTTTCTTTTCATTTGCCTCAGCACCAAAATTTGAAGGCTTCTTCCTTCTATGAAACAGTTTCAGCTGGACAACAACTGTAAAAACCAACACAAAATATTCCAGCTAAATAGAAAGTGAGTTTTGGATGCTGGTATAAAAGCCAGCATCTCCCTGAGTGATTGCCAGTGCTCTGAGGGGCAGATTCAGAGCCAAGGTCCCCGCACAGGGCCAGGGCAGCCCTGGCACCATGGCTGAGCTTGAGTTAACTCCACTGGAAATGAAATGCTCAGGTTTGGCAAACCCAAATGCAGTGTTTTGACATGGCCCGACATGAAATATGCAGTAGTCAATATCTTCCTATGGAAAATATTGATTTAGAATAAAATCTGAGGGTTTTTTTGGTGGAAACAGTGATTTGTGTGAAATTTTCAATCATTTCCAAGCACAATACATCAAATTATCTTTCTTTAAGAGCTCATCTATTGATTCAAATCCTAGTCTTCTAAAGCTTTTGGAGACTCACATAAAGTTCCTTTATCTCCTGTTCCCAGACTTTAACATCTACAAAATTATAATTTTTGAAATTTTTTTCAGGTGAAACCATGTTTTTGCATCCTGTGTTAATATTAGCAAACTTTAGGCCTGACTTTCATATCAGAGGAGTTATTTTAATGTATCAAAGCTGATTCATTTTCATACTAAATTTCCCTTTCCTGATATAAAGGACTATCAGGGAACTTTAACACTCAAGTAATCAGACTTTAAATTGCACATAAATGACTTTCCATTAGCTTTTAGGAGCTGTCAGCATGCACATCAAAAATAAACTTGCTAATTGTGAGGAGAAGTTGACATCACACAGGTTGCTAGATGCGAGATTGAATTAATATTTTCGTCAGGAAGGTGCTGAGACGTTTCCAAAATTACTCTTTGGTAACCAGGCAATCAGTGTTATCCCACGGCGCAGCATCATTGTCAGTAAAAAAGAGTTTATATACCATGAAATGTTGCTTTCCTGTATCTTTCTCTCTTCCACATTGTTGTACATAAACTGAGGAACGTTCCTCCTGGGTGGCTGTGTAGGAAGTGACCAAACAAGGTGGCTTTGAAGTTGCTTTTTGATGGGCGAGCTCTGTTTGATACAGTTTTCTGGATTCAAACAAAGCCTTTTGATTTAGCTAGTTTTTTCTATTCTATGCCCTTAGCTCAAATCTGAATGTTTTCAGAAAAATGAGTATGATTTAGTTGTTTTTCTATGCTTTATTTGTGTGGATGAACATTTTGCAACTGGCAACTGGAAGGCAGCGATATGATTCTGCTGTGCTTGCATAAGTCTGACTTTTATCCATGAAACTACAAAACACGATAGCCCAAGGAAGCCAGCTGGACAATGCCAACCAGCACAAGCTGTGGTTCTGCCAAAGGACAGACTGAAGTGTTTAAAGAGCCTTTTTCTCTCGTGGGGACTGGAGCTCTCCTGTAGTGCTGAGCTGCTGCTTGGAAGTTTTAAAACAGAAAGTATTGACAGAATCTATTTACATACATGTAATTTCAGCTGAAACTTTGGCTACCCCTTTCACTCAGCGTGTCCATCTTTGTGTTTGTGGATTTGAGGGAGGCTTCAATTCCCTTAACTCCTCATTAATGGGTTCCTTGTTAATATTTGTCCAGCCTCCCTGGGAAGTGAAGGGTTCCTTTGGCAGTAGTTTGGAGGACCTTGGCTGCCCTCTGGCACTGCAGCTCAAACGCAGACTGAGGTGGGAGAGCCTTTTGCAAAAACTGATTTATGCTTCACCTGTGGCATCTTTCAAGCTGCAGATTTTGGGAAAATGACAGTGCAGCACCCTGGAGCTCTTGGCTCGCTCTTCTCCAGGGACACTCTGCAGGTCGTGCCCCGTAGGACAGGCTGCCTGGGGACACTTCCTCCATGGCACTGTGCACATTTCCCATTTGGCAGCTGGCAGCCTTGGCTGTTGAGCCTGTCACTGAATTCAGGATGTTCAGGAATGCCCTTCCCTGGCAGCACACACGGACCAGGGCCCTGCAGAGCAGTGGCAGGATGAGGGCTCTGTCCTGGTGGGAAAGGCACGTTCCCTGGATGCCACGTTGCCTGGATCCTCGCTCTTGACAAGCTGTACTAAATGCTTTCTTTTCTGGCCATGACACTTTTCCTTCCCAGCAGCTCTCACCTGAGGTGCCAGAGGCAGCAGCAGAAGGGGGACATTCCCGTGCCTGAGCAGGAGAATGCATTCTCACGGAGCCCCAAGCCAGAATATTTCTGAGGGATAGCAGGTGGGGATTATTAACCGGTAGGGATCAGCTTTTCCTTTCTTCCTGTGTCTGCTGGGGCAGCGAGGCCCGAGGGGAGGGAATCAGGTGCATCCCTTCAGGCAAGGATCCCCAGCTTCCAGCACAGCTTGGGAATGCACGTGGATCTCCTGGATGCTACCACGAGTCCCTGCTCTGCTCTGTCCCCACACAGCTCCAGCTATCCCTCTCTCCCTGGCTGATTAGCCCAACAATTCCAGCCTCTCTCAACCTAATCAGGGACCATAAATGTTCCTGAAAGCTAGCAGGGAATGGTTTATTCAATCAGCTGAGTTTCTTGCTTTGCTCTTAAATTTTCTTCCAGCAAATGATGGGTTTTCTCACCCATATTATTAATTTTATGTGTTGAATTATTGTAGCAAATAACTCTTGGTCTGCAGGGTACTATAGACAGTTAACTGAGAAATTCTGGTATTCAAAGTGATTTATGTGACACATGACTCATATAGTGCAGTTTCTTCTTCCAGACTGGGAGTAATTATTAAAAAAAAATGTTGGGTGGACATGCAGATAGTACTGTACTAATTAAAAGTTTGCTTTTACAGGTTTTTGGCAAGTAATCAACTGTAAAGATGATGAACAGCTGATATAAATACAGTCTCCATGTAATGATACCATGTTGGATTAAATAGTCTTATGAACATTTTTTTGTTTGTTTTTTGTGGTTTTTTTTTTTCTGTATTTGCCTCCCACCTAGTTTGCTTCTCACTCTAGAAGTATGTATTAATACTTATGCTAGGTTAGTTTAGTTGGCAAAGAAATTTGTTCTATGCTTGTGTGTTAAACAAAAGTTAACCAGGCTTCTGTTCAGAGATTTTAGAAAGTTAAACCAGGCTTCTGTACAGAGATTTTAGGAAATGAGGGATACTTCCCTTTGAAATGATGTATTTTCCTGGTGGATCATACTAAAATCTTATGCTTATCTTTGAGAATTTTTCAGTATCCAAAAAACCCAAAATGGTGGTAGAGTGGTGATAATGAATATCCTGAGAGAGAAATTTCCTGAAAGTGACTGTCATACACAAGAAAAGAAACACATTTTAAAAGGGTTGTGCCCGTGATGTTGAGATAATTTGCATAAGTGATTGTGAGAAAGACTGGAAAGATTATTTTTTCTTACTGGGATCTGAACGATGTAAATGAAAATGAAAAACCCCATGCCAAAAAATTAGTCTTTCTTGGAGTGAACAACACTGAAAAATTATTTTTCAGATGCAAAAAATATTGTTTGATACACTCCCTAAACACCTCCAAAATGGCTGTGCTTGATGAAACCGGGGCAGATACAGAGAGCAGAAGCTGACCTGGTCTCAGGTAGCGGGGAAGAGCCCGACACAGAATCCATTTTAACGTTAATTTCTCATCTGTATCATGTGTAAGACCAAAAGTAAACGTGTGGATGCAGTGAGCCCTAAGAAGCAGCAAGTTAACTCGCCAGCCCAGGAGGGGGATAAATGATACTTTTTCTTTGCAGTGCCGTAGTTTTGGTGAGCAGGCAGAAGGGTGTTGAAAGCGAATAGCCTTAGCGGTCCCTAGCGCTGCCTTTCAGGGGCCGTAAAGGGCTGTGCAAACCTGGACTGACAAAGCTCCTCCTGCCTCTGACAAGCCCTGCGGGCAGATAAAAAGCATTAACCCTTCCAAAAGGGGCACTGCACGCACGGAGGACTGACACGTGTGGGTGGTGTCCTGGCAGGGCCCGCGGGCAGGAGGGACAACAGCCCCAGGTGCTGCTGTCCCAGATTCCTCGGCTCAGAACTGCTGCCCGTGGCTGTGCCCAGCTCCCAGGGGAGCAGCAGGAGGTGTGCCCGGGTGTCCCCAGGTGTGTCCCCGGCTGTGTCCCGGCTGTGTCCCGGCTGTGTCCCCGGGTGTGTCTCCAGCTGTGTCCCCGGCTGTGTCCCCGCTGTGTCCCCGGCTGTGTCCCCGGGTGTGTCCCCCCAGGCGTGTCCCCGGCTGTGTCCCCGGCTGTGTCCCTGGCTGTGTCCCCCGGTGTGTGCCCAGCTCTGTCCCTGGGTGTCCCCCCAGGTGTGTCCCCAGGTGTGTCCCCGGCTGTGTCCCCCTAGCTCTGTCCCTGGCTCTGTCCCCGGCTGTGTCCCCTTAGCTGTGTCCCCCCAGCTCTGTCCCCGGCTCTGTCCCCAGCTGTGTCCCCCCGGCTGTGTCCCCAGCTCTGTCCCCGGCTCTGTCCCCGGCTCTGTCCCCAGCTCTGTCCCCAGCTCTGTCCCCGGCTGTGGTGGTTACCTGCGCTCCCGGTCCCCGCCGCGGTCCCGCCGCGCTGCCGCCGCTCCCGTGGGACAGGAGCTGAGGGCACCCAGTGCCAACAGGAACTGGGGGAGGTCCTCAAACCCCAGTGACACCGAAAACAGCTGGCTGAGGAAACCGTGCGGGGTTTGACTCCGAGGAATCATTCCCTTTTTTGCACTTTCGGATGTAATTCGTGCCGGGGCAGAAGTCAGTGTTTCTCTGTGTCTGTCACAGCAAGGCACGAGGATCACAACGGGCCCTTCCTGAGAACGCTCTGCTGCTTGCTCCTTTCCAGGTTATTGAGCTGATCTCAATGGGCCTCCTGCTTGACTACCTGGGCTTGGATTTTTGATTGTCCTTGTGTCGATTTTTTGCATGTAAGAAGTGATTTCCACTGATGGCTAAACAGTCTGGAGTGCAAATTCCTGCCTGGAACTGGTTCTAAAATGCTATTTTATATGCAATGATGGTACCTTTAAGTAAATAGCCACTTGGATGACAATCTAGACTGCAAATGCCTGCCTGAAAACTGATTGGAAAATGACATTTTTTACTTGGGGTAGTGCCTGTGAATGAACAGACACTCAGCAATATCTTAAGTAAACTTGCTACTTTAAAAATATCAGTGTTGTGAGAGCACTTGTGGTGCATTTGGTGCTGCTCAGTTCTTGGTGTTGATGCTGCAGCAGTGTATAAACACAGGTGAGGACTTAATTCAGCACTTCTGATTTTGGCTTCTTATTTTTTTTTTTTTTTTCCAGGGAAAAAGAGAGTTAGTTCTAATCTGAAATTGCTCTGTGATTTGATCTTCAAGTTTCTGGTAAGTCTAGCATAAATTTATTGTTTTTCTCTGTCTGTTCAGCTCGCCATTAAATTCTCTCCTGGATGATGCAAAATAAAACTTCATCTCATGGGTGGATGGAGTCCTCAGCTAGGACAGATTTCTCTTTTGGAAATAAAGAAATTTGGCTATAAAAGACCTGTAAATACTTGCTTTGTATACACTGAAGATTTCTTGCCTTGGTGGAAAGCAGGCAGCCTAATTGGGCTCCCAGTCCTTCTGTTATCTCAGGTACAGAGCTGGGGAAAAGTGAGGGACGCAAGACCTGGTTTGGTGGGGTTTTTTTCCTTTTTTTCCTCCTTCTTCTTTTTTTTTTTTTTTTAATTTTTCAAAGAAGCAAAGCCACTCTCCAAGCTAGTGAATGACAACTTGTACCCTAGAGATGGGTGAGCAGCAAAAATTAATCTACCCAAGAGTTTCCTGACACCCCCACTTGCATTTTAGTGAGTGCCTGCTGGTTTAAAGTGCTGCAGTGAATCCTGAGAGAAGGCAGAGAGCGAGCTGAAAAGCAGAAATGTATGGTCCAAGAAGACTTTGGTTGTAAACAGAATGCATGAGGAAGGAAGACCCCTTTTGCTCCTTGCTGATAAATCCAATTGAGTTGAGAGAATCCTGTCAGACAGTGAAGCACCAAGGCCCAGAACCTCAAAGGTGGAAGGATTTTTAACTGCTGGTTTCTCTCAATTTCTAGTTAACTTTCTCTTAATGTGCATTTTCTAAAAACTTTCAGAAGCATATTTGCAGTCTGGAAGGTGCTGTCTATGCTCCAGCCTAACTCCTATCTGATAAAGAATGGGTAAAATTATTGAATGTGTGTTGTTGGTGTAGGTCCAGATTCAATTTGCTGTTCACAAATACACATTTGTTTGGCTTAGATCTTGGTTTCCCTTTGCATAACACCTGCACAGCTCAGAATCAGCTCTGAATTTGGCTTCTGTTAGAATTCAAGAAAACCTTAAGGAATCCCCTTTCCTGTGAAGATTTGGGAGAGATGAGCTGATAGATTGTGCCTGGTTGTCCTGTGTTATTTTGGTACCTGTAGCCTTTTTTGGATAATATTAATTTAAATGTGTCTGGGGATCTGAAACCCTTCTGTTTGTGGAAAGGAATCCCTTATATGATCAAATAAAAGAAGACCTGGAGAGTCTGTACAAAAGTGTGCAACTTCCACAAAGGTCGAGAAAATCTAGGACTTCTTTTTCTGTGTCATGTCAAAAATCTTACCCAGGAAAATGAGGCACCCAAGAGAGGCTGCTCCTCTGAGGCACGTGCACAAGGTTTGATTCCTATTCTCATTTTTAATCAAATAATTTTCCTGTCAATCTTTAGTAACCTGTTTTTTATCTGAGTTTCTTTCTTGTAAATCTGGTATTTGAGCTGCAAATTAAATATATGTTAATGTTTCTGTTACTGGACTGTTCGTGGACCTTAAGGAAGCATATTTTTGAACTAGCTTAATTAATAATTCTTGAATAACACCTGTTGTTGAAATGACAGTGCATTCTTGAACTGAGGGTTGTTTGCAGTGGACGACAGATGTGATGGAGGTAAAACAATACTCTGAAGTCATTAAAATGAGCAGTGACAGTACAGACTTCCTTCTCACCAGACTGGTGATGCAGCTAATTGTTGTTTTAAGGGATGGATGTTTTTCTGTGACCATCCTGATGTGTCCAGCAAGAAATCCGCAGTTTTGGTAAATCTGCTGACCTTCTGCCCAGGAGAGAAACACGTGTGAAGGTCTGGCAGAGCCACACTCAGTCTGAAGTGAGTTTTAACAATCCTCCTCATTTCCCACTCTGGGCATGCAGATCATGTCTCGTGCCAGGTGCAGAATCCCTGCCTTTGCTCGTTTTTCATGATAATGTTAATTGTCACCACAGAAGCTGTAGAGACTCTTGAGAGCTGCTGAGAACCAGTTTGAAATGGGACAGACACAAAGCATGAAGCACTGAAATGTTCTGTTGCTGCTTGAGGGTTCTGACTCTGGCCTTTCTCCTGTAGTCACATAATGCTTTACTTTCCCTGAAGTATTCCCAAAATGGGCTAGAGTCCTTTAAAGAAGTGCTATTGTCCAGTCTTTCCATGCATAAATCCTTTTACTTCATGTACAAATATGTACAAAATATAACGAGGGATAAGATGTGCTTAAGTATAAACCTGTGCTTAAGTATAAAATGTGCCCAGTATAAACACAGCTGCTGAAATACTTTGAAGCTCACTTGTCATTCAATTATTAAATCAATTTTCGATGCTGTTTCGTAGCAAATAAAAATACCATAAACAGAAAATTTTGGCTTTCCCTTAGTTGTTGACAGCATGGATCCCAAGGATTTTAAGGTCACAAACTACTCTGCTGTAGCTCTTTACAGCCTCCGGTCCCTGGGAGCAGGTTTATGAGGGCTGAGTGAGGAGCAGGAGTATTCTAGTGTTTAGGGAATATACCCAAACCCACAGGCAGAGGCTGGGGCTTGGTACAGAATATTCTCACCTCACCATCACAGTGGCACAGAGATTCTGTGCTCTCTTGGTTTAGAGCACTCCATTTTTTAAGATCAGAAATCCCACAGTACCTGTGACTGGTAAGATTTATTCACTTTGCAGATGTTCTAGGAGTGAAACAAAAAATCAAATAACGGAAAATTTGCTCTTGGCCACATGTCTTGTGGTGACAGTTGCCAAATGCTGTTGAAACCAGAGCCGTTCTGAGGGGTTAACTTTGGGTTAAGAGCAGCCCTTCTGCTCTGAAGTGAGCTGATAAGATGGGTGGGATAACCCTGCATGCAGTTTGGAACTGCAGACATTTCCCCCTCTGAATTCCTTGTCCAAGATAAAAAGTTGAGAGGAAGATCCCTCCCATCTGGATTAATTATTGATAAAGACAGACGCTGAAAAAGTGCTGAACTGCCAGTGTTGCAGACAGGCAAAGAACTTACTCCTTTCCTTGTATCCAAAAGCTAATTTCAGGGGTGATCAGGTGTACTCCCCCTGGGAAGGGGCTCTCTGCCAGCCTCAGTGACAAATTTACCTGGCTGGACATACAGCTTTTTGTCTTGCTTCCTCTGAGCCAGTTTCCTTTTGCTTATCCCAAACTGAGGTGGCTCCAGTCGGACAGAGAGAGGTGCAGGAGTCTCACTGAGCCCCCCTCATCCCCAGCGCCTCCACACTCCGATCCTGTTTGATTTTGTGGAGTAGGAGGACAAGGGAATCCTTCTGAAAAGCATTTGCTCATTCCTGTGCCGAAATGGAATAGTTCGGGCATATTGGAAGTGACTGTGGTCACAAAAAAGATTTCTCCAGCCTCTCTGACCAGAAGCTTTGCTCCCCACGATAAATTGTGTGCACCTTTCATACTGGATCTGTTTTGGTGCTCCCCCTGGTGAGCTCAGCTCTACAGAGCTTGGCTGAAGCTGCCTCGGGGTGTTTCAGAGTTGGGCCAAGCTGAAAGAACATAAGGCACATATAAGAATAATCTATTGAAGAGCTTTCTTCACTTCCCCTTTGCTTCCACATAAATCCTTTATATCAGAGAGGCCTCCTAGCACAGAGCTCCAGCTGAGTCCCCCTCATTAAGGAAAAGTCCCTCTCCTTTGTGGAACCACTTGCAATAAATACGATTTTTTAAAAAGTACAATGTAGCTGTGTTTACAACAGATAAGATTTTTTTTTTTCTCCACGTTTTCCTTTAACAAAAGCTCGGGAGCAAAAGTATCTGTGTGGAACTCAAGCATCGTGCCCAGGTCACAGTAATGGATATTTACTGCACTAACAGTAATCCGCAGCTGAGAAACCCTGCTTAGCTGGCTGTGTGTGCTCATTCCTTTGTCCGGGGTATTCTCTGGGGTACCTGAATGCATTCGTATTTCCTCTGAAAATTAATGTTGTGGCAGATAAAGAAAGCATGCACATATACATAAATCTCTTGTTTTCTGTCTGGGAAAGAGGCTAAAAAAACAGGGTGTGTCTGGATAGATTTTGTTTAGTGTTCACTATTTTTCTCCCTTTTTAAAATGTCTCATTCGAATGCCAGTTCATTCTTCTCTATTTCCTGTCCTTATCCAGCAAGAATTGTAGACCAGGCCTAATTAACTTTAAGACCTTTTATGTCCATCCCTGTAGTTACAGTCCTTTTCCTGGAACATTTCCATTGTTATCATCTCCATGTGTTTTGAGATGATGCAAATGATATTATTACTGCTCTTGTGCATTTACAATGAGTTTTAGTTACAGCTTAGCTCTTGTCAGGAAAATTCCATCTTTAAATCAAAATAAAATTAGGGAAGCAAATTTCCACTTTAATGTGCTGATAAAGGGAAGCTGGAGAGCCTGAAAATTCAGGCCTCAGACACAGGGAAGCTTAAAAAGTTGAGGAAATCTGTTGTAAGTTGTGTGACTCTCTTCTGTGTAGATTTGTTTCTACGTGGGAGTGGTTGTGATTTAACAAAGATATTTTTTAAGCTGAGGTGGAACATATTTTTTCCTCTTCAGAGGCTGCGTAAGCAGAATATTCATTTCTGCCACAGCTCACGTTTTTAATCACGACCACTGAGAGCCCCTTCCTGGTGTGAATGGACCCTTTCTCTTCATCTGAAGAAGCTGCAGGTCAGCCCATATTTGGCAGGTGATTGCAGCTCACCACTTCACAGCAGGGAAATGACAAAATACGTTCCACAGAGAAATGTGTCCCTTTCTTCCTGTTTGGGAAATCATGCCCAAGTGCAACTCAGTAATTCGGTATCAGCAAATCCGGGGCCCAAAGCAAAGGTGTTGGTTAAATGGTGCTACAGAGGATGGAGCTCTGTGGTAGCTCTGGCCCTGCTGAGTTCACGTTTTTGTCTTTGTAAAATGAACCCTCTGCAAAAAGCGTTCCAGCTCTTGTGCTCTCTGCTTTCTGCCCTCACTTCTTAATTTGTGTGCTGGATAAGTGTCTGAGGTGGAGTGCACTGACCATCTGAATGATACTAAAATATGTAATAGTTGTTTATGCTTTAATGAGGGCCTAAACCCCTAAATTAACAGCACTGAGCAAACAGCCAATATACACTTATTTGTTGTAGCTTCGGGTTCCTAGAGGAGGTGTTGAAAACTCTGATACATTATTATTAATTTTGATTGCTTGGCCTGATCCTAACATAGAATCACAGAATTGTTAAAGTTGGAAAAGGCCTTCAAGATCATCAAGTCATGAGTGAATGGATTCTCTTGCAGATAGACCATATCTATCTGATATATAATGGTAATATGATAGGTAATGACAGCAAAAACCATGAAGATAATGCAAATCTCTTCTGAATTCAGCTCTAGGGCTGGAGGTAGAGGGAGGGAGTATCCCACAAATAGACTGGAGAAGCACCTAAGGCTCTGTGCCAGTGGGGATTCTGCTGATGGAGCTGAGCCCATCATGGGAACCATTCCCATCAATGGCAGGATTTCCTATCATTTGCAGGACAGCAACACCAGGCCCTTGCTCTGCTCAAGCCAAGTGCTGTAAGGCAGACTTCGTGCTCCTCGAGGATTCCCAGAGCACAAATTCACAGCAGATAGCATCGTCAGAGGAAGGGGAAGAGGAAGACTGGTGCTACCAGAGCATTGCTCAGAAATGTGGACAAAGGCAGGAGAAGGAATTCGAGTGTATCCTCCAGGCACGAAGTGGAAGTGGAATTTCCCTTCCCACTGTCATGCACCATGGCCCCGTGGGCTGCATTAAGCCACCTCGTGCCTGCTGAGCTCTGCCAGGTGCCAGGAGCAGCACTCCAGGTGCTGCTGGTGGGCCTGGGAGAGACAAGGGTGCAGACAAATGGGTGACTTCAGTGGGGACAAAGCCACATGTGTCACTGCTGGTTTGTGGCTTTTTAAGAGAATGTGTAATACAAACAGAGGCCTCTGTCACCTCAAGTTGTGGCAGAGGATGCTGGGGAAACTGGACAGGAACAGAAGGGTCTTGGTGACAAAAAAACTGACCTCTTTGGGTTTTGAAAATGAGGAATTTAAAACATTTCTGCGTTTTTGTCTACCTCTAACTACGATCGTGCTCTGTAACTCGTGGCACTTCAGGTAGCAGTGTTGGGGCAGAACACTCTTTCCTCTCTGCTGCTCTTTGGGAAGGTAGCTGTGCAATTCCCCTAATTTGTCCAGGTAACCATGCTTGCCTTTCTCTAAAACATCAGTCATTTTTCACTATAAGTTCTGGACTTCTGTGGATAATACTTGATAAAGCCTCCAAAGTAGCTGCTAATCTCTTGTAAGAGTTTTGCTCTCTGTCTCACACAAAAATACTTGTCTGGAGAAAAGTCTCCAGAGTGTCTGTTCACCTCTTGAGTCTTTCTGGTTTACTGGTTGTAAACCTTTACTGGGTATTCTCAGAGCACCAAAACTGAAGTGCAAGCAGTGCAATGGAGGGATAAGTTGCCCTTGTGCCCTTCTCCTGTCTTTGCCAGCCTTGGAAATCCCAGGTCTTGAGCTGCTCCAGGTCCTGTGAATGTCCTAATTAGCCTCTGTGGGGGCTGGGCCCCAAATCTCCCTGCCTGCCCAACAGATGTGTACAGTAGCAAATGTACAGATCAGACCCATGGCACAAACAACTTCCATTTCAGGAAGAGATGAGAGAACTAGTTTAACATATTCAGCCAAAGCTTGCATTCAAAATATAGCCAGTTCCATTCTTATTGGCCGGTCTGAAATTCAGATGCAGATGAGTGAAAATCAAATGCAAGGGGCTAATTTGTATTCCTGCACTGAAGAGCTGCAAACAGGTTCTTCACAATTTTTTATTAATTTTTCATATTCCAAGGCCAGCCTCACTGCAGAATTCAGAGGGCACAGTGGTTGAGTAATTCATTCTCTGCAGGTCTCTGGGGGCAGCTCAGGCTGAGCCCTGGGAATGGTTGGAGCCCCAGGAAAGGGGCTCTGTGCACAAGGAAGGGCACAGGGAGCTGTGGCACAGCCAGAGACGTGGCAGGAGCTGAGGGCTCGGGAGGGAGAGAGAGACTTTGGCACTCCTGGGCAGTGAGGGGATAAAAGCCCAGGCATTCCTTGGCTGGGACCCCTCCTGAGGGGCACCAGCTCGGGCTGTTCTGTGTTCCTGCACTGGGAATAAATGGCTTTATGGAATGAGACGTCTGGGATTCTGCCATGGGAAACTTGGGCTGGTACTGGGAAGGAATCCTGCTCTGATTGAGGGTGTGTGGGGAGCCAAGTGGGACCAGTTGAGTCCTGGAGCTGGGAAGCAGGGACAGTCTAGGGGTGGGAGTGGGACTGCCCGAGTCCCTCCTGGACAGCTGGACAGGGCAGTTTTCTGGACAGGCGTGCCTTATTTCTAATGCACATTTCTTCATTTCACGCAGGTTTATTCCCAGCATGGCCTGCTGGCACGGCTGGGTTTGCTGGGGCTCTGTGCTGGCCTCAGGACAGGCTCTGAGCAGGACCCCCGGCAGTTCCTCGCAGCAGAACTGGTGGCTCCTGGTCGTGGCTGTGACTTTGTTTTCTGTGTTTGCTGCACCTGCCTGGCCCTCGGAGGAGCAGGGCCCCGCAGGGAAGCCCACAGGTGGCTCAAAACCACTCTCATCGTGGATCAAACGAGGGTCCAGCTCTGGTCTGTTCTCCTCCAGCTCTTGCCAGGCCTGTGTGGGAGCTGTTCTGGTGGTTGTGAGCTGGGCACCTCTCTGTCCTAGCAAAGCTTCAATTTGCACACATAATCCCTGTCTGCAGTGCTCAGGGCTGGGAGGGAAACCACTCACACCAGGGCTAGATTTTGAGGGGTTTTCAGTTTGTAAACCCAAACGGATAACAAGGGAAACCCATTTCTTTTAAAAAAAAAAAAAAAAAAAAGACACCAAAGTAATTTCATGCCCAACAAATTTCTAGCAAAACCAGGGAACCTCTTATTTTCTTCTTGGCGCTGACATTGGAACCGCTGGAATAAATTCCTAGAACCTGAGCAAAACCTGGAATTACGATGAAAATAGAGTGAAGATTCCTTACAGAAAGCTCAGCTGCCAGAAATAATCAGATATTTTGATTCTGTGAACCTCTTCTCTTTTAGAAAATATGAAGTATTGTCTGGCCTGATTTAAGCCCATAGTTCTGTACACACATCCTCTGACAAGAAAAGAGAATTTTATGAAAGTTTTCCTGTTTTTAATTTGAAATACTAATTGAAGTAATTGATTTATGGATGGACAGTGAAGTCCTTTGTTCCGTAAGTGCTGTAAATCAGTTTCTAAACCATGCCCCGTGATTTTTACCTCTATCCTGTTTTCAGAGCAGTTTCCCTCAGCAGGGGCAGGATGTGAAGCTGAGCTGGCAGCAGAGCTGTTAGCTCTGCCCTGCCTCAGCTGCCTCTGTGCCCCACATCCAGCCCTCTGCGAGCTGCACCTTGCTCAAGGACATGCTCTTTCTCCAGGACACAATTTCAGTGTTAACATTTGTTTTAAAAATGTTTAAAGAACAGTTTTATGGTTTTCTGTTAAAGAGCAAAGCTTTGGGAAATGCTTCCTGTTGCATCGCAGTGCAGCTGTAGCAACCTGAAAAACCACCCCAGGTTTGTGGGCAAAACAGGAATGATTTTTTAATTGAGTTTATCCTTTGCTTTCAAATTAACTTGTTCTATTGCTAGTAAATTCACATTCTTCTCTCTAGTATACTGTACTCTTCTAAGGCGTTCCTATGCTAAATGAATCCTGTGTCCTTTTCTCCTGTGGGTCACCCTTTATTGAAGGATAAAAAGTACCTCCTGGAGAAACCTGAGATAAATTTCAAGTCAGCATTTCTGTGATTTGTTTCTGGTATATGGGTTGCTGCTACCAGGCACAAATTAACCTAAGATGAGAAGCTTTTGTAAATCATTGGAGCATCCTTGCTTTTGTCTAATGTGTTTTCCTGCATGAACATCTATAGTACTGTGTGCTTTTACAAATGCTGATCTAATGATTAATATTCACAGGAGGCAGGGACACATTGATTAACTATACCTTTGTTAAGTGCAGAAACAGCCAACTTGGAATGTTTTTGGGAGTTAAGAATGGAAGAGATTTTCTCACAGAAATTCATCTCCTTCTGTAACATTTTTTTCCTTGCATTTCTTTCCTTCCTTTATCTTTATTACAGCATGACAGCCAGCACGGTGAGGTGCTGTGCACACTGACAATAGTCCCACTATTGCAGCATAGGTTTCTTACAGAAAAACCTCTATCAGTTCATCTCTTATGCATAAACACTTTGTCTCTGCAAGCTGTACAGCCAGATTGTTAGTTCAGGGACCTGCTACACTGGCTCTAGGATAAGATAAAAGCCTTTTCAACCAACTTTTTGTGTCAAGCCACTGCTCATAAAATAACTCATCAGAAAAAAAAAAAAAAGTGTCTTTTTGAACCATTGAGATCAAGAAACCTATGAAATAAGAATTGCTGGTCTTTTAGAACAGGGTCTGTAAAACCTGCCACTCCAGTGTTAGGGTGCTAAAGTACCTGGGATGCTCTAAACTTGGGAATTAGGAGAAAAAATCACTGACCTGAGTTTGTATAAACTCCCCTCTTAGTTTTAAACAGACATGCCAGAGCCACATGGTGGCTGTCACCTCTTGGTACTGGGCACAGCAAAGCCACCCACCTTAAAGACAGACCCCAAATCCACCCCCACTTCAATAAAACATTTGCATCAAATCACAGCCCAGCACACCCCTGCTCACTGCAAACCGTCCTAGACCTGCACCTGTCCACGCCACGAGTGAAATTCCTTCCTAAATGCTTTACAGGTACAATTGGCAGCAAAATCTCCACTTCTTTTCCTCTATGAATAACATCAGCAACACCATCTAAATATTACAAAGCAAGGCTCCCCAAAACACATGAAATGTCTCTTTTTTATAAACAATCTGGGAATATTGGATTATAGCCCGACAAAGCCAGAGATTTTCCTCTTCCAGTGTCAATTGTAAACAGTTCTGCTGTTTGTACTTAACTTGCTGTGGGTTCCATCAGTGTAAGGCCCAAAGGATTTGGTGGATACGTATAAAATTCGTTTGCTGGTATTTCTAAAATTAATTAAGACATTAGCAAATAGTTTGGGTGAAGGTAAAAAACCCATTGGAATGAACTTCAAAGCTGAAGGACAGAAAACAAGATTTATCTCTTACCCGAGTCCAAGGTGGTGGAGCTTTGGTCTGGTACCAAATCAGGCAAACGAAACCCAAGAGTATCCCAAAATGTTAAGTAGAATACGAAAAACAAGGATCAAATAGAAAAATCCACTTCTCTTTTCGTTAAGCAATACTGGGAGTGTTCAGCTCTCCAGTCTCCAAGGTTTTCCAGCTGGGAGTCAGCCTTTTCCCATCCTGCATCCCGGCATCCTGTTATTGTTCCAAGTCTTAGTAATACAGTGAGAAAAGGGAGTGGAGGAAACAAGATAAACTTAGCCTCATTATTGCACTATCTACTTATTTGTTGCTGCCTCTAGTGAGGGACCTGAATAAAAGGAAACGGCCTCTGAGAGAAACCCCAGAGTGGGTCTGTTATTTAGTATTGTTTTAGAAGGGGTTTCAGGAGCTAGCAAATACCTGAGAGGTACTTTTGGTGTCTGACACTTGATCAGCACAGACTGTGTCTGCTTTGCACAAACAGGATTTTCAAGGCAGTGTGGAAGTGTCCTATATATAAGAATTTTTATACCTGGAAACCAAAGGTAGAGCCCTCCTGTTAATGAGACTGGCTTCCTGCTAAGCTCTGTTAGGGCTGGATGTAAAGATGAAATTCACAGTATTTTTCACAGGTGAAGTGAAGACCTGAGGAGCAGGGCAGTGTAGGTGGGCCTTTCAGAAGGAGAAAATGTTCTTAACCTCTTGATTATGGTGAGTTCTGAGTCTGGAGACCGCTCAGGGCAGGCAGAAGGGGAAGCTTCAGTGTTAAACTGAACACAAGGGTGTAGCTCTGGCATTGTGCTCTACAAATGAGAGAGGATTTTATTCACTAAATAATGCACAAGAAAACTGAGAAGTGAGGGATTTACTCAAAACACACTCTTTTGAACCACTTACAATAAATGTAGGCAAATGTTCAATGTATCTTAAGTATGACTTTAGTAATTTTAATTATTGAATTATATTTTTAATATTATTCCACCGTTAAATCCTCTCTTGCCCCTATTTGTCATCACAGTCCAGCACAGGCGGGTGGCATTGATTTCCTGCCTTGCCAGAAGGCTGATTGTTTCACATTTTCATGGTGTACAGCAGTGAAGATGAATGGCTTCTGAAGGAATTTGTTACNAAAAAAAAAAAAAGAGACATTTTTCAAAGTCTTGTGTAAGGAGCTCACAGAGTCCAGTTTCCTTGCAGGTGAATAAGCTGTTAAATAAGCTGTGTCACTGCTGGGAGAGGAGCAGGGAGATGTTGATAGTGGAAGCACTGTTATTTCCAGGCAAGTGCAGCTCTCTGGGCAGGATGCAGCTCCGGGGTTATCTGGTGCTCGCAGCAGACCAGGGCCCAGACAGGATTTACCCTTGCAAGGGGCTCCAGCTGCATTTCCAGCCCTTTGTGCCTTCGATGTCCCCGTGTGGGGCCTGGGAGTGAGGGTGACATTCAGCTGCTCCACGGAAAGGAGGAGGGGAGGGAATCATTCCCTCTGCTCAGAGGGAAAAGAGGAGACCCCAGGGCTCTCTCTGTGTGCCCTGAGACAACAGGCTGAGGCTGTCCAGGTCTGCTTCAATGCCTGCTAAATTACCTACCCATGATCTGACTTGCTCCATCTCCTCCAAAAAGTTCAAGGCGAGAAGTGAGAAAGTTTCTGAGAGCCTTTTCACGTGCTCTGCTTCAAAGCTCAATGGAAAACTGAAAACCATTTGTAAGTTTAAGAGGAAGATACTTCCGCTGAAATTTGAGAGACCTGATTTACCATCTGAAACCTTCCCATGATTCTTTATAGATTTCATACCTGCTAAACTGATTAAGTTTTCTTTCTGGCTATGAGGAAAGGTCCATTGAGATTTTATGGGAAGAAGAACCAATCCTTGCAGCCCCCTCCCACCAGCAGCAAAGCCCTGGATGGTTCAGAGTGCCCTCTGCCCTCTGGTTGATCCCAGATATTTGCCCTGCTGCTCCTCCTAGGCAGTGAATGTCACCACGTTTAAAGCTGCTGGCACAAAATTCTGGCAAGCAGGATTTCTTGTAGTTCATAGGCTTTCAGAATTTATCATTGGGACCAAATCACAAGACTTTGGAAAAATTCCTTGGTGGAATCACGCCTTTTGCAAGCCAGAGGGTAAGGTTTCAAAAATATTATTAATTCACACTAAGTTCTGCTAATGAGAAAAATCCTTTGCATGATGAGAGAACGTTGGCAGACTAAATTACCTTCTAGTTGCTTGATTTTGTGTATGAAATATTATTTAACAGTCCATCTTGTGGAAGTGAAAGGAACAGGTAAAAAATGAATAGAAACCTTAACACACACAGTCTGTGTGACCCATGGATGGAGATGGTGGCACGAGGAAAAGGAGTGATAATTATTTACTTGGCATTTCACAGGGCTTTCCTGCTGTTTCCTTCTCCAGATGACATCAGGCTGTTTTCATTGGTCAGTTCAGCTCTGCTGTAGGAGCTTTCTTCCCTGTTATATCCAGCTGCCCTTACCGGATCGTTTGCTTCTTTCCAGTGCTTTTCCCACAGATGTTCATCAGCTGCTGCTTTGGGACTCTGTGGCACCTGGGTCAGATAGGTCTGGTTCAGACCAGCATCTCTTTCTGTGAAACTTTGAGTTTAGTGTTATTTAAATGCTGGAGTCTGAGCAATCTGCCAGACTAGTAAAGTTTAAAAGAGTCTTCCCTCTCTTGAATGATGGCGTAGAACTCAACTTTGCTGTAAAGGTGCTTGTGCATAGCTTGAATTTGACATTCCTGGGAATCTGAAGTAATACCTGTCATCTTGCTACTGCTGAGAGGAATAATGTGTTATAATGGGCAGAAACACAGCCCTCATCCACCACGTTAAATCTGTTAAATCTGACTGCAGTCACTGTGCACAGACACCCGTGAGGGGGTTGGTGTCAGTGACTGCGTTGATAACTGCACGGGATAAATGTACGATTAAAGCACCTTTCTCCAGAATTAGATTTTATCTGTTGCTGAGAAGATTGGTCTGGTGATCTGGAGCTGCAGTTCTCTACTCGCTGTGTACCCAGCAAAGCAAGCTGACCCGTGGTTACAGCTGGTTTCAGGTTTTCACTGTAGAGCTTGTTCGCTGTCTCATCTGATCAGTACTCTGGGAAGTTCTCCCCAAGGAATTCATAGCTGTAGGAACAAGTTCATTGCTTTCCTAGCAATGGACCAGCACAAAGCCCAGCAAAGTGGTTAAAGTAGCCCATGCCTTTCACTAAGTGAGAGTTTTCCTTTTTTTCACAAGTAATTCGAGTTTTGGTGACATTCCATATGGTAAATAGACCCTCTTGATAAGCACAGTCATCAAAACCAAAGACAGCTATTGACACAGCTGCAACTAATAAGCTCTTAATTCTCATCCTGCTCTCTGACTCTCACTAGGCAAGGGCTTTACCCTTGGCAATACAGCTCAAGAATGCTTTTGTAAAAGTTTGTAAAAGTTAGGCTTAGTAGTCTGTCTTGCTAAACCCAGCACGTTACAGGCACTGTGCAGGTGAAGGTCTGCCAAGGCTGGCAGTTCAGTCACAGCAGTGATATTGTGCCAGTATTTTTCTGACCAGTTAGGAAATATGGTAGGGGAGAGCACAGGCTTTCCTTCGGTTATAAAAACAAACCCCAAATGCTAATTTTGAGCAGCTCAGCTAATCCCCGTAAAGTCCCTCCCCATCTGAAATGTGCAATTGTATCTGACGGTTGTCTGCAGCCTCTCTGGAAGGAGCATTACTTGAAGGTTAAAAAATAACAATTCCTGCTCCATGTGAAAGGCATAATCTCTGCAGCACGTTGTGTTGTTATTTCTGGGCCTTTAATCAGGGCAGTGCAGTGCTCTTAGTCATTTCCACTGGTTTCCTTTCTGTCACAGCTTGAGGTGCGCATCCTGGAGCGACTCTGACTCAGCTTCCTCTTGTCAGATTTCTTAAACAAAGGAATGTAGCTCTGATTTGTTTTTAATTTAAGGTGTATTTAAAAAAAAAAAAAACCCAAAACCAAAAAAACTGCTGAGGAATTTGAGTTAAAGCCAGTGGAATTGGGTGTTTGCTGGGGAAGTGTGAAAGCATTTGCTGAGATGTTTTCCAGGGTGCTGTTCTGGCTGTACCGCGCTCATTTCACTACATCAGATCTCTCCTGGAAGGGTCAGTCCTGTGCTTCTTCATGAGACCTCTGGCTTCATAAAGACTAATGACTACAGGCTTTTCTCCCCAAATGTTCAGCAGGGAATGGTCCCAAATGATCTTGTTGTCTTGTTTGGAAATGACAGGAAACAATAGATGGTATGAAATGCACCCATATTGTACTAAAGCTCTGTAACAGCCTGAGCAGAAGCCATAAAGTGGAACTGCATCACCACAGAACTGAAGGAAGGAATCATGAATCCCTTTGATGTGCTCACTGAGGACTCAATCCACAGGGATTTGGAACAACAAGCCTGCAGGCTAACTCTGGCACAATAACCTTTACATGTGATTTCAGTTGGCAGAGCAGGTCTAGTGTAGAGGTGTGACGCTGGTTAAAAGTTTTCCACAAATGTTTTTTTCATTTTAGTGGACTTTTTCTCACCCAAAGAACATATCTGTTTTAATTGGAATGCCCCTTAAAGCAGAAACCCAAAACAAGACAATCTGTTCTTAAACAAAAGGGCTGAAAGTGGTAATTTTCATTCAGTAACTCTGTTGGTTGTTGAATCAGCTGAGTTTTCACCTCTGACTGGTGGTGGAAGTGGAAGGCCCATGTTTTGGTGTAGTAGGGGTTCTCTCTGCTATGCTAGAACTGAAATCAGAGGGATAACATCCATCTTAATTTTTGGTAAAGTCTGCAGTCCAAACATTCTTTATGTCAACGGCATTAATTTAAAAATAACCCCAGAAGCAGAGCGAGCAGTGGATGATACGGAGGTCCTGGAACAGCAGCAGCTGCCAAGGTTTCCCTCTGGGAGCCTCACCTGGGGCTACTCCAAACCCTGTGCTCATGTCCTGGCTGTGAGGGATCAGACAGAACCAGGGGTTTCATGGCCTCTTCCCTTTTCTCCCTGCACTGTTTACACAACTGTTTGCCCATCCTGTCCTGGCTTTCCTATGGCATTCTGCCCATTAATGGGTCAGCCTGCCAGCTCCTGACCAGTGCTGGGGTGACCAGGGGCAGAGGGTCTCGGTCCCTGCATTCAGCAGCACTGACTCTTTGTTCTGCAGTTAAATGTCTGCTAGGAAGCTCTAAGCCAGAAGATTTTTAACTTGTTGAAATAATGTTGATTTGTCTTTCACAAAAGACTGAAACCTAATTTTTATGTCTCTCACTGTTCTATGAGAACTTCAGGGGACATAAAAAGTCAGATTATTGCTTGAACTGCAACCTATATACCAAATAACTATTCCAGACACAGGAGAGCTGTCATTGCAAAAGCAGTAGCACACAAATAGCTCTGCTGTTCTGGGATTCATGTGGCTACTCAAGTGCAGGAGTTTTATCTTGAGAGGAAGGTTTTATAGCACTGGTGACAAGAGCAGGGTGCAACAAAGGCAGGTCACACACTTGCTTGGGGTTGCTTTCAGGGCTGTTGTTCACCCCGGTGTCCCTCCCACTGTGCTGTGTCCACGTGTGAAAGGCCAGAGAAGGGACGTGGCTCACTGGGGCTTTGTTCCAGAGAGTGCCAATAAACCAGTTCCTGAAGGGAAACGGTGTTTACAGGATGTCAGATGACCCATATCTCAAATGCTTTCCTTGATGCCCCTTGAAGTCTCTAGATTTGCCTTTCATGTCCTCACACTGGGCTGCCTGAGCCCCAGTGATTCAATCCCCGTGTGTGCATTCCAAGTGAAGTCACGCCGCTGACGTTGGTGTGTCCTGGTCACAGCTCACCCTCCTTCCCCCGCTCTGGCCACGTGGGGTTGGAACTCTCTGGCTGTGTTGTGGAACACACAAACACACAAAAACACACACACAGACACAGGCGCAGAGTCCCAGAGTCAATCACAGAGTCACAGAGTCACAGAATCCCAGAATCACCCAGGCTGGAAAAGACCTTTGAGGTTATTGAGTCCAACCTGTGACCCAACACCACCTTGTCACCCAGACCCACTGAGTGCCACATCCAGGCTTTCCTTAAACAGCTCTGGGGACAGCAACTCCAGCACCTCCCTGGGCAGCCCCTTCCAATGCCCAGTCACCCTTTCTGTGAGGAAATTCATCCTGATGTCCAGCCTAAACCTCTCCTGGCACAGCTGAGGCTGTGTCCTCTTGTCCTGTTCATTGTTCCCTGGGGGAACAGCCCGACCCCCACCTGGCTGCACCCTCCTGTCAGGGAGCTGTAGAGAGTGGTGAGGTCTCCCCTGAGCCCCCTCTTCTCCAGGATAAAGAGCCCCAGCTCCGTCAGCTGCTCCTCACAGGACTTGTGCTCCAGACCCTTCAGCAGCCTTGTTGCTCTTCTCTGGATGTGTTGGAGCATCCCAACATCCATCCTAAATTGTGGATGGAACACACAGAACTGGACACAGCACTCG
>WEKY01013310.1:75898-94941 GCA_013390045.1 Picathartes gymnocephalus | reverse complement strand
GCGCTGCCGGGCGGAGGCGGCTCGGGTCCCCGGCTGGGGCCGCAGCGCTGTCGCGGGGCAGGTCCCCGACTGCCCCCGGCCTCCCGAGCCGCGCCGTGTGCCGGGGGAGCCGCCGGGGCTGCAGCACCTGCGCTGTCCCCGGGGCTGCAGGGCAGCGAGGGGCTGGGGCTGGGCTCTGCTGCTGCCAGTGCTGGGAGGGGCGCGGGTTTTCTTATGCCAAGTGAATATGTTAAATGTTGTTGAAATTGAAATTGTTGATATTTCTTGTTCCTTAACAGTAGAAGTTTTTGTCAGAGGGATTGTGTTTTTCAAGGTCTGTCGATAAGTTTTCTTAAAAGTAAATAAGGAAATTTTTTTCATTTCTAGTGGGCAGTCACTTGTCACTAAGACCAGAAAATTATTCTCTAAAAGCAGCACAAGAGATCTTTATAATGGGCGTATGATTGTGTTGAGCCAGTCTTTGCAGTTTGTGGGTAACTTTTTTCTTTTTTTGGGGGGCAGAGTGGTGTTGAGGTTTTTTGTCGGTGTGTTTTTGTTTTTTAAATTTTATTTTTATTGTAGATTTTGTTCAGTTTTTTTCTGTCGTTGATCCTTGACACACAAAAAGTCCCACAGGGGCTCAGAAGTCTGGTATCCAGTTACTCTTATTTAATATGATGGATATAAGGGTGGTCTCTGGCAGCAAACTCCTTAGGCAAAAGGGGTTGAAAAGCTGTGCAGAGAGAGAAATAAACCTTTGACTTACAAATTACTCATGTGATGATGTTGAAATATTGGCAAAACTGGAGAAAGAGTCTTGTGCTTTAGCAACTGACTTAAGTGCTCTCATGCAGTTTTATTTTTCCATGGCAGGTAAACCCAGTTTTTTAGCCGAGAATCTAAGTAAAGCATATTTAGTGATGTCATTTCTTCACGAACCTGGGTTATATAGGATGATTTAAAATACTACATGAGTGTCCACCACTGATGCTAGTACAGGATTTTAGGGATAAATAGGAAGAGTGAATTCCCCATTGGAAAATGGACTTTTTTTTTGCCTGTAGGGGAAATATAATACTAAACTGCTGCGTAATTAAAAAAAAAAAAAAATCAACTTTTATAGTCTAGACACTGCTTTTATTGTGTAAACATTTAGTGCTTAGAATTTGCTAGATATAGGGAAAAATAAAATCATGTACGTTGGAAAAGACCTGTAAAATTATTGAGTCCAACCCAGCACTATCAAGCCCACCACTAAACCATGTCCTTTAGTGTCAGGTCTACGTATATGTCTTTTAAATCCCCCCTGGGATGGTGATTCCACCACTTCCTGGGCAGCCTGTTCCAGTGTTTGACAACTCTTTGAGTGAAGAAGTTTTTCCTAATCTCCAACCACTACTGGCACAACTTGAGGCCATTTCCCCTTGTCCTATCACTTGTTATTTGAGATAAGAGACTACTAGCTCCCACCTCACTACCTCTTCCTTTCAGGTAGTTGTAAAAGTGTAGGATTTGCAGCTTTTCTTAAGCACTAAAAGCACAGAACTGAGAATATGCAAGTTATAGTCACTTCTTTGTGTTATTCAGAGCTTTTTGGGTAGCAGTGAAACTGCCAAGAGTATTATTAATACTGTGCTCTAGTTTGGGAACATTTTGAGGAACAGAGCAGAGCTGGCACTTCAGAAAGCTACATTTGGTCTAATCTGTACAGATGCTTTGTGTATGAAAATGCTGCCAGAGAGTAAATTAGTTTGTGGTATGTATTTGTCTTTATCCACAAAAGACCAGAGCATCTAGAGGCTCATGGTTTTCTTCAGAAAGTCCCTCAGGACTAGTTTGTAACTTTACCTGACTTTACATGTGAGGTCTCTTGGTTCATTTTATGACAGCTCTGTTTCATTTCTTTTGAACCTCACTAATTCAGCACAAAAAAAAAAAAAAAGAAAAAAAGCAATGAATAGAAGTCCTGCTCTGGGGAAAATTAGAAATCTCATTTATATTAAAAATATATATGTTCAGGCTTTGTTAACAGCCTGTATAGCTTGGTCATGGAGCAAGTTGGGGTGATAGGGGCTAGAAAATCCCTGCAGCATCTTTTGGTTTTTGTGACCTCTTTGAGCACCCAGGATACAAAGCCTGGGGCCTCCCCGATCAAGTACTGCTAGTGACCACAAAGTTTCCAGCCTATCTGGCTGCCCTAATGCTGGGGGTGTGGGTCGACTAGGGCTGGGTGAACTGGCGTAGAGTGCTGGTGAAAGTCACTGTGCCCATCTTGGGGAATGGAGGGGGCACAGTACTGCTCTGCCACTGTCACTCACAGGGTTTGGGTGTGAATTTGGAAAGGAACAGGCACTCTGTTTGCCTTCTCTGATGCTGCATCTGCTGTCCTGTCCTGCCTTTTGAATTTTCAGCATGTGGTCTGACTTCTTTGCCAAGTCAGACACGTCATTTTACTTGGTTTTCTTCACATTAGAGCTGACGTAAATACTCTAACCCATGAGAAATATGTGCCACAAAGCTTCTACGTCCCTGTGGTGAGGGTAAGAAAGATAGTGATCATAACCAGAAACTGTACCTGGGTAAATGCATTGCTCCGTGGCCTCAGGGGACCGAGTCTGCTGCTTGTCCTTGAGATAAGGTTTAGTTTGCTGCTTTTCTTTATTTTTTTTTTAAAGTGTCCTTCTGCGTAGTTGTTCTCTTTTGCCCAAAATAGATGGTGCAGTGGATTATGAAAAAGGGAAATGAGAGCTCTCTAAAGAGGGCATGCTGTAGTCAGTTCTGCTAAAGGAAAAGGAGGTCCTACTCTTTGCTTAAGCTAGCATGAGACAGAGAGAATAAAACTCGGGACCTAACCATGGAAAAACTATTTTTCACTACTACTTGGAAATCTGGATGATACAGTAGCTTGATTCCTTCTTGAGTTGTCATCTTTTTCTGCAGAAAAATCCCCTGTTATCTCAGTCTTGTGATTACTAGCTCTTCTTTCCGTGAAGCAAATGATCTATATGAGTACAAACCAGTCCTTCTGCTTGAGCTGGTATGCAATGGCTTTATTTGTTTTGCTTTTTTTAATAGACTGCCATAGAACACTGCGAAATTATCATCAGTGGTAAATACGGGTTCAGAAAAACATGATGACTTCAGGGATTCTGTTGAGACGTTTTTAAATGGTTTTGAGTGATGTAATCAGGTTAAATACAAGGTAAGTGCTGTAGACATTTGTGTGTTGGAAACTATTTGTGTCACTATTTTAATGACTGACCGTGCATATGTTTTTAACTTGAATATGTAACTCTCTGACTTTTTGGGAAGTTGAACCCAGCTTGCTGTAAATCCGTTCCAGCAAAAAAGTTGCAATAGTAACCTAAAAAGTTATTGTTAGGATTAGTGGGGACAGAACGAACTGCTGGCAACCACTTGAAAAGCTCATTGTTTTTATGGTAGCTCAGCTTCTGACTTTCTTCTGAGAGTCAGGATGAAAATTTCAGTTCAAGCCTAGTTCTGACCAGTTATTTGCAAAAAAAAAAAAAAAGGATTTTGTGTCTCAGGTGGTAACAGTTGTGCTTTGTACAATGATACTAACAGATGCCTTTTACTAGTGGAATGACCTTGCTTTGTGACCTTTCCTTCTTTCTGGGTACATCACATAAATTGTCAATACAAACTTAAACATAAACTAATTGAGAATGTTAATATCTCTCTTTGTTATTCTTTTTCAAACAATGAATTCCTTTTTTTGTGTTGAGGGTGCTCTTTCATTTTTGCATATCTATCACAGTGGTGTATTCTTACTGTACCTGTTCTTCTTAGGAAAAGCTTTATCATAATAAATTCCAAGAATGAATGACAGGGGAGGTTAACTAATAACTTCTAAATAAATTTCACTAGCAAATATTTCTCCATTTTGTCTTCACCCAGTGTCCTAATTATGATTTTCTTCATAATATAAGTTATTAATTTTTAATCTAACTGTATAACGATGAGCTGCTGATCACTCTGATAACTCCTTTTCATTCTTACTTTGCTAAAACAAGTTTAGGTGAAAAGTGTTTTCAAGTTTGTTTCTTTTTTTCCAGGAGTGGTTTTGCAAAGTGGACAGTAATGGAGTATATGAGCACAGGTAGTGATAGCAAAGAGGAGATTGACTTGTTGCTAGCTGATCTAAATATGTCTGAGGTGATAGCCATCATGGAAAACCATTATCCAGGTGAAGACATTGCAGTCTATGAAGACAGCTTAATTACAATGTGTGAAGAGGCAAATCAAAATGATGAACGTGCAGAATCATTACTATTTTGTGAAAGGGAGGTCTCTTTTATGTCCTCCGTCAAATATGGGACTGTGGAAGACCTGCTTGCTTTTGCAAATCAGGTGTCTAACACTGCAAAACAATTTAAAGGATGCAGACAACAGGAATCTGGAATCCTCTTGAATATGGTATGTCTATTTTCCTTTTACTTGGCATTTTGTAGACATAGGAATTATAAGTTTTAAATAAAGGTCAGTTTCAGAAGTAAGAGGCTGTGGTTTCTTGTGCAACTGTAGGGCTGGAAGGCATCTCTGAGTCTATCAAGTGTAGCCCCTGCAGTCTCAGGCAGCTATGGGGAAAGGTCTAGTGTTCAGAAGGACCCACTCTGTTATCTCCTGGTATCCCTGGAGTTTAGAAAACATTTCCCATTATTGAATACAAACTTGAGACAAGCAGTCAAAAAGCAACATCTACAACTCATTTTGTCCTTTCAGTACTTAAATAGGGCTTATAAAATCCACAACTTGTATATAAAAGAGGGAGAGTGACTTTTTAGAAGGGCGTGTAGTGATAGGACAAGAAGGAACGATTTTAAACTAAAGGAGTAGAGATTTCTTTACTCTGAGGGTGGTAAGGCACTGGAACAGACTGTACAGAGAAACTGTGGATGGCCTATCGCTAGAAGTGTTCAAGGCCAGATTGGATGGGGCCCTGACCTAGTTGGTGACATCCCTTTCCTTCATAGTAGGGGAAGTGCAACTAGATGATCTTTAAGATCGCTTTCAACCAAAGTCTATTTATAATTCTATGAATAATGATGATTTATAGGTCTGGGAGACAGTAAGAGTCTTCCAGTGCCTTGTGTTCATGCAGTAAAATGTTCATTATACAAAGTCCCAAAAATAAAGATCTAGGATCTAATGATATAGTTCCTAAATTTGCTCTGCACAAAATGTCAATAGGAGTAATGTAAGGAGAAAAAGCACATGTCAAGTGTGATTTTAAGAGTTATAATATTATGTATTGTCTCGCACTGCAAAATTCAAGTTTATAGATGTGTTGTTTGGAGATGTTAATTTTTTTCCCTAAAATTGTTTGTATTCTACAAGCATATCTAGATATTAGTGTCATTAAACTTTTGTTTAAGATCAGTTGCTCTGGAACCAATCGATGTTGCAATGACATTCTATTCATGTGTGTTGGTCCTGCTGCTGTATTTTCTTAAGATGCTCTACATCTATCATCTTAAATATCTTGCACATAATATATTTTATATATGAACACTGGTTGCTTGAGGCTTAGCGGTTACTCAGGGGTGAAATACCACAGGGTATTGCTTTATTCTGATTTGGAGGGAGCATTGCAGTATTGCAAAACAATCACTTTTCAACTCTGGAACGTTGAAATGACACTTAGTAATATTAAATGTTTCCCATACTTAGGGTAGACACTGGTCTACATACTCGTGGTTGTTTTGCTTGCATACTGTTTCTACAGATGCATGCAATTGGTATGAACCAAGTACTATTAGGTGCACGTGATCCCATTATGCAACTGAGAGTTGGAGGCAGCGCATGCATTTCAGCAGGGGCATTGCTCTGTAAATACCTACAGCATTTTGGTTAGAGTCAGGAGTGTTTCTGATTGCCTGGTGACCCTCGCTGACTGCACCATGGTTTGCATCACAAAGCGTCTTGAAGTGCACAAGCTAGATTTCTTCTAGTTAAAACTGAGCTGAAAGATGCATTGCAGCCAGAAACAAACATTCACAGGGTCAGGCTAGGAACTAGTCCTAAAAGCCTCCTGAAAACATGAACAGTGTGCTCTGCAACATGAAGAAATTGCTCTGCAAATCAACTCTGCTCAGCTTCTCTTCCTTTCCAGGATAAGGTGTAACCCATGTGGATTAATCTCAACCCTCTGAAATGCAGATGTAGGCAAGCAAGATGTACAGATTGTTAAACATGTACAGATTGCCTTACCCTGGCTCTAATCAGTAGAGGGAAAGCTTGTTCTCTCTATCCTAAGCAGAATACTTTTTATTAAAGGATAGCCCATGCCCCCTTGGCCAAAGGTTAAGAACGTATCCTCCCCAGATTTAGGAACTTAGAAGAATTAATTTATGTCATGTAGGTACAAATCACAAATGACAATTTTAGCAGTCAAGAAGGTACTTTCCTAATTGAAAAATATGAAGGTAAATTAAGAATGAAAGATTATATGTTAAGTCTTAAATAGAAATCTAAACCAGATATTCTTCCTGATACGCTGTTATCTTTAAAAGGATGGCTGAAGAGCTGAGTATTTGAGGCCCTGTGACAGATGTGAAATGATAAATATCCTTGATGTGGTTTTACATCTCTTCAAGAGTCTTGATAAAGTAGCAGTAAGGAGATTAATGATATTCCAGATACTGGCTGAAACACTTTAGAAGCATATTCTTGGGAAATATTATTAGTTTTATAGCTGAGAGACTGAAGAAGCAACATCAGAGATCAAGCAGTACTCACATGGCTGTAGTTAGGTGTTTGGTCTCTCTCTGTCACGTGCAGAGGGAGGAGCTGTTCGGGAGAAAGATTTAGAGCAAGATACTTACTAAGGTGTCATGAATCCCCTCCTTGCCTAGCTGGTGATACAGAAGAACCAAAGCTCCCAACATTACCCATCTAGAGCAGACAACGTTACTCCCACTCTTCTTTTTTCTACTATGGTACAAAACTTGAGGAAAGTGGCTGGTAAAATCAAGGCAGATGTCTTTGACCTTTTACTGAGAAGCAGAAACTCCAATACAAGATGGAAAATTGAACCCCTAGCAGCACATGTGATATTAGGAAATGCTGAAACTCTTGCTCACATTGTATAAGATAACCTGTGAGTAACAGGTATGTGGCATAACAAGTTAACAGATTACAGGAAGGACAAACATGTGCAGGTAAATCTAATAACAAGAGGTGGGTAATTTCATTAACCCAGCTGCTGTTGTTGTTGTTTCAAGACAATTAATTGCAACTTACACTTTGTAAGTTAGTCACTGGAGAGAAACGTGGATGCCTGGGCTGTGAATGAATGCCACACCTCACATGATGTTCCCGTTTGATGTTACTAAATAAAGACTGCTAAGCAGATCATGTGCATCATACACAAAAGTGATACATTTTTTTTTTCCACTATATGTATAAAATTAATTAGATTTGAAGTAGTTTTAACTTCACTGTGGTTTTTTTATTATTTATTTAACTCCACAGATCACACCCAAGAATGGGCGCTATCAAATTGACTCGGATGTGCTCCTGTTTCCGTGGAAGTTGACTTATAGGAATATTGGTTCTGATTTTATTCCTCGGGGAGCTTTTGGGAAAGTGTACTTAGCCCAAGACAGAGAAACCAAGAAACGAATGGCATGCAAACTGGTATGTTAGTTCAGTAGTTTTATCTCTGGGCAAATATTGTATGACATGCTACTTACAGTATATTTTCAAATATGTCTGCATCAAATTCCACTGTTGGCTGATGATCATCGTGATTTTGTTGGCCTAAACAAAGTGGGGAAAATGCACACTTCTGTTATCTTGTTTAAATTTTTTGGCTCTGAAGCTGCAAATGTTTCAGCATTTTGAAAGTATCTGGAAGTGTGTCTAACTGGCACAGGGGCAGTGCTGCACAGTGGATTTTCTACTTGTTCTACTGTACTCACAGTGGTAAAATATCAGTGTAAGATCCCATCTCTACTAGAGGTGGTAGCAAAACCCTGCTTCTGCAGATGGGTTTTGGCTCTTGTCCTTTAACTGAGGTGCTCAGACTTCAGTTTTCTTTACTCCAGTGCCATTAAAGTCGCTGAGAACTCAGTATATGTAACTCTTACTGTGTTTTGGGCACTGATGGAGTTAAGGTTGTGAGATGCCTGAAGGGAACTGCTGAGCACTGCCCTACTTTTATGCAAGCCAACATTTTCTTTCAGGTATGCCTTTTAACATACTATTCTGAATTGAGCCATAAATATCCAGGGCCAGTAAAAGCTCACCTGGGACATTGCTCTGTATCCCCCAGCTCATGAATATGTACCTGTATTAATTCTGTGTGTGAAAGAACTGGAAAGGCAGCTGTATGTCCTTCCACTGCAGCCTGTGTGTCCACATGGGGACAGATTTAGTTAGCTGCTCCTGTATAACCCACTGCAGAATTAAAGTATCCTAATGTTTCTGAAAATATAAACAGTATTTCTCAATGAAATAAACGAGCCTCTTATTTGGTTCACAGGCATGAGTCCAAGGGAAGAAAACTACAAAGAGCAGTAGTAGTTTTTCTGTGTGTAAGCAAATACTGCTTTTATTGTCTCAGCAATCTGCCATCAGTACTTTTTAAAGAAATATCGTGCTGCTGGCGCTCCCTTCAAAGCAGGTTTCATTTCTTGTAAGCCATAAACCAGTGCTGATAAGGACTGAATTTAGGTCAGTAATAGGCCTGAGCACTGCAAGCACTGGTCCACCTGTCAGGTGGGTAGTTCTGGTAGTGCAGATGAGTGCACAAAGCTAATGGAAAAAGCAGTGGGAATTTTATCTCCTTCACCAGGAAGTTTGCATAAAGCTTTTGCGTAATCACTGGATTTTGACGGGAATAACTCTTGCTACATTGCTTTTTCTGGAAGATTGCACTTTTTATTTGGGCATGATTCCAAAATATCTCTCAGCTTTTAACAGGATGTCTCTCAGCTGCAAAGGAAGAAAAGTCGCAGGAGCAAAGTAAAGTTCAATATTTTAACAAATGGATACAAGTGCTTTACTTCCTTCTTTTATGTTAATCTATAGGATAATTAGTATCCATATGGAAAACTTGTTTTTTTTATGGATAACTGTGGTTTTGTTTCAATGTCCTAGGTCCCAGTGGAACAGTTCAAACCATCAGATGTTGAAATACAGGCGTGTTTCCGTCATGAAAACATTGCTGAATTATATGGCGCTATTTTGTGGGATGAGACGATCCATCTCTTCATGGAAGCTGGAGAGGGAGGATCTGTCATGGAAAAGCTGGAGAGTTGTGGTCCTATGAGAGAGTTTGAAATAATTTGGGTGACAAAGCATATTCTGAAAGGACTTGACTTTCTCCACTCGAAGAGGATTATCCACCATGACATCAAACGTACGTCTGTGTGATTCCTTGGGGTACTTTCTGGTCTTGGCTGGGCTGGGGCCCTGGTGGAGTGCCTGGGACTGAGCTGGGACACATAGCCTTACATCTCTGAGTGGGAGGGATGGATAATGCTTAACAAAATGGCAAGGTCAGGTTCTGGAGGTAATAGTTACTTGGACTATTTATTAATTCACTCCAGCAGAGAGGATAATTAAAATGTCATAGATCTTATGCCATTCACGAGCAATTCAATTTAAATAAAAACCTAGAGTGAAGTTATCAGTCTGTGTTCAGCCAGAAGTTTCCTGCTTTCAATATAAATTCATCCTGAATGTTTCCATGCTCTCCTTCAACTCTCATCTTCTTTTAGGCTTTACATTTCTACTCAGCTGTTCCTCAGTTTGAGACATTTTGAAAGTAAATATATAATTTGTGCTGTTCTTTTTCTTTCAACAAGTACAGCAAATTTTAA
Source organism: Picathartes gymnocephalus (assembly GCA_013390045.1). NCBI lineage: Eukaryota > Metazoa > Chordata > Aves > Passeriformes > Picathartidae > Picathartes > Picathartes gymnocephalus. The sequence goes on along the minus strand of WEKY01013310.1, from coordinate 85,114 downwards.
TATATATTTGCTTTTAAAAAACTCTGGATACTAACATGTATAAATAATCAAACATCTTGATGTTAAGTCTAAATTAAATACAGTAGTTTTAAATTGCTTTAAAATTCAATTTTAATGTGTTGCATTTAAATTAGTATTAAATGCTGTTTTTCCCAGTACCACCTCAGCCTGCAGATAGATGCATCTCTGAATTTATTTAGCTAAACTTGTATTTTAAACTTGTTTAAAATACAAATATTTAGACTGAAGCATTACAATAGTTCACAGAAGATGATTATTAGGAATTGCTAATTTTTTGTCTCAGTTTTGCTGGGTTTTTTTAATTTAGTATGGGTCAGTACTTTAGATGTAAGCCTTTGAGATTCTGACAACTGAAAAACTGCTTATTTTTTCTCTTAATTTTTCTTTCTCACTTGTAGTAAGAGTTTTTCCTATGGGTTTATTTTAATGGGCAGTAACAAAGACATTAATTAAAGATCTAAAAAACAAACCAGCCCAAAGCCTACTATATCCAGGTAGTGAATAGGAGAACCAGCCCATTGTGAATGTGGTGAATGTGCGTTTCCCTTTTTCCAGCCTTTTCCTGTGTTGCTGGATGCAGGGCAGGTGATGAGGCAGGGGTTGCCCAGGGCAGATGTGGTTGCGCAGAGGTGGCCAGGATAAGCCTTGACCACACTCTTGCCTGTTTGGTGGCAGGGGTGAGCTGGGTAGTCCAGGCCTGAAATGGAGCCATGCCCTCTGCCTGGCAAGGCAGCCTCATGCAGGGAGCAGTGTGGTTTTCCCTCCCCAGGTGGAATCAATAGAAAAGGCTGTTTCCCAACACCTCTGATTTCTTCCTTGCTCTGTCTGCTGCTTTTGAGCTGCAGTTGAGTCTGTTCTGCTGATACAGAAGAAGATGAGGATTTTCTTGAGAAGAAAAAATGCCCTGAGCAAGGAAGGGGAGAAAGACAGTCTGGTTCTTGGGAGGTGTTCAGTGCTGCTACTCATTTTAACCCTTGGTTGGGGAGCAGTTAAACCATGAGGCTGTTTGGTGTGGGGAGCTTCTGTCCAAAATCAGCTGCAGCTGGGGCTGGATACAGTCCCAGGCAGGCAGCAGAACCTGCTGCACTCTGGCAGTGTTGCCCTTTGCACCATCTATTATGGGGTGTTTAAAATCCATATCTTCAAAGTTATCCCTAAAATTACAGATTTACATAGCCTATAGCACTGGTAAGGAGGCAGCTGTGTGAAGCATTGCTTCAGGAATCAGTACTGCTGAAATCAAGTCTGTCCTCCCACTGGGTGGTCAAGGTAGGCACTGTCAAGATGGAAAATGGCCCACAGTTTCCTGTAAGAGAAAATGTGTTTCTGTTGTGCAACTTGGAGACTTCATTTTACCACATCTTCTGAAACAGCAAACAAGAATTCCTCAAGGCTCACACCGAGCACATTCATAAATATTTGATCAAAAATACAGCTGCGAACAAAGCCACTGAGTACGAAGTTGTGCCTTAGGCAGAGCTTTGTGAAGGAAAGTAAATTATGCTCCTAGATACTGCTGCAGTTCAGAAGGCGTTTGAAATGCTCAGTGTTCTATTACTTCTGCAGCCATTGTCTGTCCTCTGTCACGCTGAGCTGCCCTCACTGACCAGGGCAGGTGACTGGTGTGGCTGCTGTGGAGGGGCCCTGGTTACTCTCTGTTTCTGACTTCACTTAAATCGTTCCTCTAGAAAAACCTCTTGGTGAGCAGCAGTTGTGCTGTTTATAGCCAGAGCTGCACAGCATGATCTCCACCTTGGAGACCATTAAACATCTCCAGAGCACTGTGCTGTGATGCCTGTCAGTCTTCTACCTTCCTCCTCTACCCTCATCCTTTTTCTCTCTCTTTCTTTTTTTTTCTAATTTTAAGCTAAGAAATGACCAAATGTTGATTCTTTTACATAAATGAGTCCAGTTTGATTTTTAAGATGTGATTTAAAATTAAACCAAATCATTACCAGACCTATTTTGGTTAGAAGAATATTGGCTGTAGAGTGGTTGTGCTAATCTCTCTCACTTTTCAGGCTAGCATCTGAATGAAACAGGAGTGTTGTAAAATAAATATCAAACATGCTAGACACTTAAATGATGTCATTTTTGTTTTTCTTTTAGCAAGCAACATTGTCTTTATGTCAACTAAGGCTGTTTTGGTGGATTTTGGCCTCAGTGTTCAAATGACTGAAGACATTTACTATCCCAAAGACCTTAGAGGAACAGAGGTAAGAAGCTGAACGGACAATAGCCCTTATATTGCATTAGTCCTAAGGCTGTGGTGCTTGGGGTCAAATTTGAAGCTGGAAGGTTAGAAGCATGGGTAAAATAGTTACTATAAAACCTATAAAAATGTTACAAACTTTAATAAAGTCTCAATTATATTTTTATTTACAACTTGCTGATTGGAATGCTTTGAAAGTGATGTCACTTTCTCCAAAGTCCCATTTGTTAGCAATTATTCACTGAAGTCAAACAAAACTCTGAGGAGGGTTGTTTGCAGTGTATCAGCTCCTGGTCGGAGACACTTCAAACAGGAGTTTGTTCTTTGCTCTAGCAGGGGTGACCTGCTCAACACCGTACTTTGACCCCTCCTTCAAAACCACAGAAATTACAGATGTCTGGGTTTCATCCCTTAACACTTCTGAGCTCTGTTCCCCATCTACATGTAACCCTTTGGTTCTTCAGAGGTTGTGCATGGCACGGTTGATGTTTATCTGATAAAATTGCTTAGACATTACTGTGGAGGAGGTGGGGTCCTTTTAAATGTTCTCAGTGACTTTGAGGTTCTGCACACCACTTGGGTTGCATTCCTGTGGAGGTGTTTCCAGGGCTGGAGCTTTAGCAAACAACCAAGCAGCGACAATTAGCTTGGATAGCTGCTGCAGATGTGGCATTTGTGCTCTCTGTTGCTGAGGAGATTGTTTGCAGGAAATGCTTTAGCTGAAATACTGGCACTTACCCTTTTATTCCACATGTGTAAAGAGGAGATACTTGTGTACCTGACAAAAAACATCTCACTTTTTAGAAGGGTAGGATAAACCAAGATTTCACAGAAGGTCAGATATGTTCGTTTTTATTAAGATAATTGAGAAAACACTTGAAAATTTGTTTTCAGTGTCTTTCTAGTTAGGGGAGTTGAGAGTTTAAAATGCTTGCTGGACTGGAAGCAGCATGCTTTCTAGCATTTCATGTATGAGCTTTTTGGGGTTTTTACTTTGGTTTGGGGTTTTTTGTTTGTTCAAGGGGGTTTTGTGTGCTGTTTATGAGAATAAGAACAGTGGTGGGTATGAGTTGGTAGGGTATTTCCCAAGGATGGAGATGTATGTAAACAGGAAATTTCCATGATTGTGGAGCAGACTGGTAAGGATCCACTTCTGGGTGTTGGAGGACAGGCCAAGTTCGTGTTGGTAAGAACAAGTGAAAAGTGAAAACACTTGAGTGAAAAACACTTAGCTCTTCATTTAATAGAAGGAAAATGATTCCACACAGTTTAACATCTGCAGTCCTGTCCTCAGCTGATAATTGCCCTCAGCTGTGAAATACGGCCATGTTTAGTGTTTGCTGTCTCAGGGGAGCAGCAATCCTGTCGCAGCATCGCAGCCAGAAGTGAGGTGGGAGAGAGCACTGGAAAAGGAGATTTTCAGGTACCAGTGAAAGACTTAAAGGCCAATGTTCCTGATCCTCCTATAGGTTTTTCTGTTCACAGTCTTCATTCTAGGCATCTTCCTCTCCACAGTGCCTAATCGTCACTCACAAATGCCCTCTGTAGTCTGGCTTTCTTGATTTATTTTTTTTTTCCAGAGAAAGATCTTAATTCTCTAAAGTCCTCCTGAGTTTTGGACCTTGTATTATGCAGCCTTAAGAAGTGGTGCAGTTGTCCTGCTGTTTCTGCATGTAATTGTGCAACCCCTAGTTAGGGCTCTGTCACCGCCATGCAGCATCGTGCCTGTGAGCTGGCTGGTTTCTCTTACATCTGGTATTGGCAGGGACCTATGTCCTTGAAGGAAGGGACAGGTGGAGTAACCTTTGTCCTGTGCATGTTCTTCTCTGGGAGTTAGGATTTTTATTCAATTCTATAGCGCAGAAAGTCTGGAGGTAGTGAATCTTCTTTGTGTTTATAAAAATGAGTAGTTACAATTCTGGGCAACAGGATTGAGCAATAGTTAAATTTTGTTTAGTTGGTGTAGTGCGAAAAAACTGGTGTTCCTGCTTTTGTGTACAAGTCATGCAGAACATTAAACTGTGGTTGTTATGAAACTGCTCTGCAGGAAATACTTTTTCTAGGCAGTTGCTACACTTTCTCTTATGTTTCTGCCACTTTGTTAAAATATGTAAGCTTCAGTTAAAACCATTTGAGGGTAACAAGTTGTATGCTAAAGTTTATTGAGTGTGGAAGGTGTGATTCACTTTCAGGAATGCTAAATTAAAAGTAGCACAGCATGAAAAAAGGACTGGTTTTTAGCTGGGCTGTGACACTGGTCTGACTGGCAGGCAAGTACCAGCCCACCAGTCAGAAGGAATGAGAATGGGAAGTTATCCACGGCTTGAGCTGTCTGCTTTGGTGACAACACTCTTAGACCAGTCTGAAATCAGAGCTTTGGAGCTCATTTTTGATTTTTGTCCCTGTGCAGTCAAGGTGCATCTTGACCATTTTCTCAGCATAACTGCAGACAGGATCTTGTGCCAGCATTCTTTTTTGAAGGCAGCTGCTTTTTGCTTATATAGATTTCACCCAAGTTGCACTGTATTTGCCAAAGAATTCTGTTCTTTTCTACTTATGAGACTTAAGGGTGGAGGGTGCAGATGGACTGATTCTCACGTAGCCGTGAGGAAAGCAATGGATAAGAGTCATTAGCAGCTGCAGACACCTGCTTTGCACACACTTCCAGTCACAAGTTCTATTTGCAGATATGGAATGTAATTTACTGGGACATATTCCTTGGAATTTGCGTGAGCCCTACAGCCGGTCTCAGTCTGTGGTAATAAGCAATCACACACTATGTGGTGATGACTTAACTTCCTGCCCTTGTGTCAGTTAATGGCTTTTAATATGATTCTTTGTGTCAGGATGACTTGAACTAATTAAAGTTTGTTTGAATCCTTTAGAGGGAAATTGGGTGAGGGAAAAGTAGAAACCAGAAGCAAATCTGGTAGCTTGCTAACCTGGTGTGCTGTGGGTTGTGCCCATGTGATGTTGAAACCTGCTCCCTGGGCCGGTGGTGGTGGCAGAGCTGTGCAGGGTGTGCCTCCTGCATCCTGCCTGTCTGGTTCTCTTCCAGCTGCACTCTGAGCTGCCTGTTGCTGGCAGGAGCTTCCAAGTTCCTTCTTCAGACTCTTGGCAAATTCAAATGTTTCAGTGAAATGTTTGGATGGAAACTATTTTGGTTTCCATCAAGAAAGATTAGAATTTTTGGTTTGAAAAAAGGTTAGAAGAGGGATGTTTGTCTTCATTGCTGCTCTGGGAGTAATCTAGTGGAAAGGGCACCTAACTTAATTTATGCATTGCCTAGACCTATCTTCTTCCTCATCATCCCATTTCTCAGGGTAATGCTCCAAAATGCAGGTTTCTGGTTAAGAAGGAGGAGGCTAGAAGAGTAAGGAAGACAGGAGGGTGTATATCTGTCAGTTCTGCTCAGAAGGGTTGTGTAGTATTCTGTGTAACAGGGATCTGAGGAGTGGACCCCTACCCCCCTCTGGGTGACTGTCAGTGCAGGTCATCCTCTCTCTTTGGCTCAGCACAGCCATTGTTCAAGAAGAATGGAGCAGTCCCAGCAGTGCACCACAAAACAAACTGGAAATTCAGGCACCTCCTTTTGCTGTGGAGGGATGAGGCTTCTGCTACTCATCTGAATGAGGTAGAGCCATGGCTTGAACTTCAGCCTCTCATAGCTCAGCTAAGGCCCACAGCCACTGAGCTGTGGCCTGTCTGAGGAGGGCAAACCTAGAATATGAGTTTGTCCATGTACTGTCTCTTTGGCTGTACTCATATGCAGAGCAGAAAAATCTTAGTGTCCAAATGGTGCTTCCAGGTACTAGTGGGATGCATCCCTTCGGAGGGGGTTTCCAGGATCACAAAATGTCATTAAGTCATCTTTGGTTGTTGTTTTCCCCTGTTGAGTAATCTTTTTTCTTTTTTTTTTACTATTTTTCACAGATTTACATGAGCCCTGAAGTTATCCTTTGCAGAGGCCACACAACAAAAGCAGACATCTACAGCATGGGAGCTACTATCATTCATATGCAAACAGGCATCCCGCCCTGGGTGAACAGATACCCTCGCTCTGCATATCCATCCTATCTCTATATTGTAAGTGTCCTTAGCAGCTCAGTTGAAGGGTTTCCTGTACTCTTGTTGGGAAAACTCCAGTCATATAAAAACTATCAAAATATTTTCAGAGAGATGATATCATCCTTTTTGCTTCAGGGGAGGGAGGGAGGGAAGAAGTGAGTTTTGATCATTTAGGGGAAAACAGATACTGAGCTGGAGTTCTCTGTTATTTGTGTTTCAATATACAGGCCTTGGGTTTACTGAAAGGACAGGGTTAGATCAGTGTGAGACTTGATTGAAACAAGCCCATCTGTCTTCTACTTGTCTGTTTTCCTTCAAAGCTGCAGATAAAAACTGGAGCCTGGCAGATTTGATTCTCTGATTCTTCCAGTGTACTACAGAAATCTGGTGAATTCACTTTGCACTGGATTTTAGGCTTACTTGAAGTTTCTTTGAGTTTTTAAATTTATTATAGTATCTGGTTTTTTAAAAGTGGATTTTGTGTAGTTGCATGTTCTATTCTAGTTGATCAGCCCTACTTAGGGAGGTGATGAGTCCTAATTGGGGAATTCCCAGACCACTCATGTGGTTATCTGTGACTTCTTCTTCCATTGTTTTTGGAATAACTGTTTCCATGGACTTTTTTCATTCCAACAGATACACAAGCAAGCTCCCCCCTTAGAGGATATTGCTGAGGACTGCAGCACTTCCATGAGAGAATTGCTAGAAGCAGCTTTGGACAGAAATCCCAATCACAGGCTGTCTGCAGCAGACTTACTGAAACACGAAGCCTTACACCCACCCCCAGAAGAGCAGCCGCGGTGCCAGAGTCTGGACTCGGCGTTGTTTGAAAGGAAAAGACTGCTCGCGAGGAAGGATCTGCAGCTGCCAGAAAACATTACAGGTAATGGGATCAGGCTCACTTGCCTTGTGCTTTGTGTCAAATCTTGATTTGAAGGAGTGCTAAGGAACCAACGAAACTCAAAGCACATCTGGAAGGTGACCAGTGAAAATCCCAATCAGATGAGATCAGACCCTGAGGTCATTAAGTGATCTGTAAAACGCCCATTGACTTAAATGGGAGGAACTTAGCCTGAATTCTGTGACTCTATCCTGAATTCTGCGGGGCTCAGGAAGGACTGGCTCTTGGAAAAACCGTGGCAATCATTCAGGGCACTTCATGAAGTGTAGATTGTTGTCCCAAATGGCCTCAGTTTGCCACTGTACTAGAGATGTTTTATAGATACTCTTGATTTGTAAACAACTACAAAGTCCATCAGCCACCAGCAAATCCAACACTTTTTGCCTTTTTAAGGAAAAACACACACACAAAACCATAACTAATGTTGCTGAGTGTCAGCAGTACAAGCCCTTTGTTTTAAAACCAAAAATGACTGTGGGATAGACTGCTGTTGTGCTTGTGCATTAGTAAGTGCTTAATTAAGGATAATACCTGAACCAGCCCTTTGAAGCCCAAGCAAGATTTAGTGCCAGTAACCTGCCAGCAGGTTTTAAAATGCTTTTCTTCTACTTACCAAATACATTAGGAAGATTCTTACAAAAGGTATTAAAAGAGTCTTCCTAGACGAGTGGTTTATTTAATTGGGATAAATATTTTGAAAGATACCTGTGCAAAGTTTTGGATGCTATAATGCATAATTGTTGCAACAAATTCACTGAAAAAATCAATCTCAGTTTTTGAATTTAGAATGACATTGTACCTTCTGGATTTAGCCTTGGGGGTGCATAATCCTTTGACCATCTCAGACCATCTGAATCAATTCTTTTGAAAATGAAAAGAATATTTGACCATTAAACTTGGGCTTTATTATAGGTGCTTGAGATTCCAAGACACTCATTATACAAGTATTCAGGGGAATTCTGCCATTGCAAACCCAGTCTGTCTTTTCAGACCTTGATTTAAAAGGAATAAAAAATCTGAAACTGACGGTCCTGTATTTGTTCTCTGTTGTCACACCCAGACAAAGATGATGTCATGTGTTTAGATGAAAATTTCCCTATGAGGAAGCAGAATTCTCAGATGGCAGAAAGTTAGCAGGCTTTCTTCTTGCACCAAACTCTCCTTTAGCGCTATAGCTCAGAGGATGAGAAAGCTCTGCCTAGCTGTCCCAGCTGATGGAGACATTTTTTAAAGTAGTTGAACACACTTGCTGTTTTCAGTTGCAAACTGCTTCCTTCTCTTTATCCTAGAGTTGTGGGTTGATTTGTTAGATTTTATTTTATTTGAGGTTTGACTTATGTTGTACTTAAAATTTTTCTAAACCACAGATTAATAAGATCAAATAATAGACCAATTATTACAGTAATACCTACAACCACAAAAATGAACTGATACAGCTATTTATGCAGTAATGACATGGTTTCTCTATTTTCTTTTTAGATTCCTCATTGTGTAACAGGAGCATGGAAGAGTCAGACCTGCTAAAGAGACAAAGATCACTCTACATAGACCTTGGAGCTCTAGCTGGTTACTTTAACATTGTTAGGGGACCACCAGCCTTAGAATATGACTGACTCAGTAACATTCTATGTTGATGGGTCAGAAATGGACCTCTACCTCTTAAAACTTGATTTTAAGACTTGATTTTCCAATTTGTACATAAAACTATTGCCATTATAGGCTGTCAAATGTGAATAGTGTTTAATTGCACAGATGATTAAGCTAAACCCCTAGGGGCTCTGATAAGCTGATCCCAAGCAGTGGTGTCTGTGTGTCTGCTCGTTGACCAACAAGACGGTGGTGAAAAGAACACTGCTGGGAATGTCTTAATCCAGGATATCTTCCTGTGCTGGGCCTTGCACTTTTGTAAAACTTGTAATATATGCTTGCAAGTAATATCAGGAAAAAGTATAACATAATTGAACATGTCGGCTGTAAGATTCAGTCTCTCTGAGCTGTACTTAGAGAAAACCTT
>WEKY01013310.1:62511-75881 GCA_013390045.1 Picathartes gymnocephalus | reverse complement strand
AAAAAAAGAAGTCCTTGATTTAACCAGTCAAAGACTGGTTCAGTCTTGTTCTATCTCTAAGACTTGGTCAGTCTCTAGTCATTCTTACTGAAAATCAGGGCCCCCCATAAGATGAGCTAATTTCTATCAGCTGTCTGTGAAGTCAGATTATCACTTGTTTACAGATGTGTTTTAACTTTGCGTCTTCCCTGGGCAGTGGACAGCAGCAGGCTGTCCCCTTCTCTGTGGGTCGAGGGAATCCTTCACTGGCAGTATCAGTTAGCTTTGGGATTTGCACAGCAAGTTGGCCCTGACAAAGTATGACAGTGACTGACTCCAACTCCTTTCTGTTACAACTACTGCAAGGGTATCTATGAGAGTTTTCAAGGGTAGATCAAATGTTATTCCCTATTGGTAAAAGTGGGCAGGCTCCAAACTCTTGCTTTTTAATACTTTAAAATTGTACACATGTATAATTGCTGTGAGTGCTATGGTTTGGAAGGCGTGTCATTAGTGACAAGCAGTGTTTATGTTCCTATGGAAATGGAATTGTATTGTTCTTGCTGTGCCTCATACATTTGAAACATGATGTTTTGGATGATAGTAAAACTATGTAAACTGCATAGTTCTGTACATCCCATGGGATGAGAACGTAAACTTTTATAAAACTCTCTGATGTTTAGGATGACTCTTTATAAGCATTTGTGTTAAATGGCATACTGTGTATGTTGTACACTGAATCTTTTCTGAAGCACAGTCTCTTTTTCATGTCTGTTATTTAATGCTGCTCCTCTCTAACACATGATCTTGAACAGATGATTTCTAGTTTGATACTGATATGGCCAAATGAATAAATCCAGCTCAGTGCCTTGAGACATGGTCATTCTTCCTTCATCTTCAAAAACAGCATGGGGCTGCAACTACATTTGGACCAACACCCCCTACCATGGCCCAGGTGCACTACAGGCATCAATCCATTTATTGGGAAGTAGGGTGAAGGCATCTGTTGATGGATTTTGGACTCTGGTAATAGATTGTAAGTGTTTCTGGCAAAATCTCCTTCTCACACCCCAACATTCCTTATGGACTGCCTGGATGTTGCGCAGCAGTTGTGTACAACATGGAGCTCTTCAGTCCTGATGTTAATTGCTGCAAAAATTGCTGTTGGGAATAACCCACTTGCTCTGGTGCTTTGTACAAAATCTCTAGATGACTAGTTGCTTGAAGGAGAGCTGTGTGAGGCAGCCCTCTTAGTATTTATACTGACTGTAGTGATCAGGATATTCAGGGATCAGACTTTCAGTGTGGCTGACTTAAAACATGACCCGATGGTTTGGATGCTCACCTTTGGCTTCAGAGACCTGTGTTCAATTTTATGATCTTTGCTGATAGCTTTTGATATTTAAGGAGATTCATAGAATTAGTAGGGAGTAGGTTTTCAGGTAACTGGAGGTGGGTTTATAATCTCTCCCTCAGTTTCCTTTCTATAAAATTAAGGTGTTTATTCTCACCAGACAATGGCAAGGGGTTATGTAAATGCTTATCGAGTGCCTGTATACTTCAGCTCTGAGATCCATGTCAAAATTGCAAGCTGCTAGGGGTCTTTTGCTTTAAAAATGTTACACTGACTTTTCTTCTTTTATTTTTTTCTGTAATGCCATTCTCCTTTCCCCCACCTGGTTAAATGTTTTCGCATGGAAATCTGCATATGGAGACACTATTTAATATAGGCTCACTATTTCATATTTGAGTTTAGTCGTGGCTGTTATATATGTTCTTATTAAGAAAGTAGTAAGTGACCAGGTTATCCAAAATAATTGCAGTGTATGTATTGCCAAACATAGGTAATAAGTTTTGGCTGAGTGAACCAATAGCTCTTTATAGGCACATCCACATATCTGAACAGTATGAGGGCTTCAGGATAAATATCAGTTCAGAGGACTGGTACACAGTCAACAAGCAGCTCTTTGGGTATGCTGTACACCAAGCGTTGCTTCCAGCTCTGTCAGCTTTCTAATAGCTGAGGATTATTTCTCAGGTAGGCCTGAGGCTGCAGCATAGCAGGAATTTCTCTCTGGAGCAATACATCACATCCCAAACATCCCACATCCCTCAAGCATATCCCACAGCAGTGATCCCTGCATTGTGTAGGTCCACTTGTTTATACCAGCACCTGGGGAATGAGGTCAGGGAAATGAACTGGGTTAGAGCTATCCTGGGAGGCGGAAGATTACTCCTCTAATCTGGTTGCCTGAGCAGCTGTGTACTCAGAGCAATCGAGGCTGGAGGTGAGGGGGAGGGAATGAAAATGGATGGTGGGAAAACCCTGTGCTAGTAGCACAAGCCCCAGGGTTTGCCTGGTCAGCACTGAGCCATGGGATTTTGCAAATGGTTTGCCTCTGTTTGTGTTGACTTCTGGTGTGTAGTTTCACTTTCTCTTGAGGGAATATTGAGACTCATGCTAAACTGCAAAGGAAAACACAAGTGCACGGGGAAACCCACTGCTCACAATAACTGATTGTGCTGGTTTTGGCTAGGGTAGAGATAATTTTCTTCACAGTAACCAGTACAGGTCTGTGTTTCAGCTTTGTGCTGAGAACAGTGTTGATAACAGGGGATGTTTCTGTTATTGCTGAGCATGGCTTGCTCAGTGTCAAGGCCTCTTCTGCTTCTCTCAGTGTCTTGCCAAGGAGGAGATGGGGGTGCACCAGGAGCTGGGAGAGGACACAGCTGGGACAGCTGAACCCTCCTGACCCAAGGGATATTCCAGGCCATACGATGTCATGCTCAGTGTATAAAACTGGGGGAAGAAGGGGGAACATTCTGAGTGATGGTGTTTGTCTTCCCAAGTCACTGTCACATACATGATGGAGCCCTGTTGTACTGGAGACGGCTGAAGACCTTTCAGCCCATGCACAGTGGTAAATGAATTCCTTGTTTTGCTTTGCTCGTGCACACAGCATTTGTTTTACCCTTTAGACTGTGTTTATCTCAGTCCACGAGTGTTCTCACTTGTACCATTTCAGTCCTCTCCCTCATCCCACCAGATGGGAGTGAGCGAGTGGCTGTGCAGGGTTTGGTTGCCTGCTGACGGTAAATCACAACACAGATGAAATTAGGGAGCCAAATGTGCCTTTTATCCTCCTGGGCGTAGCAGGTTTCTTAGATCAGCCTGTGACCCTGGGACTGAGATCACCATGACCCTTCTCAGGAAGGCTTCCTGATGTTTGGAAGTTTGAGAGAAGCTGGAGTAGAAGCACAAAGCAGTTTACCAGCCCTCCCTGTGTGCAGAGCTGACAGGAATGGGAAAGGAGGCCCTTGGCCACGCATTAGTCCCTTTGCTGGGACCTTGGGGAAAACAGTGTGTTGCTCTGGCTAATTGGCAGGAGCAAAGAAGCACCTGGGGAGGAGTCACTGGAGATGTGACCCTGCCACAGCTGGGAAGGCCAAGTTGGTTGTTTGGGAAGGACTGGGACCTAGGGAGATGCCTGGTGCTGTGCATGGCCAAAACTGGGAACATTTGCATGGCTGGGAACAGCTTCCCTTGGGGTTGTACTAGCTACTTCCAAGGCAGGCTCAGACACCATGAAGGCTTCCTCTGCTTCCTCTGCTTTGCTTTGCATCCCATGCCCAGGGGCTTTGCAAACTCCCAACACAAGAGCACCAAGTCACTGTTTGGAACCCAAGCAGCCTTTTCTTTTTTAACAGGAAAGGCCCAGCAAGGTCCATTTCTAAAACTCCTACCATCCAAAGCTAAAAATGTGGGCAAGATGAAAACAAGTCTTTATAAACTGTGTGCTGACCAAACTCAGCAACGCCCAAAAAAGAATCCAGCCAGAATTTGGGAGTGGCTCGTTACAGTCCCAGGGGTGCACGCGTGCTGCTTCAGGCTGGTCACCAGACACAGCCACACTGACAGATACTGGGGCGTGGTGACTCATCAGGAAGGAGGCAGCTGCTGTCACAGCTTTGCTCACCTGCACCCACACCTCCTGGCAAGGCAGCAGCACGTGGCACCAGAGCAGGGAGCTAGCATGGCTACAGGGGCAGCCTGAGCATGTCCAGGGGCAGGTGGGTTTGTCCAGAGAGAGGCTGTCAGAGGGACTATGCTCCCAGAGTGAAGTGTGCAAGAGAAAATGGCTGTATCTGATCCTCATCAAAGCTACGTGCAATGGCAGCCTCACAGTCACCCATAAATCTGGTCTGGAGTGAGAACCCTGTTCCTGTAGGAGCCACTGTCAGAGGAGGGATGCTACCATAGTGTCCATGCACAGAGACCATGCCTCACTTGCAGGCTATGATGCTGAGCACAGCTTTGTCAATATGAAAAAGTCAATTAATTCATGATGTTCACAAAGTTTAAATCCTTCCTGGTGCTGATAGCAAGTCACATGCTGAAGTGTCATGCAGTGAAAGCAGGGTGAGAGTTGGAATTGAGAGAGGGCAGGGAGGGACTCCATGAGGTGTATGTGCAGCCCAAGAGGACAGGGTGGCAGGAAGGTGTCCCTTAAACCTCCAGAGGTGAAGTGCCACAGAGTCAGCGATCAGCCTGGGGAATTATCAAGGCTGCTGGCAGTGCAAAGGATTACCTTCTTCTCTAACTCTCACAGTAAGCCAAGGTCAAATTTTCTCCCCCTTCCCTAATGGTTTAATCCCAGCTGGCACCCAAGTACCATGCGGCTGCTTGCTCACGCCCTCCCCATTCCTGGAGGGAAAGAAAGAACACAAGGGACTCAGGAAAAAAAAAAGGGAAAAGAAAACAAAACTTGTAGGTTGCGACAAGACAGTTTAATAATTTAAAAAATGTAAAATATGATAATAATATTGTAATTTAAAAAAAAGAAACTATAAAACTGAAGAGAAAATGAGTGATGTACAATTCAATTGCTCACCACACGCTGACCAATGGCCATCCCTGAGCAGCAACTGACACCTTGTCAGAGACTGAAATAGTTCATGCCTCAAACATTGATATAAAGATTTGCTTATTTTAACAAAAACTGTATAAAGAAGCTACAACCAAAGAAGTCTCCCTGAAGATACCTGACGGGGACGTTGGACTGAAAGTCAAACTGCTGACGAGATAAAGGGAAACCCATTGTTCAGTCTTCTCAGGCGGAAGGAAAGGTGTGCATCCACCCAACGGCCAAAGCCACCAGCTGTGCTGAGGATCATCCTCTGCTGAGTTTGGGGTGGGGGAGAGCACAGCTCACAGGAGCCAGGTTTACATAGACTGCTCCCCACAGCCGAGGGGGCAGGAGGAGGTTTTGGGTGCGTGGCGTAACCTCTGGTCAGAGGCAATGAACACCCATCCTCCGATTATACAAACCAGCCCAGCTGTGAAACCCCCCAGCCCCACAGGCCACATCCACAGGACTTTCACCTGAGAGGCAGCTGAGGGGGAGTCACCACCCATCAAAGACCCCCCAAAGTGTTCCCCAGAGGCCCTGAACCACAGGACTGCACGTGATGCAACAGATCTAAAGTCTGCTGTAAGAGACTGTGCCCCACCTCTGCTGGGGGACATGCCTGGACATTGCCACCTGGCTTGAGGGTACATTAACCCAGGGCATTCTGTGCTTGTCGGGGGGACCTTCACCACCAAGAAGAGCAGCTGGAGAGGATCAACAGAGCATCTTTGGGATCCACAGAGTGGTGATCTTTTCCTTATTCTGTCCCTGTTTCTCTCTCTCTCCTTCTCTCTTTCTCTCTTATTTACTATCAAATAAACCCCATACTATTGCCACTGGCATATGGTCTTGTTTGCACCTTGATTCAGGCAGGGGCATTTCTAAGAACCCTAGTAATCAGATCATGACACGCCTTCTGACCAGCTCCACCCAGTTTATATACAAAGCATGATTTTCTGTGGTGTGGAACATCCCTTGGCCCAGTTCAGGTCAGCTCTCCTGGCTGTTCTCCCTCCGAGCTTTTTGTCCTCCTCCTCACTGGCAGAGCATGAGACACTGGAAAGTCCTTGACTTAGTGTAAGCACTACTTAGCAACAACCAAAACATCAGTGCGTTATCAACACGAGCTTCATTTTAAATCCAAAACATGGCACTAAGAACTTTGTAGTACCAGCTACTATGAAGAAATAATTCTATTCCAGTTGAAACAAGAACACCTCCCCACATCCAAAAAAAAAAAAAAAAAAAAAAAAAAAAAAAAGAAGAAAAAAAGGAGAAAAGAAAAACACAGTTTTCCCAAAGAGGAAGTCTACAAAACCCATGTGAATTTCCAGTGTAGATATTTTCCCTTTGTCAACTCCTCTCTTGCCTGTTCAAATTGCAAGTGAACAGGAGCCGCTCCATGTGGTCCTGGTACGGGTAAGCTCATGGCAGTGCTGACCCTGAGCAGCTCCTGTGTCTGTATCCCACCATCGCTGCAGATGCTCCTTCAGCAGCCTTTATTCATCAGTGGTACAAAGATCCCCTCCAACAAATGAACTGTTTCTCCTTAGTTTTGTGTATAATGATAGTTTCCAAGCCTGACCTGGTGTCCCCATCACCTATGCAGCCTCCCTGCCATCCCACAGTGCTTGCTCTTGCTCTGCAGCTCTG
The DNA here is from genome assembly GCA_013390045.1 of Picathartes gymnocephalus. Classification (NCBI taxonomy): domain Eukaryota; kingdom Metazoa; phylum Chordata; class Aves; order Passeriformes; family Picathartidae; genus Picathartes; species Picathartes gymnocephalus. The sequence goes on along the minus strand of WEKY01013310.1, from coordinate 69,339 downwards.
TCTGGTCCCCACAAGTCACTGCACTGCACATCCTGCACGGCCAGCCAGCCTGGTGGCCCTCTGTCACAGATGCAGAGGGACTTTGTGGGAGGCTGGCACATGGATGTGCCTCAGCACTGGGTCACCAGCCCCTCAGATGGCATCTGTCAGTAGTGGCACAGGTGGAGGTGCTTAGGGACCCCTGCCTCCTCCTCCCACTGAGCTCCTGCCACAGTGCCTGGAGGTGGCCGGTTCCAGCTGCTGTCCTGAGCAGAGCCAGAACCGTGGCCATGCCCCTGGGATGACAGGAGCCCAGTGACACTGTGCTCCCATCCCCTAGGTGCTGGTGGCCCAAGGACAATCTGGAGCCCTGGGACACTGGGGCTGGGGACTGTGAGGACCACGGCTGTAATTTCAGGCATACAGGGAGGGCGAGAAGCCAGCAAAGGCTTCCGCTAAGGGATGTGTTTGAAAAGTGCTCTGAAAACCCCATGTGATGACTGGTCTAACTGGCTCCCTGCCCACACCGCAGACCCTCTGAGGAGGGACACAAATGCTGCATCCTTGTGGGTTTGAGTGTAGGTGGTTTTGAAAGAACAGAAGACCAGATTTCACTCTCTCGGGCAGAGTTGGCCAAACACCATGGCATTTCCAAGTACGCACTGGGTTGTCTTCAGGGAAAATCAGACCATTTTCTGTGTAAGAAAGGATATTTTAAAGCAAGCAACAAGTACCCTTTGAGGTTAAGTTGTTTCTTCCTTAGAAATATGAAAACATCTTTGGCTACAACATATCAGCAACTGCTTTTGCCAAAAGAGCAACATTTCCAGGAGGGGAAATAAGCCAAATAGTGTTAAAAATGTTCGGGAATATCAGTCTCCCTTTCTGCACCGTTTTATGCAAGTAGTATCCCAGTTAGGTTGTACTTTCCAGCCTTGCAGCAAGACTCCAGTCTCCTTTATTCCCTTACTCCTGTCTAGTCTCTGTTTCTGGGTAGCCACTTCAGGCATCACCAGTATTAACTGTAGCATCTTCTTTTGGCCTTCTCTGTAGTATATGTGAGTAAGTGCAGATTTGATTAGAAGTCAGAAATTACCTGGAAGGAGGAGGCCTCAGGGTGTGTCTCTGAGCACACGTATCTCAAAGAGAGGTGTGGTGCTTCTTCCTGCACCCCCTGAAATTTGTAAATGGGGCTAGAAGCATTCTTTCTTCCATGGTGAAGGAGGAATGACTTCCAACGCTGATTTGTCAGGTGGTTGCTGGGGCAGCATTGCACATTCAGGCATGTGAAGCCAGAATTAGTGCATGTGCCTGTCCCTGCACACCCCTTGTTCTGGCATACCAGACAACAGGAGGGACCACCCAGCAGACGCCTCCATAGACAGGTCTTGGGCAAGAGCCACTTTTATTTTTTTGCCTCCAGACCACTTGTTAGGACACATGGGAAACCAAACCAGCACGTTAGGAAGGCTGCTGGAGATGGGCAGCTATAGAGACCTTCCATTACTCAGCTGCCTGGGGAAAGGAGGAAAATTCTGTATTTATGAAAGGAAATACAGTGCTCCTTCCAAACTTTAGCTCCTTGCAAACTTCAGCTAACTCCAGCTGCTTTATGCTGGAATTTTGCCTTCCCTTAGACTCTAATGTTTTGCATGCCCATCCTGTGCATGTCAATACATACCAGTCTAGATTTTGCAATAGTGCTGGTTACATTGTGCCTTTTTGATCGGAAAGGCTCTTACTCATATTTAGGAGGTGTTTTAGTGAGCTGGATAGGGCTGCTGTAAGACAAGTCATCGTGTCAGAGTCAAGTTTCTCACAGGAGTAATTATTACCAGAAGCCATGAAGATAGATCATATTCTCTGAAATGATAACTGTTGGTGTTGTATTTGTAAATGTTGTCCCAGCCTCTGCCCCTGAAAGATTAAGAAATGAGGCAGAGGTTAGACACCAGGGAAATATGTCCAGCTATTAGATAGGGGCCTGCTGAGGATGACTCCTCTCTAGAACATTCCAGGACGGGTGCTCCTCTTCCAGGTCCCTTGAGGGATTATTCAGCTAAAGTCATGCACTGACAGTGACATAACAGTTTCAGACCAGAGTTTTGACAATACAAACAAACAACTGGGTGCATAAGATTGCAGACACAAATTCAAGTTTAATTTGTAAGATTGCTTTAACTTCGGAAATTTTTATTTTTACAGACATATTTTCAAAGCTTGAATGGGATAGCCCAAATAACTGAGTGTGACCTTGCAGTCTGCCCCATGTGGAGCAAGGCTTGGACTAGAGATACTTCCTGATCCATGTGGATCCAAACCCTGAGGGGAAGCAGGAGAAAGCGGGGCCACCCTGCAGGCTGTTGCCCACTGACCCATGTTTTGGAGATAGAGTAGAAGCCAACACACAAAAAAAGCAGTCACAAAAGGCAAACCTTTTCTCCCTTCATCGTTTGCCTGCAACCTTGCCTCTGTCTGATGTCCCAGAGCATTGGGATCCTTCCTTTTCTCTGCTTAATTACCTCAGCTTCCTACCCAATCTTGCAAGATCTCAGGAACAGATTTTATGAACTTTGCTTTCAAGACATAGTGTTTTTTTATTCTCTCTCCCTGCAATTTTCCCAGGTTATTCCTTGTGCCTGGATGAAGTTACAGAAGGAGACTTGTTTCCCTCATTCAGGCACCTTTTGATATGCTGTGGGGCACTGTGCCCCCATGCTTTCCTCTGCCTGACTCTGTCACCTTCTGTCCCCTCTCCCCTGAAGTCACTGGAACAGGGACCTCAGCGCCTTTCTGAGTAGTAAAGCCCACATCATAGCTCTGTGGTATGAAAGCCCCTCCCCTCTCTCCTGCCAGCCCCTGCAAAGGAAGGTTTTCCTGGGAGAGGAGGCAGGCAGAAAACCTGGAAGGATACAAGCCTTTGGGAGAGGTACAATTCTTGGCATATGTCCTAGGCTGACCGTATGATGCTTTTATCCCCATTTCGTCTGTTTAGCCCAGAAATAAGTTTTGCACCTTTAAGACAGGATCTGAGAGCAAAGGGGGTAGAAGGAGAGACAAGCAGTGGAACATCTGAGGCAGTTGTTTTCAAAACATAGAGATAACACCTTCAGCATTCCTGCTCCTGGACTCGGAGTTGTCTGCACAGACAGCGGAGAGCTCTCCTTTGGTTTTTTTCCCCTCTTTTGTTTTTTGGCTAGTTTTTTTTAATTAGCTGAGACCGAAGGTTTATTTTGACTGTTCTGCTGTTGTTCGATCCGGGGACACCAGGACCATCGCTCGGAGTGGGGGGGCTCCCCCCAGGCGACACTGCAGCCGGGACGCCGGGCCCGAGCCTCGGAGAGAGAGAAAGACTGAGAGAAAAACCAAAGACACATCCACGGAAAAGACTTTTTTTCTGGGTTTGCCATCTCTTCAGAACGGCAAGAGGTTTTGTTGTGTAGTGTTGTTCATTCTTTATGCTTGAGGGTGTTTTGTTTGTTAAATAAATCGTTTTTTCCACTTTTCTCCAAGGAACTCTATTTCCCGAACCAGCTGGGGGGAGGGGTGGCTTAGATCTGCTTTTCTGGGGGAACCCCCTGCAGAGGTTTCCTCCCAGATTTGCCCTAAACTAAGACAGCATAGATGCACTGTGTACCAAAATGTGCTGAAGAGCAGAAGGGACCATGCCCTAAGTCAGAGGCCTGGCAGTGCTGGGCTGGCTTGGATGTCAGGTACTTTGGGAAGCCAGTGGTTATAGGATCAGGTTCTGAGCTGCCCACCAGCTGGTGCTGAGTGTGGCTCCCAGCATGTCTCCTGCAGGGGCACCAGCACACTGCTGTAATACAGAGTCGAATGATTAAAGATAATTTCCACTTTCCAACCAATGTCAGTGTCTCTAGCTCATTTCCTCTCAGGACACGAGACAGTGCATCCAAAGCTGTTCCACTCCCAACACGTGAGTCAAAGCCATCGGGTGATGCATGCACCAAGAGGAAATGGGGATGCAGAAGCTGTCACAGGAAAGAAGAGACACAGGATGTAGTCTGAGTCTGTTTATTTGCCTGGTACATTTACTCATAACATCGACATAAGTTTCTTTTCTATTTGAAATAAGACTTTTTTGGGCCTTCAATTAGCATTGCCCACTTTTCGGGACACTAGCTAGTAGCTCTCTGTGCCATGCTGAACAGGCTGGTGTTTCTCACTTTAAATCCCTCCTCTTCTCTAAGAAAAGGAACTGTGCAGTTTGAGCTGCACTGCCCTCAGGTGCCCTAAGACACACACCTTTCCTAGGGTGATTTTTCACGCCCCTTGCCTTGCACCTGCCCACATCCCACCAGTCTGCATGGAGCTTTCTAGGCAGCAAAGCAGGCAAGCTGCCTGCTTTCGGTGAGCCTGCTCCTGCCCCAGCCCAGCCATGGCAGCTGAGCTGCCTCCTGTCACTCAGCCACTAGAGCCCTGAGCCCCTCAATTACAGCAGTGTCCTTACAATTATCTCCTCCCCAGCAGCCGGCAGCGGAGTCCTGGGCATGCACCTCAGAAACCCCATAGAGAGCCCACCTGTTCCACGTCTGCTGGGTCAGCAGGCAGCCACAGACACTAAAGGAGGTGTGCTGCTGCTAGTGATGAGCTTCTCACAGCTTTCCATCCCAGGGTGGTGCATGCAGGATTATTCACAACCTCCACAACTCCCATGGACTCACTGCTGGTGCATCACTGACTCCCTGTGTCACACCACTGACTGCACAGGCCTGCTGCCAGCAACACGAGATCTTTCTGCATTTGTCCTGGCTGGTCAGTGGTCTCCCTCACTGAGAGGAAAGCTCTGGCCCTCAGGACTGCAGGGGGAATGTAGCTCCCCCCGCTTTGGGCTGGGTATTTCAGCACTGGCATATTCCCTGTCTTGTGCCTACCTCCAGTGTGGTTCCCCAGACTCTGAGGTGCTTTCCATAGCGAGGTTTTGGGGACATCCTGAGGGTTAGTGGAGATGTCCTGGGGATCAGGCCTTGCTGCAGACCAGCTTGGACAGAATAGAAAGCTCTAGTGTGGGGCAAAATGAACAGAGCAGATGCGTGAGATAGAGACAAGAAATGGTTCAGAACCCTAAATTATGAAAGGAATAATTATAATTTTGTCTAACCTGTTACATAAGACAAGCTAAAGGACTCCTCTCAGAAACTCCTTCAACTCGTCTGCCCTGCCCTGGCCCCGGAGCATGAGGGATGGAGAGCAGTGGATGAAGTACTTCAGAAATACAAGAAGACCCAGATGCCATGGCTGAGGGATCCCAGCTGTAAAAACTGGCCTCATGGGCATGAGCTACGTGGATTTCTGCTGCGACACAGGATTGCAGGAGGACCTGCACGGAGCAGAGCTGGGCAGTGTGGGCACTGTGAGCACCCCTGGGCTGGGGCAGGAGCAGCAGAGGGTCCTCTCCTGCCTCTGCTGATGGCAGTGGGAAGTGCTATGTTGGAAGGACACAGGAGCTGCCTGTCTCAGGTCCACTTCATACTCCCAGCATGGCACTGGCCACTCCAGGCATCACATCCCTTTCTGTGGCTTCATCTGTCTCACGTCTCCATGTCTTTGGAGTCCCAGATCCCATCTGCTCTCATCCTTCTCCTGTATGGAGCAATGAGACCCAGGCTTTACCTTCTCTCCCAGGCTGCTGCTTGATGCCCCAATGGTTTTGGTGTACTTGCAACAGCTGAAGTGAGCACTCATGGGCTCCGAAGTGTTGGTATTCCCCTGCCCACCTTCCCTGTGACTTGCCCACCCTGACCACCAACGTTTCTTGGACAATGAAGGGAGAAAGGGAGGTGACCCCTCAGCAAGGGGCTGCTTTCATTTTGCACCTTCTTGACAATTTTCTTGGAAAAGGCTGTCTCAGGATGATGTTTCTTATGCATGAGATGGGTGCAGAAATGAGGTGGCAGTGAGGAAAGTTTGCTTTAAAAACCACTTTCAGAGTTAGCTGAATGCAGAGAAAAGGTTTTTTTCCTGTTATATTTTCAAGTGCCTTTCTATACTCTGGTAAATCTAGGCTAGTTTTATTTTCACCCCTTCTAGCTTGGGGATTTCCTGAGAGCTCAAAGGAGGAAGGTGTCTGCAGCCAGATCCTAAAAAGGACATAGAAACTGATGTCCAGCACCTGAACAGCTGATGCCAACCTATGACCATGCCTAAAGGCTGTCTATTTTTTCTTTATGCCCAGACTTCCCTAGAAACTGGAGGAAATCTAGAACTACAGAGAAACTAAGAGGATGTAGCAAAAATACTGTCAGGGAAAATGTCTCTGCTGTAGTGCTGATTTTGTGCAACATCCCCGGCACTGATGCATCACAGAGCAGCCCTTGCACAAAAGGGGAGGAGCTCTCACCAGGGAGTTCCTTCTCCACATCATTTAACCCATACTTTGCTGTTTCAATATTCTTTGACTGATCTTACATGCCTCGTGACCACTCTCACTTTCTCCTTGCATTGTGAGATGCCCAAGGCCTGAACTTGTCTGCTCTGAGCCTTTTCCTTGCCCCTTTAGGTTCCCACTAACACCTGGAACCCTCAGTCAGCTACCAGCTCATCCCATTAGGGTTGGAGCCTTTCCACACCTTCTTATATTTCTCAAGAGGCATTTCTCTGAACAGCTTCTGCATGTTCTGCTTGCTGGACGTTTGGATAGTGTATAGCCTGTAAGCTTGTCAACACTTACACCTGGATAGGGAATTGCCCTGCCAGCCCACTGCCAATTTTCTGCTGCTCTGGCTACCAAGGACTCTGTGTTTTTTATCTCCTACATTATCTGTGAGCGTCTGTTGTGAAACCAAAGAGACACTTCTTGGGCATGCAACAGCTTCCCCCTGGAAGAAG
>WEKY01013310.1:37511-60011 GCA_013390045.1 Picathartes gymnocephalus | reverse complement strand
TTATTTCTGCCAGTGTATGCGGTGAGACCCAGGATATTTGCCTCCAGTCTGGCTGGGGAGTGCCCACCTAGATGCAGGGATTATCTGAATGACTGGCATTGACTGTGAATGGCAAAAACAGCTTTGGAGTTTGAGGGAGTTTCCTTTTCCCTTTTTTCCGGGTGCACATGTCCTTCAGGATCTTGCTTTGGCACCAGGCAGGGGGCATTCAATCCCAAGCCCCTGGTTTTGGCAGAACACTGCTTGCTAGGTCAGCCTGAGTCCTGCCAGGGTAAGCAGGGGTTTGTGAGTAGTTTCCACTGGTACAAAAAGCAAGTGGTGCAATTCCAGCCTTCCCTCAGACAACCCTCTGGAACCACAGGAAGTGCTCAGCAACATCCTTGGCCTTGGCAGGACCCAATCCCAGACAGTGGGTGAGTTTTTGGTGCACCAGCCCCCACCTTTCGAGGTAACACTCTGCCCTTGCACACACACCAGACGTGCCCTGAGGGTTTTGCCCTCTGTCTCCTCACTGCTCCCCACCAAGGGCTCCTCTACTGCACTCAGCCCTTGCACCACTGGGCTGTGCCTCTTCTTGCTCCCTTTTCAGGTCGCTCCTGTGTTTCAGATCCCCTTTCTAGTTTGAGGAGCAGATTGAGAATGACACAACATGGTTTCATTCTCTTTTCACAAACCACCTTAGAAACACAGAAATGTGCTTTTAATGGCTTCCGTGATGTTCCAGGATTTCTAACACTTAACCATGTCACAGTTAGATGCTTGGTGGGTACCAATACACCTGGATTACCACAAGAGGTGAGAAAGAGTACCAGAAAACCCCATAAAATTCTCTCAAACAGTCCAACAACATATCTTCTAAAAAAGCACCTGGCTTATGAACGGAGATTGAGGGTGGGGGAGTATGTGGTTTGGGTTTCCACTTCTGGGGAAAAACAGAGCAACTATTTGGGCTGTCACCTGTGAGCACCAGCCTGATAAAGAAAAGCCATGCTGATACCAATCTGGCAATAAGGGCACATGCCAGGCTGACTGTTCCAGCGCAGCAGATGCATTTCCCCAGGGTCCTGCAGGGCACTGCAACTACTGGGCCTTGCAGTGGTTGAGATGCTTTTGCAGGGGCAATGAATCTTCTCTGTTCTCTGAGCCACCAAAAGACTCTTTCTGCTGAAAATGACCCAGCCATGCCTGAAATGTTGGTTCAGCAGCTGGTGCAACTCCCTCTTCTGCAGCAGGTTCCCAGGACACTGGTGTGTCACTCCTGCTTCTGATGCCTTGGTGTCCATCTGCACTTTCCTGCTCATAAAGCCATTGAGAAGGTGAAAACTTGGAAGTCTATGCAGATAGACTCTCTGGCTGAGACTTGGCACTTGGAAACCAAAAGGCTGTCATCTAGACCATGGTCTCTTCTTTCTGTCCAGCTCACTGGGTCCAATTTCATCCAGACCGTCCTGTGTGATGTGGGGATTCAGGGTATATAAAACAGACAGGGCATTTAGAAGGTGGTACAAGAACATGAAGCCCCTGGGAGATTGCTTTTGTCCTTGGTTTCACCCTGGCACTGGAAGGACTCTCTTCCATGCTGCAGAGGCCACCAGACCCCACCTGTCCTTGTATTCCACCTTGACTCCCAGGAAGAGACAATCTGCTCTTAGGGAGGTCAGTTATTTCCTGAGTTTCCTTAGGGAAATCTGGAGCAAGGGCATATATAAATGTCAAAATATATATCTTCAGGTCCATGAATATCATGTTGAAGATGATATGCTATGGGGAATGAAGGAGTGAGGTCAAGTTTCAGTGCCTCAACACGTCCTGCTGTCCCTGCTGTGAGGCAGTGATCACCTACACATGCCACTTCTGCTCCCATAGCAGACCAGAGCAAGCAGCAGTGATATAATAACTTCAGTAATATTCCAAAGCCATTTCAATAATGAACCCTTTCGTGACTTCACAGTTCTACCTCATGGGCCAGAAAACACCAACAATTTGCTCAACCCATTTTTTTTTACTTCAGTTGGAATTGAAACTCTCTGCAGGTTGTCTGACAGCAATGAATCACAAGGTTCACTTATACAGAAAAGCAAGTTAATCATGTTTACAGCATATAATAAGGAGATATGCTTCCCACAGCTTTCTCAGAGAGTAACTTAACACCCAGAATGGCAAGAGACTTCCCTGAAAATTACTTAATCTTTTATTTAGTTTTTTTCTTGGCTTCTCTTCTTTTGACTTCTTTTTTTTTTCTTCTTCTTTTTTTCTTTTTTTCTTTTTTCTTTTTTCTTTTTTTCTTTTTTTCTTTTTTTCTCCTCACCTTTTTTTTGCATGGAATTAAATTAAGCCTAAGCCAGAGTGCAGAATGGAGATGTCCCAGGCCAGGGCTGCGGGAATGGCTGACTGGTGAGAAGGCAGTGTGCTGCAGCCTGGGAGTGAGCCCAAAGACTGATATTCCTGAATGACGTGGCAAATGCCACTCTGGGCACCTCAGCGTTATTATTCTGGTCCACTGAGCAAGCTCAGGTTATTCAGCCAAGTTCAGGAGTAGCAGCAGCTGTAATGGGATGTGATTACCTTGCATTGCCTCGCTGTCTTACGAGAGGGCCTCCAGGTACCTCTGTATCTCCACCTCAGCGTGCTGGATTCTTGCTTTGGAACAAAAGTATAGCATAACGTGGCGTATTGGCTCTCTGTGAGGGAAAGGGATGGTGGTCGGAGCTAAAGAGACCCCTCAGCAGCCCAAGCTGCAGGTCCTGTCCCTTTCGGGCTCGGCTACAGCCTGAACCGCAGCCTTGTGCAAACCCTCAGGAGAATCCAACGCGGTTTTAAAACTTCTATGGCCATCTAGTGATGTCCGTGCGTGAGCGAGATGCTCGGGAGTGGCACGGCTGGGACCAGCGAGTGCCGTTCCCCGGAGCCCGGGGTTTCCCGTGGAGAGAGAGGGGAAAGCGCAGCTGGAAGCGGGGCAGCTGCGGCCGCCTCCCCGCGGGACCAGCGGGCTGCCTCCGCACTGCACCAGTTCCCTGCTTGCCCCTGGGAATACTGTGCCTCCAAACTGTGCCTCCAAACTGTGCCTCCAAACTGTGCCTGAGCCTGCACAGGTGATGGGGGGGACACAGGGGTTACGTGCTGCCAGTGGGTACCTGTGGCTGACACCTTGTCACGCTCTGCTCTGCTGGCAGCCATCGGCTGAGCTGTGGCTGTGGCAGCCGAGGGACACGAATCAGTGCTCCCCTGCCAAGGGGTACCGAGCGCTTGGTTTAAACCCCAAGTGCAGCATGATCTCTCTTGTGTTTCATGGATTAAATTAGGAATATAAATATCATGGCAATTAGGTGTAACAAGCATTTTATATGCATTACTGCCACAAAATATAGAACAAACTTCAGATGCAAGAATCAATGTGATTCAAAGAGGAAAGATAAACTGCAAAGCACATAAATATACTCTATGCAAAAATAAACTCTCAGCTGCTCATGAGAAAATGGCAAGTACTTCTCAACCCACCAGTGATGTAAATTTAACTCACTACAACTGAATTTTATTAAACAGAAAACTCTTAAGAGATGACCCAAAATATTCATGCACTAGGAGCAGGGATATCTAGATTCACAAGATGAAAGAAAAGAACTTCAATAAAAGCATCATTGTTCACACAGGTGGAGTTGTGTGAGCACATTCCTGCTACAAAGCTTGAACAAGAAGCTCTTGGCCCTGCTCCTGGCATTTGTTCCCATCCCCACGCAGAGTGTGTGTCCCTCCTGCCTGGGACTACATCTGGTTTTAAAATGCCATCACAATAAAATTGCATGAATATGAGACTGAACAGGTAAGGATAGGGAACTGAAGAGCTTTCTGCTGCACTGCTGCTGAGCTTCCAATCAAAGCCCTGCAGTCTCAGTGTGCTGTGGATGGACATCCTGAAAACTGGCTTGCTTTCCATCCCATTTTAGAGCCCAATTCCATTTTCGTTTGAGTTCTCTCTTTTTCCAACATAGTCTCTTCCTTCATCTACTTCCCCATGGGTTACCCAAATGCATCTCTGAGCTCTCACTTGAACTGGTGGCTGGGTGGCACTGAGAGGTTTCTGGGCACAGGCCTGGTGCTGATTCACCACACTGCTGTGCAAATCCAACCAGCACTTTCTACTCTCTGCACCTCTGCTGATATGCAGCATTTCTACTTCTCCCTTGAGCTCTTGGTCTCACTTTCCTCCAAATGACTTTTCCCCTACAATAACGCTACCCAGAGTTTCACCAGGTGTGACTCAGCCCCAGTTGGTCCTCTCTGCACAGCTCAGGAGGAAGCAGATACTTGCTCCTGTAGGCTGAGATCAGACTGGCCACAGCATGTTTCTGGTGCCTGGGGTCACCACTGGAAAGAACATTGACAGAAACACATTTTGTAATCAAATGGAAAATAATTGGGGAAGTAGGGCAGGGAGAAGGCTTCTTGCAGACTTGGGAGAATTCGCAAACTTTATGTTGAGACATAACTGGAATTTCTAGTGAGATCACTCAGGGTGGAGCGCAAGGGACAAAGCCACAAAAGCTGGCATAAAAATAATTAAACTGAAGGAAATGGCCTTTGAAAATAAGGAGAGCTACAGAGAGATACAGAATTATAAAAAAGGCTCATTCACTGTTCTCAATGATGCGTATAATTTATTTATGCTTTAATCTTAGTCCAAACTATAAAACAAGGTCTTTGGGGTTATTCTTAGCTGGTGTCACCTCTTCAAAGTAGTATTTAGGAAATGTGTTCACCACCAAAAAAATGCCCTGTAGGTGCAGAGGTTTTCCAGTGCATTCCAAGCCAGCCATGCAGAAGGAATGTAAGAAGGTAGCTTCGACCCTCAAACCCGAACCCATCTACCACTGAAATCTCTCAAAACACAAATGTTGATTATTGCTGTTTTGCCCAAAGAGATCAAAAGCTTGGATGTGGAGTGTTCATTCTGAAAGGCATAGGAAAAAAACCTACAGACCAAATATTATACAGGATCCCTCCTTCAATATCTGGCAAATAACCTGGTATGAGAAAATACCTTTCCCTCACCAGTTCCAGCTGTTCCTGAAGATTTTGTAATCAGAAAAAATAATTTTTCAAGTCCTTTTTGAGTATTGATCCAATTCTTGTTGGTAAGACCACTGGGCTGGCCCTGGCTCTTCCTCATGTGGCAACGAAAAATAATCTAATTATTCCTTCTGCTTGCAGAAGGCCTGAGTTCTGCTGGCATCTCACAGGGTGGCAGTACTTTCTTGTGCTGTGATATAATGGGGTTTTAGAGCATATGCCCTAGGAGAGGACTGAAAGGACAAAAAACAGCATAGGAAGTCATTCTGACCCCTCTCACTAGTGGCCCACACAGCCCCTGACCTGCACCTGCCCTGTAGCAGGTCCCTGACATTCACTGTGGGCCACTCACTCCATGTGTGGGTGCTGGAGGGGAGGGACACCTCCTGGAGGCCACCTCAAAACCCTGCTGCAGCCAAGTGGCCCTTCCCAGGCAGAGAACAAGAGAAAAAATGTTGCATCATTTCAGACTTCCAAGTTCTCAAAGACTTCTCCAGTATTTGTTGAGGAAAGGATTTTATAAAGAGCACTTGTTCTCAATCTCAAAATGTGTTATGAAGGAAAAGTACTGTACAGTGGGATTTGAGTGAAATTTGATGCCACACTTACAGGTTGAATTTGCTGAATGAATTGGAGTCCTGTACAAAAGTATGCCAGTAAGGATAAATTAGAGTCAATGCCTGTGCTTACGCTCCTATGGAAAGATATTTCCAGAGGTAATCAGAACTTATCCAGGTGTTGTTATCACTATCCAACCATATTAACATCACCTTGCTTGCCAGATACAGGCTGCACAACACTGTTAATCTGTTGACATATTAAAGAGGAACTATGGATTTCCCATCAGCTCATATCACTTCCTTGACAACAATGCAAGGACCTAAATACATGTGCAACATATCCTGCTACCTCCCTCCTTCCTCTGCAGACAAGATCAGGAAGGTTGAGCAGAGCTGTTTTCTGCAAACAGCTTTGCTGTTTTGTTGGCAAAGGATTCCTATTCCAGGTGAAGAGAAACAATACAGCAAGAAGAAGACTGGCTACCTTTTCTCAAAATTTTTATTAGTTTATAAAAAATGGCCAGTAAGTTCCTCCCTGCCTGACTGTAATACAGCTTCCTTCAGACTGCAAATTTAAAATTGCCCTTTGGCTGCTCTGCTCTCTATACACTACAGTCCTTTTAAAATAACATTTGTCTGTAAAAGGATTTGGAAAATCAAACAGAGTTTACAACTAGTTGACATAGATAGAGGAAACTACATAAAGATAAGTGCTTTCATGTTTCAATAGCAACAACAAGACATATAAAAATAATCATCAGTGTACAACGTCATTTCCTTGAAGTACAAATGATTGGCCTCCTCTTCTACAAGGCTGGAACCTGTATCTTGATAAAACTTTTACACAAACCACTTACCACTGGCACCTTAGCAAAGCTTTAGCTTGCAGTGGTTTCTATTGAAAAGAGTCCTCAGCCACTTGTAGATTTCTGATTTTTTTTTTCACTATTAATATTTTTTGTAACTATGTTGGTTTAGGGGCCTCTAAGTCTGTCATAACAGCTGCTTTTAGAAGCAGATCTTAAATCTATGTAAGTTTTCACAAACTTAACCTTGGTGAATATTTTATACTGTCATTTCCTGTGATCTGGGGGAAAATGGTCAGTTTTTTTCATAGTTTGAGCACAAATTATTACTTCTATTGAAGACTAAGTGAAAATAATACATTTACCATTAAGATTTTTGTTTGGGATTGAAGTAGGGAAGAGCTGGCATCGGGAAGTTGGGAGACTCTCTGGTGGTTTTCATGCTGGATCTTGTGGGAATACAATATTGACATTTTGTGCATAAGTGAGCTCACCAGCCAGGGAATCTGGGTTTCCAAGGATGCTTGTGTGCCGCTTCTACATACAAGCATTTACAAGACTAAACACTGATAATGTTTTCATTAAAAAATTTAAATCTTACAAAGCTTACAAATCTCTCTTAATTTATTTGGGAGCTCAACAAAACCTTAGTGTCTGATAATCTAATACATTCCTGCAAAAAAACCTTCTTTCTAGTGCAACTCTAAAGTGAAAATCCTCAGACAGGGAAATTAGTTGTTATATTTAGAGACATTTAAACTGTCCCCTAAAACATGTTATACAACTTTCCTTCCTCTTTAAATAACAGTACTTCTCTATTTATGTTCTTGCAACACTAAAGCTTGCAAATTACCCCAAATTCTACAATAGTTTGGGTTTTTTACACTCCCTAACTCTTGGAGTCAGCAAACATTTATGAAAATTTTGCTGTTATTTAAAAATAGTCTAATCCGGATGGCTGTGAGATGTGACCACCTCTGTGAACTTTGTGTGCCTAAAGGAGTCAAAGGCTGGAAAACCAGCCCATTATGCCCTTCCTGCCTCAGGAAACGTGGTGGTCTCTAAGCCGGTGCCAGGCGCTGGAGGGAGGCAGGCAGGCCTGGCTCCTGGCTCTGCAGCACCTCAGCCCTCACCAGGCTGGTTTCTCCATGCCCAGCTCTGTGCTTCCTCTGCATTTCAGGAGTGCCACCATGCTGCCCCCACATCCATCAGGGACCATCTTGCCCTTCACATTCTCCTTGGGGATTTCTGGGCATCGCTCTGCTCTCCCTGGGCACCGCCGGCCTCCCTTTGCCCGGCCCTTTTCCAAGCGGTGGTTTTGAGGGCGGGGAGCCTTTCCCTGCTGGCTCCCAGGTTTGGCTGGGGGTGTGTGGCGGGGCAGACACCACACGGGAGGGAGTTTAATGTGCTGTCTGAAGCGGGCCGAGAGGGATAAGAGGCATATCTGATTGCATGTATGGAGAAAAGCCCCACACGGCCCCACACGGCCCCACACAGCCCCCTCGTTTTTTTTAGCTGTGTTTCCATGTCAGGAGACAGGCAGCACCAGCAAAAATACACACCTGGGGCCCAGGGGTTTCTCCTTGATTTGATATGTGACCTTGGAGGAGTTATTTAAACTTTCTATGCTGGGTCCTTTGTGCACATTAGAATTTTCTGTAGTAACCTCCCAGCCACGAAAGACTGCAGACGATGGGATCATAGAATCATAGAATCAGTAATGTAGGAAAAGGCCTCCAGTATCCTTAGGTCCAACCTTTGACTGGTCACCACCTTGTCAAATAGACCATGGCACTGAGTGTCACATCCTGTTGCTTTTTGAACACCTCCAGGGACGGTGACTGCACTGCCTCTATGGACAGCCTGTTCCAATGCTTAACAGCCTTTGCAGGGAAAAAATTCCTCCTAATGCCCTATTTAAACCTACCTTGACCCACCCTAAGACTATGTCCTCTCATCCTGTCACTGGTTGCCTGGGAGAAGAGGCCGACTGCCACCTGGCTACAACCTCCTTTCAGGCAGTGGTAGAGAATGAAAAAATCACCCCTGGGCCCCCTCTTCTCCATGCTAAACACCCCCAGCCCCCTCAGCCACTCCTCACGTGACTCACTCTCTAGACCTTTCACTGACTTCATTGTCCTTCTCTGGACACACTCCAGCACCTCAATGTCCTACCTGAGCTGAGAGGCCCAGGACTGGACACAGCACTTGGGGGCCTCACCAGTGCCAAGCACAGAGGGACAATCACTTCCCTAGTCCTGCTGGCCATGCTGTGTTTCTAACAAACGCCAGGATGCCATTTGGCCACCTGGCAGCTCATATTTAGTCATCTGTCAACCAGCACCCCCAGGTCTTTTTCCACTGGGCCACTTTTCAGCCATTCTTCCCCCCAGCCTGTAGCACTGCAGGAGTTGTGGTGTGGCCCAGGTACAGAGTCCAGCACTTGGCCTTGTTGAACCTCAGACCACTGCCTCACCCCATCCATCCAGCCTGTCCAGATCCCTTGCAGAGCCTTCCTTACCTCCAGCAGGTCAACACTCCCACTCAACTAAATATCATCCACAAACTGACTAAGGGTGGACCAGATAATTGATTGAACAGGACAAGCCCCAAAACCAAGCCCTGGGGAGCACCACTGGTGACCAGCTGCCATCTGGAGGTGGCACCAGGCTTGGCCACCAAGACAGTTTTTAATCCAGCAAAGAGTGCACTGTCCAAGCCATGGCTGCCAGCTTCTCTAGGAGAATGTTGTGGGTGACAGTACCAAAAGTTTACTGAAGTCCAGGTAGACACATCCACAGCCTTTCCCCTGTCCACTAGCCCTTTTACGACCAGGTCACCTGGTCAAAAGAGGAGATCAGGACAGTCAAGCAGGATCTGCCTTTCCTAAACCCTGGTTGTCCTGTATGTGCCATGTGATGGCATTCAAGATAACCTGTTCCATAACCTTACCTGGCACCAAGGTCAGGCTGACAGGCCTGCAGTTCCCCAGATCCTCCTTCCAGCCCTTCTGGTACATGAACATCATTCTGGCTAACCTCCAGTTGTCTGGAACCTCCACAGTTAACCAGGACAGATGATAAATTATGGAGAGTGACTTGGCAAGCTCTTCTGCTCTTTGACCAGTCCCTTCATCCCCCTCGGGAGAATCCCATCCAGCCTCACAGACTTGTGAGTGTCTAAGTGGCTCAGCAGGTCACTGTTTCCTCCTGGATTGCAGAGGATTCTGCTCCCTGTCTCTGTCCACCAGCTCAGGGGGCCTCTTGTCTAAACAGTCTTTCAGTTAAAGACTGAGGGAAAGGGAGCATTAAGTACCTCAGCCTTGGTGACAATGTTCCCTATCACTCCAATAAAGGATGGAGATTTTCCTTGGCCCTCCTTTTGGTGTTAATATATTTATAAAAACACTTTCATTATCTTTCATGGCAGTAGCCAGTTCTAGCTGAGGTTTTGCCTGTGTTGAGCTGGGGTTCCCCAAGGCTATTTTCCATAGGATCTCACTGGGATGGATCCCACAAATTCAGCTTGGCCAGTTATGCATCACTTAGAGGTAGGCTTTTTCACTCCTTACTTCTCCTGCACTCTTTCTCTCCAAGAAAATGGCCATGGGAGAAACAGGAAAGTGTTTCCATACCAAATAATTAGTTATGGAATAATTTGAATCACATGAGAATTTATTTTTTAAAAAAGGAAAGGGATTCCCACCCCTCCACCACAACATTCTAATGATCTGTGCCTTCATATGGATCTTGCTTATCCACATCTAAGCCCTCTTGGAAACCTGATATATGCTTGACTTCAATGCAATAATGAGGCATTAAGTGCCAGAGATAGTGTTCTACAAAAATCCCTTTGTTCACTTTAAGAAAATTCTTAAACGTGTAACTTTTCTGTTTCATCAAGTTACACAGTTCCAGTGTTTCTGGAACTTTCATTGCTCTTTTTTTTTCACCTCTGTCATCATTTTCATTTCTGGTCTTTCAGCTCTCCCTGTCTCTGGCTCACGTCTTGTGAGAGATTGGCGGAGCTGTGCAAATTTTCTTGTCAGGGTAGACTTAGGACTCAGAACATTTTCAAACACTTTCTTGCTGACTTTGAGTGAACTATGACTATTTGTAGTAGATAATGTTTCTACCTGCAGATATCACAGCGTTTTAATCAATCTTGGGGCAAAATCCTGAACCCCTTGAAGTCAAAACATTCTGTCAGGCTCTATGGGTGCAATTCAGTTCACAGCTGAGTGTAGGTGTCTCAGTTGGTGAGGTGAAGGCCTGCTGTGTCCATGCTGCAGCATAAAAGGCAGATTAAAGGACCATAAACCCTGTAAGCATGTCGTGATACTGCAGCCACTATCGTGCTGTGAAATTAGTATCATCAGAAACACAGCAAGGGCAGCTTGACAGACATCAAGTGAAGCAAATATGTGACTTCATCCCTCTTTGCCACAAACGGTGGAAGTTCAAGCCCTGCTGTCGTCGTGCTCAGTGAAGAGTGTTGACATCTGCCTTTAAAGGGCTGGCATGGCTTGCAGACACGTGGTGACTGCTGCAGATGGTGGCTGGAAGGCTCGGTTATGCATAGTTATGCAGTAGCAGCATCAATCAGCACTGGAAAATTGGCTCAGAAGGTCTTTCTAACCTGGGGGGATCCAGCTCAGCAGTGTACTTGGTCTGGACATGTGCAGGTGTCTAGACTTGTGCTGTGCCTTTAGGAGTTCTGCTGGATATAAGAATTATCTGGCATGTTCTTAAGGGGAGAAAATGACCAAGGCAAAGCTGTTCCTTCAGCTGAAGGATATGAGAGGAGACACTTTTATAACCATCAGAGTAATCCTAAACAAATCCTGAAACTTTAATAGGAGTCATTTTAGCATATTTCCTGTAGTTTGTAATATTTATTTTGATATATGTTCAGAAAGTTTATGTAATATTTTTCACGCATGAACTACTTTTGGCAAAATATAGAGATCTTCACATGCATAAAATTTCCTATTATGATTGGCCAAGCTTTAATAAATGATCTGTAATAGCAAATATTGGCCGTGTGTTTGGAACAGAGTTGTGTCAAGACCCAGTGCTCCAGCATGGAAATATCTGCTTATTACAAATGACCTGACCTCAGCTGGCCTTTGTGTGACTGCTACAGAAATTGGTCTGACTTTTGGCCCTGCTTTCTACCCAGAAAGCTTTTACGGGCTACACAAGATAGCAGCCTTAGGGGCCAGATTCCTCACCTATAGCTTGTCTTATACCCCATGTCTGTCATTCTCCTGTGACTGTGAAACAAACAAATAGGGACAAAAATTGATCTCACTGTCAATCATGTAGTATCAGCAAAAGGTCTCTTTCATTAGAAAGATTAATTCTGGATTATATTCTAGATCTGAATCCAGCTTGTTATGTCCACTAGCAAGAATGCTTAATTTCTGCAGCAAATTGAAAAGAGAGCAAGGGGAAAAAGAATTTTAAAAAAAGGAAGCTGGAATCAAGTAAGTAACATTTAGAAATGGGAGGTTGTGTCTCCTTTTGTACCCATGAGAAAGGAGTGCCCTGTGTCTTAACTACGCATAAATGAGAATTGTTTTGTAATAAGTGCACGCCTTCACAAGGATCAAACATTTCAAGTGAAAATGAAACGGAAGCGGTTTTATTAAAATACGATGTCCTCAACCTGCTGGGTGCCCTCCCCCACAGGTTCTGCTCACACCAGAGCGCAGAGGGGCGCTCCGGGCACATCCGCGACTTTCTAGCACCATCTCGTGGGCAGCCAGGCCCGAAGGCTAGCTCAGCAGAACGCTTTCCCCTCGTTGCAGGTTTAAACAAACAGCTGTGAAACGCTGCATTTCATCTCTGCTCTTTTTCTCCCCATTAATTCCTTACCGGCATCGTTTCACAAAGTGATGCATTGGTACATGAACCTCCTTGCAGGCACAGGGCTGCTGAGGACCACGAGAAGATCTCAGCCCTTAGTGGGAACTTGACAGATTCTGAAAGTGAATGTTTTGTTAGAAAAAAATAATGTCTGGCAAAGCTGCTACTGATCTAATTTTTCTGCCTGAAAAACATGGGAAAGCCATCTCTAAGCAGGTATGAAAAACAAACACTGCCGCCCCCCTCCCAAAAAAAAGCCCCAAAAAAACCAAACCCACAACCATCGAAACCCCCAAAACCAAACTAAAACAATAAAAGAAAACATTTTTCTATTCTTTTCTATTCTTTTCTATTATTTATAACATGGCTGCCACACTCCAAAAATGTGTCAGGATTTTCTTGGTGGTTGTTTCCCACCTTGTTTTAAAATGCACTAATAGTAAACAGAGAACAGATAAGGCTTGGCCGCAGCTGACAGGAATATATGAAAAGGTGCAGTGAGCAGCAAGAGTACCTAGAGCCTCTAAGTGCTCCTGTAGCTGAAAGTGGGTTTACAGGTTGCCTTGAAGACAAGCAAATTTTCAACTAACCTTTAACGTCATTTTTTCACAGTATATATAGGAGAATAAGGCGAACCAGCACCTTTCAGCAAAAACTCAGCCCTGATCCTGCTCAGACTACTCCAAGTGTGGACAAAGAACAAACATGGTTTTTTGTCATCAGAGGGAGGGATTCAAATTCAGATTCTATCTGAAGACATACATGGAAAGGAATATGTAGAAGAAAACTATGTCCTTATTTGCTTAGCAGCACTCCTCATGGCACAAGGCTCTAGCCAAAGGTTAGGTTATGTCACAATGCCGAGTATTGGAGGTCTTGAAGCTTAGCTTGCCTTAGTATATGTATTAGCCACTCAGTCTCGGAGCAGAATTTGGTGAGAAGGTTGTTAGAGGCATTTCCAGTGGAACAGAAATTTGGGAATCTTTGTGCAAGTGGCTCCTGCTCTGGAGAAGCTCTCCGGGTGCTGTTGGAGCCAGCACAGCAAGGGCTTTCCCTGGCTGAGCTGTCGGCTGCTTTAGGCTTGCCCAAACCCGTGCTTGGAAATCCCAGAGGCTCTTGTTGTTGGACCTTATCTCGAGCTTCATCAGGCATAAAAGGTCCAGTCTCCAGGCTTCAGTTGAGTGGGTTGGTTTGGGGGTTTTTTTTGTGAGCAGAACAGCACCCAATTTACGCAGCACTGATGCAAACATCAACCTCAAATACTTAGTGCATGTGGCCAGTTAATCATCTGGCTGGCTCCAGGTGGAAACATACTAAGATATTTCTGTAATAGTGAGTCCATTACGTTTACACTTTATTTGCACTGGATGTTCAAATATTTCTGTATCCTAGTCAAAGTTTCCCCCAACAGTTCTTACAAATGTTATACATGTTTTGGATGGAGCAGAGCAGAAAATACTTTTAGTTAATATGTAAATTTACAGCAGTTTTAGAGTAATTGAATCAATTTAAGTCAAATTTCATAAGCTAGTTTGATGAAAAGTGGTGGGAATATCTGGAAAGCACACTGATATATTTTTGTTTTGAAACCAATCTATATTTAAAAATGAAAAAAAAAAAATCAGTCCCAAATTCTTCTTTCTGGCTGACAGTTGAAAACCAGCTAGTTTTCATCTAGTTATGCCAGAATTTGTTAGAGTTAGGTGACCTAGTAAGCATGTCTTAATAGGCAAAGAAGTATTTTTGTATTATTTGTGGTTGACCCTGTGATGGCTTCTCACCAAGGACTGTCACAAAGGGTTTTGCAAACAGGGGTCTTGTAATATGCATGGTACCTCTGAAGAAATTGTTATGACAATTTGTTGTCATATGTTATGCAGTTGACCATCCCTGCCAGATTACCTTCGAGGGCTGATAAATCACTGCAGCAGGAGGAGAATATCTGTAAGACGAGAGGCAGAATTCCTTGTAGATAACATCTGACAGTCTCTGGCCAGGAAATTTCAGTGGCAGTGCTCATAAAATGACCCTGTCTCAGCTCTCACCTAATACCATTCTGGTACCATCAGTATCACAAGGAACACTGTGAAGAAGTTTGTCAGGTTATGCTCATTTTCACAGCCATGTGCCTTGCTGATGCACAGCCATCAGGTTTCCAATATGAGTACTGATCATGCTCTTAACCTGCTTGTAGCACATGGGACAGATGAAACAAGAAGGTAGAATGTAGTTGACATAGGGGTGTTGCACTCCAACACCCATGAACAGTCATTTCCTGCACTTCCATCAGCCTTGCTCATGACCATCTGATAGATGATACACTGCTGTCAGTGCTCTGGCTGGTGCATGCTTGCACAAGAGTGTGAGGTGTGTAAATTCTCCCAATATACATATATATTTTTATATATATAATGCATGATAAATATTTAAATGGGAAAAAAAACCCCTGATTAGTTTAATCTATCCTCCAGTCATGTCTTCTTGTTCATTATTCATAGGCATTTGCTGAATAACACAAGCAAGCCATTTTCAGACCATGAGTTTTCTGGGAATCGTTCACTTCAGCTATTCACTATTCATCTTTTGTGGTAACAGACTGGCTACTTAAACCACAGAGTGGTCTTCCCCTAATTCCTAACTGGGTATTTATAAACAGTAAAATAAAGGCAGACAAATTGTGAATGCTTCTCTTTGATTGTGAAGATCCTTGTTTGCCTGCCTGTGTGGGCATGTGTCCCAAGAGCAACCCTGCCCGGAACAGAGTACATCCGTACAAACACACAGAAAGCCGGGCTTTTCGGAAAGTTCTGTGAACACGGTGGAGCACAGAGTGTGGAAGGTGTGTTTCAGGGCAGAGAACCTGCCATATATATTTTGGATGTGATCTAGCAGTTCTCATGTTTACAGTGCCAAATAACATTGCTTGTTCTAAAGTTCAAGGCTTTGTTCTACCTGCTTCCTTTTTGCACACACAGCCCCCTCCTGGTCACAAGGATGTCTGTGTGGGTGGATCTCTCCTCTGCATCCCTGGGTAAAACTCTGATGCCAACATTTTAAGTCAGTAAAAAAAGGGAGAGATAGAGAGATATTCATCATTGGAGTTCATCTGAAACGAGGGTAACAGTCCTGCTCCCCACTGAGCTGAAAGAGAAGGAGGGTGCCCTCCAGCATGCCTATGTTTTGTCAGGCAGGTCAGGATCCATGTTTGGCTGGCTTCTGCTCTTGACCAGGGGCTGAGAATCAGGGAGAGAAGAGAACTGGGTTGGGAAACCTTGCCACTCAACGTGATCTGGAGCTCTGGTGTTGTCACCCAGGGACAATTCTGCAAAGAAAGGTGTGCATGTAACAGCTGCTTACGGAGCAGAGACTACCTGGAGTAACATTGCATTGCAACACTTCTGGGATCAGATTCTGGGGCTTTTTGGGTCCAGTATTGGTGGTTTAGGGTGGACTCTGTGTATCCAGGGAACTTTAAAGCCAAAATATCCTGATGTATCAATGGATTTTAGGATAACTCAGCAAGTCCCTGGGGATTTTGTAGACTGCATTTATGAACGTATTTGATTCTGCTTATGTGCTAGTTCTTGAGCCTGTACCTTTTTTCTTCTTGGAGACTAGATGGTATTTTGGGGAGAGGATGATGGACTTGTTCCCAGTTAAGACACTCATTTTCTCTAATTTGTGTTGACTCAGTTGTATCTTTGTATCTATTTCGAGGCTTATTGCAGAGGCCACCATCATCATAAATAACTAGATAGAGAAAGAGGAATTGCCATGGTGATGTGCAAAGCAAGTAGTTTTGATCTAATCAATTTTTATTTTGAGTACATCAGGGTCTGTAATTTAATAATAAAACCATGAGTTGGATGGTTGATGTTGTTGAATAGGCATTTTTACTGCCACAGACGGAAACCAACCCCCACCTTGGAGACCACAGGAACATAAACTCACTTCAGATATCTCCTTACTCCTCCCAGAACTACAAGTTGCCAGTGATTCTTCCTCCCTTACCTGCACTGTTTTTCATGGTCAGACGTCAATATATTTTATGAAAGTGGTCATTCAAAGACAGTGACATGGATACAGGGCAAGGCAGACTACTCATAAAGCACTCATAGTATTTCCTTATGCAATGCCCTGCATTACAAGGCACTGGGGACCAAAAGGGGTTCTCCTGTGCTTTGGGAGAAGACATTACCTGAGTGTGACAGTGCAAGAGCCAGGATTATGAGGTTACAACAGAACAAGTTGATGGAGCTCTGCTTACACTTTCCTGAAAGTGGTACCAGCACACTGGGGCCATAGAGGAGGAGGGGAAAGGCTGCTACAGACAAGGAAAGAAATGTAAGTTGAAATGTAGTGTGTTTTGCAAAACATAAGGCTGAGCAGAGAAACCATCAGGAAGCCTCCCTAAATTGTGTGAAGAAAGATAAACCTTTACGTTCCAGAACAAGGACTAAATGCAACACCTTTAACAAAAGGTCTCAAAGCGTGGGGAACAGGACCAGGGATGTCACTCAAGGTGTCCTCCTTCTTTATCTGTGCGACTCCTGAGTTATTCTCCTGTCAAGTGGTGAAGGGTCAGACCTGTCCACTGAAGTGGAGATTTTGTGCATCCAGAAATATGTCTCTGTATCTACCAAAAGAAGCTGGGACACTGAAAAAATCCAAGAATTTCTTTAGCCTATCTGGGATGAGTGCCAGGGTTTGAACAAGGTAGGCTGATGGACTGGGCTGCCCAAGGGCTGCAAGAAGTGAAGGTGGAGAGGGCTGCATCTTCTCTGCAGTCTCCATGAGGTGGGTTCAACAACCCTGTAACACTGCGGGTGAAGTCTTTGGAAGAGAAGGCTCATTCCTCTGCAGATGCATGGGTGAGAACTGGGACAGAGCTGGCCAGTGAGTGTGCCAGAGAGCTGCACTGCATTCGCTTGCTTGTCTGATGGGGTACAAGTCGCCATTTTCCACATAGGATGTCTGTAAACCCATGACCTTGCTAGAAAAGTAAAATTTGAAAAAAAACGTAAAACAAGGCCTCATTTTGTGTCCCTGTGAGATGCCTTCTATAGTCAGTTTTCAACCAGTCAACAAAGTACCTTATGTTTATCAAGGCACATTTTCCATTATGTATACAGACCTTTGTGTTTTTTTAAATTTGAAAGGTCATTTTAAGAGTCCACAATACTTCTCTGTTACATAGGCCCATCAGAATTTCTGGAAATATTTAATTTGTGTACTGTGTTGAAAGCTCTCAGACAAAGTGCACATCATTTAATCTGTTTGTAGAACCCCTTGCTTTTCCTAAATATACTCGCATTCTTTCTCTCAGCTAAGACAGTCTTTCTTTCTTTCTTTTATCATCAGTTTTTAGTATTTTATCATGATCATTAAGGGATAGCCAAACTTGTTCAATCTGAAGAAATTTTTTTTTTACTCTAAGGTAAAACACTCTCTTAATACACATAATTTTCAGTTTACTCTGGTACACTAAAAAGAGTGAGGTCCAACTACACCTTCAGTAGTACCTGAGCAGCCTGCTCAAGAAGGTAGATTTGCTTAAGCATCTCTGAGGGCAGGACAGGGCCCCATGCTTTGTTCTCAGCCACGGGCTCCACTCTGCTGTGGTGAGGTCAGGCCGTAAAGAGAGGTAAGGAGAGGTCACAGTACTGGGCTCTGGGCTGGCAGTAAGTACTTCCAGAATTTAATTTGGCCATGGAAATATTCCCA
Organism: Picathartes gymnocephalus; assembly: GCA_013390045.1. Lineage (NCBI taxonomy): Eukaryota > Metazoa > Chordata > Aves > Passeriformes > Picathartidae > Picathartes > Picathartes gymnocephalus. The sequence goes on along the minus strand of WEKY01013310.1, from coordinate 41,984 downwards.
GCACAGCAGTATTCCCCCTTGTTAAAGGAGGGAATATTGCTGTAGCCCATAACCTCTGTAGGGGAGGAATTAACTTTTAAACTGAACACTGCACTTGGATAGGAAATGAGCTTAGTGGAGTCTGTGTGCTAAGGGACCTGTGTGCTTTGATGCAAGTACTCTTTTAAGTTTCAATCTATGCACCAAGTAACACTGGTCAAACACAGACCAGGAATTAATTAATGTGAAGTGTTTCCCAGCTAAAGAACATCCTTATTAGTTTATCATTCCTTCTCTGGAGGCTTTCTAGTGTAATGTAATTGTGTGGAGTATCAAAATAATTACTGAGATGAACTGTAGAGCTTATTTTTCCAGATGGAGTGTGAGAGAGGACTTTTCTAGTTGCTTTGCCTTGCTTGTGAGCAGGTTCATCCATGCAAAAATGTGTTTTGAACTTCAGCCCTGCTGCTCTGCATGAACCTCCCAGTGTGGGAAATGTTAATCACAGCTGCAGTAAAGGTCTATGGTCTCGCTGTGCAGGACTGTAGGATTTGGGAAGTCTGGGGAGGACATATATCCAGAAGTCAAGCCAGATTTTATTTCATTCTGCCTTTCCTTTGGTTTAGTTTTCTTGCTTTAGTATGAAAAATAAAATAAAAACTTAGGATTCGTTTGTACTTTCAATTTGGTTTTAATCCTAATTGAGGTATAAATAAAAGTTGATATTTTAATTTTAATCTCTTTCTGATCACTCATGGTAATTTTGCAGAATGTACGCTAATGCTCTACTGTCAAACAAACATGCTTCTCCTGAAATTTATCTGAGAAAATTGAAGTAATATTTTCTGATATTTGATTTGTAATATTGAACCTCTGTGGTGAAGGGATGAATTTGAGTCCTGAACATATTCTTTCAGCACTCACACAGTTTACTGGAAATGGAAGTACAATTTCTGCCAGTTAATACAGCTAAAGCATAACATTTTTATGGCATTCTCAGTTGTTTAATATGTTTTGTTTCTAACTGAAATGTGGCTCATCTGCTAAATGAACCGAGACTTAGCTTAATCTTTTCTGGAGTGTTTCTAAGTCCAGATCACTCTTCTTTTTTTGTGAGATTTCATAAGTCTTTAGAAGTTCCAGATTATCTTCAGATATTTCATAGCAAAATGTGACCAGCTTTGATTTTACATAAGTAAAAACCATTATTTTCAATTTCTGACAGAGGCATTTCCAATTACATACTTGGTTTGACTAGAAGAAATGTTGCCTTTTAGCTGAAGAATGTAGTCTGGATATATATGTAAGACAGAGTGTGTGTCCCCCTGTTTTTCTCAGCTGTTTTTTCCTGATTTTTCTTCATTCCTAGAGAGGATTCAGGAAAAAGGAGAAAAATCCTTGATATTTCAAGGTGATGTTCTTAATCATGCACTGTACTTGCTTGGTTTGTTTATACTGTTGAACTTTTATTGCCATTTTAGCAGCTTCGGTGTAAGTCCAATACCTTCAAAAGCACCCTCCCTTCAGTTGAAATACCAGGATTTTGGTCCATGTTCTGGTAGAAATGAAAGTGTTCCAAAGCTCACTGCAGCATCCCAGCTGCCCAGAGTCTAGTAGAAAGAGTGTATTTCTTTAAATTTAATTTTAATTTTATAGCTAGAACCAGTCTCAGTTTGTTTGGATTATTTCCATCCTTTACAGAAATACAGTACTGTACCCATGGTGCCAGAGGTTTTTCTTCTGGCACCATCACTGCTGAAGCTCCAGTTTATTGGCAGAGCAATTTTAAACTCCTGGTTTCAGCAGACATTGTCAGCCCAGAGCCTTGATGTTGACCATGTCACCTTCTTGGTCACTTTTCCCAGATACTGAATTTTCAGTTTTCTCATTTGGCTTCTCTGCTTTTGCTGACTCCTGCAGCCATTAGCTTTGCTGTTATTGACATATTTGCTTCATTTTCTGTTGGGTTATTCAAAACATACCAACAACTTAGATAATTATTGATTTTAAACAGAAATAATTATGCCTTTCCTTTCACTCCTCCAATACTACAGTCCGAGAGCAGCTTATCTTGCAAGAATATTGTGAATGCTCATTACGCAGAAATACTGTGTCCTACAATATTAAAGATCATCTAGTTCCAACCCTCCTTCCATGGGCAGGGGCACACCGAGTGTGGATAACAAACTTAAGGAGCAGTTTAGGGAGGACTGATCATGGTCTTTACCAGTCTGTGTGAGCTGTTGAGGTGGCACAAGAGGACCCATTCTCAGCTGCTCTGTACCTGCATGGCTGAGGATGAAGGCACTGCCCTTGAACCAAGGCTGGACACTCTGCAGAGCAAGTCCAGGCACTCATCAGCGAGTTACATACAGTGCTGCACACAGGCTCTGCTTCTCCATCCCCCACCCTGCTATTTTGAATCAAAAACTGTATATAAAGGGTTGTTTTGTTTTATCTGGACATTCACCTCTGTTCTGATAAGGTCAGTAAATAGGACACAATTACAATCAGATTCCATTCCAGCGCTGGTAAAAGCAACAGAAACAATTCTCCCATTCCTGTTTTCTCCCTGTTTAAATCTCCTTAATTGCTGCTTGTTGCCTCAGGGTCTGGAGTACTATCTTCCATCTCCTGCCTGGTGTTGCTCTACAATCAGGCCAGAGTTTCTGGCAGGTAGCCTGGGTGGCTGGATCAGTCTGATGTGCTTCCCCACAGGGCAGGTAAAGTGCAGTGATGAACTGCGGTGGTCACTGATGGGTCGTGGGCATTTGAGAGTCCTCGTTCTCACACCATCCTTGCAGAAACTGCCCATCCAAGCCAAGTTGCTCAGGAAAAGAACATGTGAATAATGGACTGAGTGCACTGATGGCCCAGGACGCAGGGAGCACTGAAGAGCAGCACACAGGGAGCATCTCCATCACACCACCTGTGCAGAGCATGTCATACTGCCAGAAAGAGCAAGCCCTATGTCTTTCTTTAAAACCATTTTTTACAAATTAATTTCTTGTAGTTAAAAAGTGATCATTCCTCACCTCACTGACCAGCTACTGTGTTTTCACACTCTGACTGGTTGCCAAAGGCAAGCTAAATGAAAACCTTGCAGACAAAATTTTGTCTGTAGGATAATTTATTTGTGCTCCTGTCTGCATGATTCATACTTGCTCCAGGGGAAATGTTGTAGTTGAGAAGGGGTGCTAAGCTACCATGATTTTCCATGCCCTCATAGAAAAGAAAATATCTCTTCTATCCTTTTATTTATTTTTTCTGTCCCATTCAGTGGTGGTGTGGAGTGTAGCTAGAACAATAGTTAGTCTAATCCAGACAGTCATTTCATTGTAAACCACCAGGGTGCAGATTTACAATCCAGGTATTAACGTTTTAGTTCTGTTTCTTCACTTTTCAGGTTAAAACTGGTTAACACAAGCTTTCAGAAAACGAATAAAAAATTAAATGGCTCAGAACTGGGACATGGTTTGCCAAGTATCAGCCTGGGGAGATGTTCTGTAACATTGCGGGAAGCTCCTATGTATGTAATCACAAAGGAAAAGCTGACAGACCTTTCGCAATAACTTTGCAGTAATAAATTATTATTATTAACAGATCTTTTCATCCATGGATCTTGAAGTGCTTTAGGAATATTCCTGTACTGGGAAATGTGCATGGGTAAGGAATACAGTTTAATTTTCTTTATGCTGCATTGTATAAACAGCCAGGTCTGGACAAAGTCTCCTCAGCATGTGCTGTGTGAGGGACCCAGATTTAGGGACATTGCAATGGCAGAAGGGTTGGGAAGAAGTGACCTAGCATGAGGATGAAGGACAAGATGAGACATGTATGTGATGGCAGGTTTTTCAAGAGAGGCATCTCAATACTGAACTTTTCACAGACCCTGACAATGTGTCCTAAACAATGTCAGGGATTCGAAGTATTCAAGAGTATTTTCCCCCCTCTTTCCAAAACATGGTCTATGCATTCTTATCTCTTTTGTGGCATCGGGCTGCAATGCTGCTCTGTAACTTGTGAGGGCTGTTTGCTATGGAGGCATTTAACACCATGAAACTGGGGTGGCAGAGCTCCTCATCCTCTGTCTTCCTCTCTACAGACACAGCAAGGGCCTGGTGACAGAAGGAGTTTGAAAAAAGTCAGCTCATCCTTGCATGCAAAATGCTAGGCCTTTGTTTTCAACTTCTTTGCCAAGATGTAAAAAAATGCAATGTTTTTATTTACTGACTTAATCCCTGGACAGCCTCCAGGGAACTGGGGCTGCAAAGTCACAGAGGCTGCCTGTGCTCAGACTGTTTGGATGAGTTTAAGGGACTGGGCTCTTGGAGTAAGACCTAGGCTAGTGCAGGTTGCTCTCGAGTGGTGGGAGCCTCTCTCCCACACATCCTTCCCTTCCCTTCCCTTCCCTTCCCTTCCCTTACCTTCCTTCCCTGTCCCTGCTGCTCCCCTTGGGACAATCCCGGATTTCTGCTCCTTCCCTGTCCCTGC